>JBBMJZ010413099.1:951403-966004 GCA_037833815.1 Zingiber zerumbet | reverse complement strand
GTCGACCTAGCTGGGCTTCGTGCCAGCTATCCGGTCGGCCCGTCGACCTAGCTGGCTTCTCCTGCACACTTGGTCAAAGTTTGTCATTCTACAAAACCTGAGTTAGACCGTTAATACTAACCGCACCAACAAAGCCTTCTCTATGTATTTGGACTGAGTCCTATTGCCATCGTCCTGCCGGCTCACTTTGGTAAGGTCAAACAACTGAACTTCTATCTCCCTACTGACTGAGGTTTTCCCTTTCCTTGTAGAGTACATCATGTTTAAAGCTCACGCCCTTCTCTCTAAGAAGCTGAAGAAGGATATAATTTGCTGAGGGGGCATGCCATTTTGGCTGACCGAGAGGGGCAACCGGTCGGCCCTTCAAGAGAAGCACCTTGTCCTCAAGCAAGTGACAGTGAGGTGGCAGCCAGTGCGAATAGGAAATTGCCGAGCATCTTGCCCCTCCAAAGGAGGCTCCTTCCGTGGACCCCGAGCGGCCATTACAAGTTCAACGCAAAAAGTGTCGTGTCACTCCAGTAGTCCGATCATCGCTTGAGCGGCCTTCTTCAACCCGTCCTCCGACTCGGGTACTATTCCTGCCCAAGAGAATACTTTTGCCTCGCTTGGCCACACTGCTTCGCTTCTCGGTTCCTCGAGCTAGTCACAAGAGCGAGTGACTTCCCGGGAGAGCGACTCGCCCGCTACTTCTGCACCCCCTAGGCCATCATCGATCATCCTTTGTGCGGAGCCTCTCTCACCTTCGTCTCGCCCGACTAAAAACTATCTCTTGCTTTCCTCTGCCTTTACGTGCCTTCCCTTCAAGTATTGCCACCTCCTCTAGTCCTAGGTTCCCCACCGTTTTGTGGGTAGATGCGACTAAAGGATCTTTTAGCAGAGGCTTGGAAGGATATGACAGACAAGGAGCTAGACTGCCTTATGCTGGATTTAGCAAATAGGTTTTCTCAATAACTGCTTGCAGTAAGTTTTGGTAGCTTTACTTTTACACATGGATTGCTTGCTAATTGTATCCGTCGGCATCCTTGTGTAACTGGGATGGGTGTATCCCAAGCCGTTGCAGGGTTGCAACGGGAAAATGAAACTCAGCAGGATCAAGTTTAGAACTGCACAGATTGAGAATAAGCATTTCAATTGTTTGATTGGTATCTAAATTTATATACCATAAAACTTGACTCGTTTACTGCCATATTTATAAGATGGATCATTTTTAAAATTTGCTTGGAGAAATTCCTTTTGTAGAGGAGAGAACTCGTATTAAATATTTCTTTTCTTATAAAATATAATAATAAGATAATGAAAAAAAAATTATAAAACTTTATTAGAGAAAGCCTCTTAAAGATAGTTGTTGGAATATCAATGTTCAATTCATGTACTTTCAAATAGCTCGAATGGTTTGAAATTATCAAGCTCGCTCGCCACTGTAAGCAAACTCTCAAATTTTTAATAGTGGATCAATTTATTAATCGATTACAATATTATTCAAACAAAAAATATTTTATTTTCAAATAAAAAGTTTATTGTTAACTTAGGGTTTTTTTAAATTTTTTTTTTATCAAAGCAATTGTTTTCATGTTTTATACATTAATTTTTGCAACACATCATACAACTAGTATAATAAATTCTTCTCTAGAATTCAACATTGATGTCTACCGGATTGTCTTTTATACATCCCCATTCTAAATTTAGTTTGATTACATGCAACAACTATAAGAAATTAATCAGCCATCCCCAAACTAGATGCAACAATTAGATCCTCTAGTGGTTAATCACTTAATCAGACGTCTAAAGTATTACGACACATTACAAGGATTTTTCTCTAATAGAACCAAAAATTTAAAAATGTTAGCCACTTGAATGGACTTTCCTGAATACTTTTTGATTTATCCTGATAATCAATGAAAAATTTTCAATATGTCACCTCTATAATTAATCGATTTGAAAAATTAGATACTTAAATTATAAAATACAATAAATAAAAAAGACTGATCAACTAATGATCAATAATGATGATGGGTGGTGCTATCAATAATTATTTGAACTAAATAATAAAGCAAGCATAGATTGAAAGATGCACAGCCGTAGATTGAGAACTAAGAGGAGTTGAGAACTAAGAGGAGTGTCGTTGCCACTTTCAGCCGGACGCTCGAATGGAGTCATCGACGGCAAGGCAAGTGTCGCAGCCCACACAACAAGCAAAGGTAGAAGGGTTATCTATCCGATTTTGAGTGGACAAAAAAACCCCTAAAAAAGTGATCTGTAAATAGATTCATAAATCCAACCATCCTCTTTTTGACGACAAGTGAACATCAAAAAGGATGAGTAATTCATCCTTCCTCATGAAATAAGGGTTGAAGACTTTCCCATGGAAAACTCTAAATTTTCTTTAATTTTTTCAATCTGCCCTTGCAAGTAAAGTGACCATAAATACGTTAAACAGTGAAAGAATAATTAGTTTCCAAGGCAGTCCAAAAAGAGGTCATTTAATTTAGATTTTTGGAAGCGCATGTGGATTTTGAAAATTTTAATTTCACCCGCTTAACATTCATAATACCGAAATCACACAATATATTCTCATTACACCCCTTGTTATTTAACAACGCTTAAAAATTTCTCTATCTTCTCTAAATTTTTATTTACTCATTCAAAAATTAGCTGCTCTCAATTTATATTACAAATTCATATCTAAAGAGATATGAATACATTAGGAGTACATTGATTTTAATTTAAAATGATAAAGGAATACTCTAGGTCTATCAATCATGAAATTAATTGATGAACTTATATTAATTTGAAAGTTTGATACTTTTTGAATAAGGAGAATTCTGAGAATTTATTGATGTGGTTAATTAGTAAGTATTATTATATTAGGACTTATAACAAACGTGTGATAAGTTTTATCATTAAAATTTACTGTAATCAATGGATGAAACTAACGAATGAATATAAAAAACTTTAAATCATTTCAAATTAAAATTAACATAATTTTAAAATTCACCTTAATGTATTCATGCCTCATATCTTAATTTGATAGCATAAATTTAGAACATTAAATTTTTAAATGGATAGAACAAACATTTAGAGGAGGAAAACTTTTGAAAGGGGTAAACGTGCTTCATGATTTTGATATTATAGTCACCCGAGTTTTTTTTAAAAAAAAATTAAAATAAACTAAATATTTTAAAAAATAATTTAAATCCCTAAAAATTTCTAAAATTTTACAATAAATTCGATAAGGCTATTTCTCAAATAACACTTATTATTTAATTATCGCATATTACAATGCAACTATACAATTCATATCATTTTCAGCCTTTTGGCTGAAATCAAGTGTAGTATTTATTTTTATCTATTTAATATTTGATATGTGAGTCATCGGCTCACTATGATATTAATTTAATTTTTTATGAGAAAAAAGTTCGTCACAGTAACTTACTATTGGAATTCTTACGTGTCAATCGCCTTGTGTTGTATTATTGTATGGGCTTGGCACACCCAACTTAATATTTAGATCAAAAGTATCTTTACCAAAATATTATTAAATTATGAGTTGGTTTGGAAATGAAATTTATTTTTTATTTAATTTAATATTGACAATATTTTAAATTATATTAAAAGTGGTTGTGTTTTTTTATTGTATAGATTGTTTGATGTGATATTGTTAGATTATTAAAAGTGTTAAAGGTGTCGTTGTTAATATGCCTGAGATTTGTTAGTTGTCTCAATCCCTCTTTTTATGCGTTGTTATTGCTGTGTGTAGGGTCATATTAGAAGGGCTCTCGAGGTAACGATTTCACTTCCTCAAATTTCGTATTAATCTACTGTTCATCCACCGGAGGTGGTTAAAAATAAAATGTGCAAAGAGTAAGGTAGAAAAATCATATAAAAACAAAGGTCATAACAACTAATACAACTCATTTCATTCCTTGTTCATCGTGTTAGTATGCACCAACAAGCACAATGAAATGAAATGACAACATTATTCTTGCTAATTGGTAGCACGGACCACAATGAAATGAAATCATAATACTATTCTTGCTGCTAAGTATACCGATAGAAAAGAGCTTGTTATAATCTACCTTACAGCACATCTGAGAACTCGGAAATTTTCAATCGGACTTGTGAAGATTGTGCAAAATGTACAATGATGCTGATGACAAGAATATACATATCGAGTAGCATAGAAGATCCATCCCAGTAGCTATCGTCACCATTTTGCTTCTTTCAAACATCTTCACCAGGAGAATCATGACAATGACATGCCCGACCTTTGTTTTTAACTCGTCAAGTGAGCTAATCTGCATCCACTTTGGCCTCTCCTGTATGGAACAAAAAACTCATCATTTTTTTTTTTTGTTGTAGAAAAGGATTTGTTAGCAATTCCAACATTGTTGTTGCACGTAGGCCAATTGGAACACAACTCAGGAAAGTAAAATTAGTTCCTTGTTCGTAGGAGGATGTGGAGCAATACAATTTGCTAGATTGGAAAAAGATACTGGAACCTCATTATTGATTCAGTTAAGAGACAATTACCAGTAAGTCCAGAAAGAAGGAAAAATTGTTTTGAAGCAGAAATTTGGTGCTAAGTTGGAGCATTGGAAAAAGATTAATTCCAGAGCTTACTAGTTTTTTTTTTTTATCTCTTGAAGATTATTAGTACCTTTAAGGCAAACATCCCAAACAGAGAAGATCCCTTTAAAGCACGATCAACATCAGAAGGTGTCTCAGGGGTTACATTGCTGATGAACAGTCCATATAAACCCATACCAAAAATCAGCATCACTGTTCCAGCAAGATAAACGTCTGCAGATATAATAAATTATCACTACAACTTTCGGGGAGGAAATAACACTTCAAGCAAGCTCGAAATACATGTCAAAAGAAGTCCAAACTAATCTTTCTGTAAATTGCAAATTCGTAGCATGTTTAAACTTAAATGAATTAGCAAGTCCCATGTTCACTTGTATTATCAGTTGAGGGGCAGTTAGGAACATCATACTCTTTTGGATTACACTTTTAAATCACAAATCAAGCTACCAAATCTATCAGAGTAAGGGTTGGCTTTTAACCAAGCCCACTCGCACTCTATTTTGGAGCATTTTCTGTTATGTAAACATGTAAAACATCAATCAAATTTATATGCACCGGCTCGAGAGGGAGTGTCAAATGTACATATTTTTTAACTCGTATGGACTATTATGCCATTAGGGTAATAGCAAATATAGTATGCAATATGTAGGACAAGAGCACCTAACAAGTTACAATCTCTCAACCCAAGACAAAGACAAGCTTGGTGAGGATGAGGAACCAAAACCACATTTGATATTTTACTTCATTTCCTAACACTATGCTTGTGATCCTATGTATCTTACACGATATAGAGATGAGATGTTCACAAGTTTGTGGATCATAAAATTTTATTCATTCAAATTAATATCGCTTTGATAGCAAGCTTTTACAGAAATTTGACCGATGCCTTCACTATTGTATATTTGACATCAGTAATATCGTTGAAGCATACTAGAACACACAATCCAGAATGTTCTATTGTATCAATCAAATTCATTCATACTTCGTTCTAATACAGTTTGAAGTATACTACATGTTCTGGCACTTCTGTATCACAATAAGAAAGCAATATGAAACATTGTTGAAAGCCTTGCAGAAGGTCCTTATCTCCTTAATAATTAATATGGTGGTATGATATGCAACAATCATCAAAGCCATAATTAATCAGAAATACACTTACCAATAGCCTCAACTAACCGGAGTACCATTTGTCCAGTATGAACACCTTTAACACAGCTTGTCCAGTAAATCTTATATGCATCAACTATGTATACACAGCCCTAATAAAGTGAAAATTTTAGGGAACAAAAAAAACATTCAAGGTACTTGAAACTTCAAAGGGAAAAATTATGCTTACAGGAGAATCAATGACATAAAAGAATATGCATAAAATGCAAAAATAATATAAGCCTGAATTTGTATCAAGTTTGTAAAGTACCATCGGTATTGAAGCTCGATGTTGTCTGACCTAGCTCCATATTTCATTCAGCTTTTATTTCAACAAATTTGAATTCATCCTAAAGGTATTTTCCTTTGCACATCAACTTCAATTATATATGCGCATAGATTGACAATAATGCACCAAATCACATGCACATTCTCCATTGACTTTGAAAATTAAAGTTCCATTAGTTTTGTACAAGAGACGAGTGTTAACATATTGCAACATTTTGGCGAACACATTCATGTTGTATGAATGCGACTAGTAATTTATCCTTGCATAGAGATGAATTGATGAATGGAGTGATAAGAGCCATATAACCAACTCTTGGGACAAACTTGAGTCGATGTGATGATTCATGTCAGCTAGTAAATATACTGTCCATTAGAAAATTGGAAAACTAAATGGTTCTTGTCGATTCAACTTTTGCTACAGTAATTAAATCAAAGATTAATGCTATGAAAAATCTCACCATATAAACTTTTAGATCTTTGCATATTGACAATAATAAAGAACAAATGATACACCACAAAAATAACATATTTACCAGTAACAGGAAAACTAGTCATGTAATGGCCATTGTTTCCCAAATTCAGAGCTATGAATGTGCTGTTATTAAATACATAATAGCAATAGTCTGTTTTGTTAGAAAAAAGGGCATACTTATGTTTTTACAAAAAGATTATATTTAACTTGGAATAACTTACATTTAGAAAACATAATATAGATCCAGCAAGTGACCCACCAACAGCCAGCAGGGCTAGGAAGCGAAAATCAAAAATCACCTGCATTTTAGTTCAGAAGTATATTTCATTATTTTGTTAAGCTAGCAGTAGTTAAAGAAACACACTTATTTTGGTTAACCAAAATTCAAGATTATACTATCAGTAAAATAGAAGTAAAGAACATTGACACTATACATATCAGAGCCAACAAAAACTTCCTCTTGTCGTGATTTTCATTAAAAACATATAACAACTTGAGCTGACAGGTTGTTGTCCCAGTACACTTGACCTGGAACTCAATGAGATCATCTATTAATTTAATTCTCATAGCCAGAAATATCCCTATACAAAGGTAAAAAAAAAATCACTAAAAAATCCGGAAAAGTTTTGTTATTTGACATCTCCTAGTTAAAAATCCCCATCAACTAGATCATCTACAAATGTAAAATAGTAGCGCATACTTTACATTCAGAACAACCACACTTAAATACCATCATTGATCTACTTATAAGCCTAAGCTTATCCTTGGAATCTCACCCCCGTAAGATAATCATAATCATAGAAAGCTTACTTACAAAGCAACTTCAACAACAACAATTGTTGTCAGAAATCTTGCGAAATCTAGACTATTTAAAAGTATCCCAAAACTTAGTCACCCAGACCTTACAAACATCTAAGGAAACCAAAAAGGTAGAGACAGAATCTAGACAATTATTACTTCAGTCCAAAAGAAGTAATTGTAAGTAACAAAACTTAATTATATGAAAAATTAGACATGTTACAACATCTACTCGAAGAATCGAAATATAAATGAACAAACTTAAATATGAAAATTTCCATTATGAAGAAGTCATAAAATGTACAAAACAATTCTCTATTACTGCTATTGTCTACCTGAACTTCCTGGAAAAGGTGATCAAATCCAAGTACAACAAAATAATACTATTATAGCCTTAATTACTTCTTTACATTATAAATTAACTCTGATAGAAACAAAACTTATTCAATTAGAACAGTAGACTTCAAGAGGTTTTTCTTCTGGTACTTTTCAAGAAGCTTTTGCCAAACTAAATAAAGATTTAAGTCAATTATCTTTAGGAAAAGCAATTCCTAAACCCATTACTTTCAAATTTCTAACTTATAAACAAGAGGATGAATCTCATAAAAACTGAAGCCTTTACTGGTCCTTTTCATTCTATTCACTCTACAGAAACTAATACAACTTTTTGGCTTGATTCGTTAACTAAAAAAAACAGTACTTCAGGCTTAGGACCTCATCGTCTAGAAGAAATTATAGATGTGGACAAGGATTTAACGATTTTTTCTAATGAACAATTAAATACTTTAAATCCTAAGAAATTATATAGTCAAGGGATTCTCCATTTTGCCACTTTTGTGTATCGACATCACAGACAAGAAACTCTTCATCTTCCCGACGGAGGAGTCACTAAACTCGGATTAATGACTGAAGAAGCTGCTAAAACACTTTATATGAGAAAACACAATTATATCCATTTGGGACTAATTGTGTTTGGATTACGAGGACTTGTTTGACCGAAGTAGATATGAATGCCAATTTAGGCATTACTTACTTATGTCCAAACTTTAACATGACTATTAGAGACTTTGTCAAACACATTCAAATTCATATTCAAGCTAAAGGATATGGTCAATTCCAAGGAGATAATCTGCAACTTGATATCATTTTTTTTGGGTAAACTATGAATCATATGCACAACCATTTTAAAGTCTCTGTCACAGATATGATAAAAGCTTTAACAACAAAAGGTATACATTTTCTAAAACCCAGAGAATATAACTCTGAAACTTTAGCAAGAATGGAGTGGAATATTAATTTATAAAATGCAGACACCACATTACAACCAACTTCATCAGTCATATATAAAGATACCAATAATCAACTTTCTGTTCAATTTTCTAGATATCAACCACTTTAACACCTGAAATAGAAACAGAAGAGTAGTCGGCCACTCAACTCAACTTAATGAATCAAACCTTAGACTATATACAAACACTTAGAAAGCTTGCTTATAAACATTTACACTACACTAAAGCAAATGTAAACTTTATAAATCCGGCAGAATCATCAGCCACTTCTAGACCATATAAAGTAAGGCTACCAGAAAGTACAATGAAAACTATAGATTATGGTCAAGGTCATCCTCCAAGAACAAGAATAGTACCCTATACCAATAGTAATCCTTTATTAAGAACTATAGGAAGAAGAAGACTACCAGAAATGACCTTTTTCGGAAAAGATGTCGTTTTAATTAATATAATTGAATGTGACCCTCAGTTATATGATACTTACTTAGAACAATGGATCATATCCATAAAATGAGATTACTAGGCTAAACATGAAATGGATATCGAAACTGGAGACGCTATGATCAGAGTAGGTGAGAATTACTTAGGGGATGTAGCTAGGGCTGCTAAGGAGATTTTAAACTTCACTTTCTTGAGGAAGTAAATAGACATGCCACCCAGGGAAATAACATCTTAAACTTTTGTTATACCGTACATCGACTTTTAATAGCAGAGATGCCAATACATGCCTAGACATAAGATAAAAAGAAGTCATGAGAGACTTAGAGCAACTTCAATTATTCAATTGGAATTATATTAAACCTTTATGTAATGATAGTTTGTTTGAAACCCAATTAGTTTCTTCAAGTAAGCATTTTCAAAAACTAAGTACTCTAGTTAAACTTCCTACTTGAAATTTTTTTTACTCTTTTTTTTTCTTCAAAGTTTTTCAAAGCAAAATTCTACTATCTCAAAAGCAAAGTTTGTTTCAAAGTATTTTTTGAAGAATAAATTTTGTTTAAGTTTAAATTTTGTCACAAAAACTAAATATTTGATAAAATAAAATATTTAATTTTGAAATTAAGCATTTTTTTTCTTTTCTCTTCTTAAATTATTTTTGATGAATGGCAAATGGGGAGAGAAAGGTCAAAAGTTAATGAGGAGAGAAAGTTAAGGGGGAATTGATAAATTAAGGGGGAGATAAATTAAAAAGATTGTTTTTTCCTTTAAAAGTTAATGTAACACTTGGACTTATTCTTAAAAAGTTTTTTGTGTTTAAATTTGTTTTAGTATTAAATTACTATATTTTTTTCCTTGAACTACTATATTATTTTACTTAACTTTTGAACTAGATTGTCATAATAAAAAAAGGGGAGATTGTTTGTGTAGGAAGCATCAGATGATCGAATATGAGTTTTGATAATGGCAAAGGATTGCAAGTTAAGTACTATTATTGTTCTAACAAATTAAATTGAGTGTAAAGGAAAATCCTAAGTGATCTTATAAAGAAAAGTCCTAGCTACGGTTAGGCAATGTTGTCCTGGTTCAAGGGACTGGGCAAAGTCTTGACAGATTGAGGATGTCAGGTGAAATCCTAGGGTCACAGATTCTATATGGAAGTCCTCGGGGTTGTAGACACCAGGCGGAAGACTGTACAGATAGAGGATCGGACGTCTAGCAGAAAGTCCTGAAGTCTTAGATATGCTGAGCAAACATCTAGATGGTCTGGAGGACATGTCTGGCAAAAGGTAAACTCTCCTGAGAGGAGTAGGTGAGGACGCGATCCCGTTGAGGGAACATAGGAGTCGATTCGACCTAGAGTTTTTGAGAAATCAGGAAGTCAGAACTGGACAGTCCAGAGACTGTCAAAATACCTTATTTTCCTATTATTCTAACTCTGTTTTGTAGAAAACTAAGGGGGCGTTTGGTTTGTGTTTTTCACGCTGTTTTCTATTTTTATTTTCTAAGAAAATGGAAAACGCGTTGGTTTGCGTTTTCCACGTTCATTTTCAAGAAAATGAGAGAGCGTTTTCTAAGAAAACGAAAAACGCAGAAAAGTTATTTTCTGAAAAATGAAAAACGCACGTTTTTTCAGAAAATGAAAATGAAAATGGCGCAAACCAAACGCTCCCTAACATTTTACAAGTTCAGGTTTTTACCTTGTTTGGTCGACCGAACGCTAGGATCAGTCGACCGAACCTAGAGATCAGATCAGCTTAGAGCCAAGTTTTTGACCAAGGGATTGTAGGCTGATTAGACCGGATTGATTAGATCAGATAAGTCAAGGAGTGTCGAAGGTTTAGTTGACCAAACAACTAGATCAGTCAACCGAACGAAGACTTCTATCTGAAGCGGCAGCATCTAGATGGAAAGCTCGATGGATTCAGAAGGATTAGTTGACCGATCAAGGAGTATCAGTCAATCGATCAATGTCGAGTCAAACAATAATCCCAAGATCAGTGGATCAGATCAAGTTCAATTTGGCTATAAAAAGGGGGTTGACCAGCGACTTTGAGAATAGTCATTCAGAATAAATTCTCATGATCTCTCTATTGCGTGCTACTAAGAAGACAAGTCAATAAAGCTATAATGCTGCTTTGACAACTGAAAGCTCAAAACTCCAGCTCTCTAAGTTGTCGGTATAATTTTCATTTGTAGCATTTAATCTCTATTTCAATTGTACTTGCACTTGTCTTTGTAATTCTATGGATTGATAGTGAATTGCCCAAAGTAAACACTCAACGATTGTGGGACTTAGAGTAGGAGTCGTCAAAGACTCTGAACTAAGTAAATTCTTGGTGTTTGTGTTATTATTTATATTTCTGTTGCACAACTCTATACAAGTGTTTGACGTGAAAAATGTGAAAGTCACGAGCGTTATTCACCTCCTCTAATGCAACGATCCTACAATATGTATTTGATTTCTCATAAATCTGAAATATTAGAATACTTTAGACGCTACTTGAATGAAGTTGAGAATTAATTAGATCAAAAGGTTAAAATTTTACACACTGATCATGAGGATGAATATTTGTTTGATCAGTTGAAGACAATATGCAATGATAAAGGGATTATTAAACAACTAACCATCCCAGGAACTCCACAACAAAATGAGATTTTGAAAACAGATATCGAACTCTTCTAGATATAGTTAGGTCTATAATGCTCAAGCTAATTTGTCATTTTCTATTTGGGAGATGTAATTGTTATATTTGAGAGGTGTTCTAAGACAATCACCTTATGATTTATACTTATTTATTAGATAAATAAAGTTTCACTAATTGAGTGAACATTTTCTATGTGTATGATTAAATCTTAAACTCATTTACTGAAAGTCCACAATACAATTTATAACATGAGAGAATTTATAATTGGATCATAACTAGTACGCATCTCTACATGTGTAATTATGAATGTATTGAATATCATCGATTCTATGAGACTAGCAGGTATTATACTACTTGGGTTGTCCGAGCAGCTACTCTTCACTGGCTAGAGACATTGGGATGTTGAAAGTTAAACATAATGATAATTAGTTCATTGAAGTGACCTGCTATGAGACTTTATATGGTTGTCTACATATATGGATATGTTAATGAAGATCTCATTGCAACTTAAGTACGAGTTTCTTTCGACTTGAGATATTCAAATTATATTGGGCATGAAAACCTATACTTTGATATCTTAAGCAGGCATCTCCGAGGAGGTGTGGACGTAGGATGATTGAATATAAGTTGAAGTATCCGAAGGTGATTGGATAGCCAACAAAGGATTTACCACTCTTTACAAGGAGATGTATATCCTATAACCACTTATCAGGATTGTTATTCAAAGTTTTTAGCCAAAGTATTACATGTCAAGAATATGGTACTCTGGATACATTTTTGAGTAACTTGAATCTGCAATACAAGGAAGTATAATTTGGGCTAGATGTGACGTTGTCAACTTAGTGGAGACTGACACATAGACTATGTCTAGAATCAAGTAGGTAAAATATGAGTGAAAGGAGCGAGATACGACTTAATGTAGCTGTTGAAGGGTTTAAAAGTGGTTTTGAAATAAACTGTGATTTTCTTATTAATTGAGGATCATGATGCGCTATTGGTGACACTCATGATTAATCCATAATTAATGGTTAATTATGAACGTCTAACATAAACTGAGAATCTATAAGATTACACGCACTTCAAGTTTATCCGAAAGATATAAAATGAGTTTGGAATCGAATTCTCAGATCGAGAGAGATTTAGTTTTGTTGGACAAAACAAAGGGCAAATATGGAAAGAGTTTGAGCAATGAAAGCACGAATGAACCACATCTTTTGAAGATGATTTAAACTCTCTTTGGTTTAGTAATGAACTAAATTGGCTTGGTTTTAAATAAAGTTGGTTTGTTTAAAACAAAGAGGTTTTGGTTATTGAACCAAAGTGGTTTGATTTTGGAACAAACTCAAGGCTAATGAATATGGTTTTGGGTTAACGGATACAGATTTAAACTTGCTCTTTAAATCCGTTTGGAGGACTATGTATACATCCGGGTAGAAGGGAAAAAACTAATATAATTGAATCTAAAACCTAATTGTTAGGTTTGTTTTTATTTTTCTCCTCTTCTTTTCCCTTCGCCGCAGCCGCCCAAGAAGAAATATTCGCCGTGGCCGCCCAAGAAGAAATATTCGCCGTGGCCGCCGACCAAGAGACGATGTGAAGATTAGCTTCTCACGTTGCTGTTCACAAAAACAATTCACGTTGAATTGTTTTGAGTCCAATCAGGAAACGTTTGCTGTTCTTGGTCTTCCTCCAAAGTGAACAACCTCCTCCAAAAGTGAACAGGTGGCTGCTCCAATCAGCAAACGTTGCTGGTCTTCCTCCAACGTTGAACATCCAAGTTGGTCAGCCTCCTACGTTGAACAACAACGTTGAACAGCAAACGTTGCTGTGAACAAGGCTCTAACGTCCCATCCGGTGTTCCACACCAAAGTTCTTGTTCCGGAGACTTGCTGTCTCTCGGCGGCGGCAGTAGACTTCCAATCCGTCGGAAGAAAGGGTTGCTGCTGTTTCCAGCCTCTGGATAGCAGTCGTATGACTGCTGTCCAACTTGTTTCATACCGTCGGATTGCCTTATGTTGTCGGGTATCGAAACGAGTCATGATCCCTCTCGGATTGCTTTATCTCCCACCTTCGGTAAGTAACGAAGCGGAAACACGACTTATGACTTAGTGAAGTCCAGGGGCGGACGCACGTTGACTTTTGGGGGGCCCTGGCCCC
Organism: Zingiber zerumbet; assembly: GCA_037833815.1. Classification (NCBI taxonomy): domain Eukaryota; kingdom Viridiplantae; phylum Streptophyta; class Magnoliopsida; order Zingiberales; family Zingiberaceae; genus Zingiber; species Zingiber zerumbet. The sequence continues at coordinate 952,181 of JBBMJZ010413099.1, read as the reverse complement.
CTTCTAACTTTTGTTTTTAATATATATATTAATGCATATTAAGTTTTGGAGGGCCCCTGGCCCCTCCCAAGTTTTTATTTTTAGTGTATATATTAATATATTATACAAATAGTATACAATTATAAAACAAATACGAAGAAAGCCCTATCATAATTCATTATCTTCTCTGTGAAGAAAACCCTAGCACAACTCATCGTCTTCTCCGCCAGGCGCCAGACTACCTTCATTACAAATTTACAAGTTGTGCTCTCTTCCAGTCTTGAGTCTTCCTATCTCATATTTATATTCTCAACCCACGATTAAGGTAAATGTTCTTATTTATTTGTTTTTTCATTTGATATTTTGATATCGTTTTCTTTGTTTTTTCATAAAAATTGGGTTTTGATTTTCATTTTTGTTTTTTGCCGTTTCTATTTGACTATCTGTTGAAGTCTTGAGAATAGGTAGAAAATATTTGTGTGTGAAATTTATTGTTTAGATTTGACATTAATTTTATCCATTTCACTCTCTTTTTGATTTCCAGTTAGCTTTATTTTTGGATTTCTAATATGGGCAAATTAATTCTCATATTATTTGTTGTTTTTAATAAATTATTGATTAAATCAAAGGTTTATAGATTATTATTCAAACTTGGGTAAATCTTTTTTGTAGATGAAAAAGTCACAAACAATTGATGCATTCTTCAAAAGAAAGAATGATGAAATTGGAGCATCTCAATCAAATCCAACTACAAATATTGATCATTTGAATTTTGAAAGTCGCCCTGCTAAATCTTTAA
>JBBMJZ010413099.1:928711-940134 GCA_037833815.1 Zingiber zerumbet | reverse complement strand
TCTCGGCCTTTTGGCTAAGATCAAGTGTAGTATCTGTTCTTATCAGTTTAATATCTGATACGTGGGCCATTGGTCCACTATGATATTAAATTAATTTTTTATGGGGAGAGGGTTCATCACAGTAGCTTGCTATTGGAATCTTCGCGCGCCGCCTTTGTGTTGCACTATTGCAATAGGCTTGGCGCACCCGACCAAATATAATTTAAATAATAAAATTAGCTTGGTAAAAATTATATTAAAATTTTGCAAAGCTAAAATATGCAAGGACATAATAAATTTTATAGAAATTATATAATTACATTAGGATCAATGAACAAGTTGTTGAATGGATCAAAAAATTACACTTAAAAGTCGTCTCAATTTGTTTCACCTTTATTCTGGCCAAAGTGGGAAGATGAAATAATCCGCTAGAGGGATATGTTGGTCCTATGCGACTGACTGATAAGAGGGGGATAAATTATTTGTCAAATGAAATTACTTTTTCATGTTCTTTCAACTTAGATTAGTAGTTCAATTATAATAAATTAATTGAACAACTTAAATAAAAGAGACAGAAGAATTACTTGGTTACAACCTAGGTGATTGTTAATCTAATATATTGAAAAGTTCACTAAAAAATTCTTCTTCGTTGCAAACGGAGAAGACTCTTACAAAAGTTGACAGCTCAAAAGAATGACTAAGAAAAAGTACAAAACTTATTGTTCAAGTTATTGATTAATTCCTAACTCCAAGGGTATTGTTATAGCTCCTGGAAAATCCTATCTGTGGGTGGAAGACTCTTTTAAGAGGATTCAAAGAGCCTTCGAATGGAAAATTTTATCCGCCGAAGATAAGGTTTTATCTTTGGCTAATGGCTAGGAAAGGTGCCTGCAACCGGCTGGAAGGCGCCTTCGGCACTGTTCATGGAAGGTGCCTTCCAAGCCATTAAAGGTACCTTCCCTACAGCAGATCAGATCCTTAGCTGATCTTCATTCTTGAGTAATCTTCTGTTCCGGCTTCTCGTATCTTGAAAATGAAGCGCGTTTCCTCCTTGTCCGCCAGCATACTTTTCTGCAACACCTCGTCCCTCGGACACACCGAGCCCGTCAACTCTTTCCAGTGTCATCCTTCTCACTAGCTGTGTGTTTCGCTCGACTTCTTATGCTTCTAAATTCCTATACACTTAGATACAAAGTCAAACATGATAAGACTTAACTTAACTTAGTTAACCGCATCAAAACTATCATGGTGTATTTACAATCTCTCCCTTTTTGATGTGCATCAATCCAAGTTAAAGTTAGGGTTAAATCATAATCAAATAACATAGTAAATTGTAATTATATAAAAAAATGCAACGTAATGAATTAACTATGTTAATATTGCAAAATAAGTAAAGGAAAAAATTTATTAAAATTATCCAAACTCTCCTTTAATCCCCTTAACTTTGACATATTTCTCCTCTTTGATCACATTAAAAAAGAGTAAAAGAATAGTAAAAAATATTTATAAAAATTTGAGAAATTGTCTTAAGGTTTATTATGAAAGGAATATCCAGTAATATAATATTTTTTAGAAATTATTTTTAAAAATATTTAAATTTTACTGATTAATCTTCTATTAAAATTACTCCTTAGTTTTGAAAAATCTTAAATTTTTTTTGTGAAACTCAAACAGACATGTTAGATCAGTATAAAAATTTTCACAAAAATATTTTATACTTAACAAAAATAAATTATTTTAGTACAAAAATCTATTTTTCAAAAACTAACATTTAAAAATATATTTTTATGTCTAAAAACCCTAAACCCTAACAATTTTGTTAATTTTTCCAAATATGTATTACAGAAGGTAGAATGGTAGAAAAATAAAAAATTTTAAATTTTGATTTGTGTGAATTGTTGGTATTAAAAATAACATTTCTGTAATTAATTCATAATAAATTTATTATAGATGAAATAAATTTGAAAATATATAGGATAATAGAAAGTTTATTGTTCTATCATTATAAAATTATGAATAAAACATTTGGATAAAAAAATTACTTGAAAAATATTTTTTTATTAAAACAATTTCTATCCTAATAATTCAAAAGATTTAGGAGTTTAATCTAAAAAAGATTTTAGAATCCAATATAGGTTCCTACCTACTGAATTTACCAAGAACTTTAGTGGTACTTTTTTCTTAGGGATTTTCCTAATTTATCTCTGGTGATTTCTAATGTACTAGTTGATTCTATTATAATTTTTAAACTTTGATTTTTGAAAATTGTTGGAACATGCACGTACCTCACTTACCTTGTGATATGATACTCCTCCTTCATCGTAACTTTCTTTTGAATATCCTCCCATTTCATCGATGCTCATCTTTGAACTACTTTCATCTTTTCCTTGGTGGTCCGCCAATAGGGCTAACCTAGTGTATTCTTCAACTTTTAATTCTGATGACGACAATTCGTCTCACATCGCCTTTAGGATTTTGAGCTTAGATCTTGTTGATTTTTTTTCCTATGTTATTCAGTTTAGGGCCGTCGTCCTTCCTTTTGCTTCGAGATTATTTCTTAGCCTGCGCCTTATTAAATTTATTAGATTTAATAAACTTACTAAAATTTCTTACCATTAGGGCTACTTCATTTTCGTCGATGGAAGTTTCAGAATCTGGTTCATCTATTTTTGTCCTTAAGGCAACATTTTGATTTGGCTGCTTCCTTAGTTCTGCACATCTAGATTTATGAATTTCAAAAGTAGAAAATAATTGCTCTAGATTACTTACCTCTAAGTCCCTAGAAATGTAGCATGCATCTACTAAGTTTGACTATTCTGGTGTTCTTGAAAAACCATTAAGCGCATACTTAACGAATCTTGGTTTGTTACCTTTCTTTGAGATTCGTGAGTTTGGTGATTAGCTCCTTTAGCTTGGCATGCAGTTGAGGGACCGTTTCACCTTCCTTCAGCCGAAGATTTGTTAGTTGGTTCTGAAATAGATCTCTTCTTACAAGCTTTGCTTCAAAGGATCCTTCGTGAAACTTCAGGAATGTTTCCCAAATATTTTTTGTAGACTTGTGGATTCTGATCATTTGACATCTTGTTGTAGCAACACACTCAACAGATGGAATTCTGCTTTTCCATTAGCCACAAATTCAGCTTGTTCCTTCTTTGTCTAGTTGTCCTCTTCCTTTAGATTGTCGTTGGTGTCGGTAGATACCACAAAATTAGAAAAACATCAAAAATCTATTTTAAAGTATACCTCTATTTTCTTCTTCCAGTGGACGATGTCTCTCATGAACTTAGGCGGGTGAATACTTGTTCCGACTATCATCTTCTATGCTTCAGTTGGTGATTGATCCTATTGAAGTGGTGAGACTTTGATACCACTTGCTAGTCCTGTGCGACTGACAAAAGGGGTGAATTGCCTGTCTAATGTATTTAACCCCTTCCCGTTCTTTCAACTTGGATTAATAGTACAATTATAATAAATTAATTGAACAACTATAATAAAAGAGACGGAAAAATTACTTGATTACAACCTAGGTAGTTGTTAATCCAAGGTATTGAAAAGTTCACTAAAGAATTCTCCTTTGTTGCAGGTGGAGTAACCTCTTATAAAAGTTGACAGCTCAAAAGAATGACTAATAAAAAAGTACAAGACTTGATATTCAAGTTATTGATTAATTCCTACCTTCAGAGGTTTTTTTATACCTCCTGGAAAATTGTATCCGTGGATGGAAGACAACTTCAAGAGGGTTCAAGGGGCCTTCGAGTGGAAAATTTTATCCGCCAAAGATAAGGTTTTATCTTTGGCTAACGACTACAGAAGGCGCCTTCAACCAGCTAGAAGGCGCCTTCGGCACTGTTTATGGAAAGCGGCTTCGACACTGTTTATGGAAGGTGCTTTAGGCACTGTTCATGGAAAATGTCTTTTAAACCATTGAATGCGTCTTCCCTGCAGCAAATTAGCTCCTTAGCTTATCTTTATTTTCGAGCAATCTTTCGCTCCAGTTTCTCGTCTCTCGAAAACGACACACGCTTCATTCTCGTCCGTCAGTGTACTTTTTGGCAGCACCTCGTCCCTCGGATACACCAAGCTTATCGACTCTTTCTTATCATCCTTCTCACACTAGCTACGTCTTTCGCTCGATTTCTTATACTCCTAAGTTCCTACATACTTAGACACAAGGTCAAATACAATAAGTCATAATTTAACTTGATTACCACCTCAAAACTATCATGAAGTACTTATTGACAAAATCACTATTCGATTTGTGTCCGGTGGCCGAAGCAAGTTCGGTTACACTAGAGGTTCCGGCCGCAACAATTGTTGGCCAGAACAAATCTTCTAGCTCACGGATGCGGCAGCAACAGACCTGCGGAAACAGACTTCCTTTGGCTTCCTTTTCTGTTGCGCTGGAGCAGAGGCACCACCAACAGCGACGCTATCCGGCAGCAACAGTTGCTGTGAGGAGGAAGCTTGCTGGCGGTGCTTCCTTTGGCCGGAACAACAGCTTGGCTGGCGGAGGAAGATGAGCGCCGGCGGACTGATACTATCCGCCGGTTCTTCTCTACATGGCGGCGAACCAGGGCCGGAGAACACCCTTCGACGTCATTCTGACCAGCTGGCGCTTATGGCCGAAAGGGTGGTGGGGTCCGGATGGCTTGGGCAACAAAGCAGGGGCGGCGGCGACAAAACCCCATTTTGTTGGTGTCGGTTCTACGTTTTTTCTCGGTTCGAAAACGGTGGAAGAAATGAATAAAAGGGATACAAAATAAAGAAAAAAAAGAAAATTTTAATTTAATTTCAAAATTTAATTTAATTGTAAAATTTCTTTTGTTTCTTTTCCTTCGTATAAGATACAAATCTCCTATCGAATTTGGATCACATCCAGACACATATCCACTCAGACACAATCCATACCATTAGCATTTGATTCAAAATTAAAGCTGGGTCCAATAACCAAAATTCTTTTAATTAAAATCAAATCAATTTAACTTATAATTAAATTAAAAATGTCCGACTCGTCTTTAAAAAATATGGTTCATCCATTCGTCTGTGTTGACAAAATATCTTTTATTTTTACCCTTCATTTAATTCAACAAACCAAACTTAATCGCTCTTGATTTGAGAATCAAATTCTCAAACCCATTTTAAGTATTCGTTGTATGTGTGACCCAATAAATTATTATTTATGTTGGTTTTCCATAATTAACTATTAATTATAGAACGATTATAAATAGCACCTAATATTACATTATGATCCCTAATTAATCAAAAAATCGACGGTTGATTTTAGAACTACTTTTGAACCTTTCAGTAGCTACAATAAGTCATATCTCGTTCCTTTATTCATCTTATATCTGTTTAGTTCAAGGAAATGGTCTATGTGTATTCAAAAATAATATTTCCTTGTACTGTGAATTTAAATTACTCGTACATGTATTCAAAAATATAATATTCTTAACATGTGATGTTTAACCCAATATAGTAATAATTTTCAAAAGTGACTATATGATATAGGTCTTCTCGTAAGAAGCGGTGTATAAAAGAGCAGAAGATGATGATGATTGGTAAACTTTTCTCTAGGAGAGCTCTAAGCCTTTCATTTGTGCTCTTCCATTTTTCTTTTACTTGATCGTTTGAGGGATTCCACTGACTGTGTGATGCATGTTGATATAGGTCCCAATAACCGTCCGAGTGCAGAAAAATAAAATCTCTACCGGTTTGAATCCGTGGAGAGATGTGGTTGACCGGGTCGGAATATTATCAGTCATTCAAGTAATTAAAGTTCATCAAATCAATACTTCTGTTCACAACTCCTCTTAATATTGATTATTTTTTAAAAATACTAATAGGGTTAGAAAATTGGCACTCGCCATGTTCCACCTCCGCCAATTATTGATAGAGGAGCGTTCGAGAAGCCAATCACGTTGGTTGGTGAAATAAATTACCAGCAATAATTCCACCCATTCCCCAACCAATAACGAGATAAAGCTTCGCTGTCTGGGGTCCACCTCCGTGCGCGACGACGGGGTTCACTTGATCATTAACAGGCCCATGTCAGCCGTCCGTCTGTCTCTTCGCCATGTTTCGAGCGTGCGTGACGGCAGGGTAAACTTGACCGTCGACACGCCCTGACACCGCTGACGAGGAAAGAGAGGGACATCCATGAGAACGCTGATTCATTCCACCACCAACGGCCGCTTCCCAAATCCCCATCCCGATAGAAAGAGCGAAGAAACAGAGGCAAATATCTCTCCTCCTCTGCTTCTCCCTCATTGCCTTCTCAATCGGCGCCGGCCTCTATACCTGCTGCTATATATCTAGGTCGTCTACTGCCATTCTCAATTCGAGTAAAATTCCCTTTGATTGTTATCTTTACTGATATCGGTGAGCAGTGAAATACTTGTGAGTTTTCAAGGTTTAATGTTGTGTCTCTGAGTTTTTTGAATCTGAATGAAAAAAAAAAAACAGATATAAAATCTAAAAAAAAGATACAGTTTTGTTCTTTCAAAAACATTTGATACCTTGCTTTGTCCCCATGGATTCCTAAGAAAGAGGGACTCTTCCAGCGACTGGAGTGCCGCCAAGAGTCGACATCGTCGATGCCTCCCGTGGAAGCCGGAGAGTATGATCCAAGCAAACCGAGCCGCTAAATGGACAGAGAGCTTAAGTGGAGATGGGGAGGAGCGAAGTGCTAAGCGAGACGAAGAGGAGGTGAGCCATGAGAAATGAAGAACAATGGAATTTTAGTCCCACATCGTTATATCTAACTCTCCGAGTGTGACTGAGAACTTTAAAAGAAGGAAGAATTCTATCGTTTAATTCATACCTTTCTCGGCCTTTTGGCTAAGATCAAGTGTAGTATCTGTTCTTATCAATTTAATATCTGATACGTGGGCCATTGGTTCACTATGATATTAAATTAATTTTTTATAGGGAGAGGGTTCATCAAAGTAGCTTGCTATTGGAATCCTTGCGTGTTGCCTTTATGTTGCACTATTACATAGGTTTGGCGCACCCGATCAAATACAATTTAAATAATAAAATTAAAAGTTAAAACATGCAAGGATACATCAAATTTTGTAGAAATTAATTACATTAGCATCAATGAGCAAGCCGCTGAATGGATCAAAAAGTGAATTTGTTTTGCATTTATTTGTATCCAAGAGTGATAGTCAAGAAGCCTCAGTCAAGTTTCCACTTCTTTACTGGCCAAAGTGGGAAGATGAAATAATCTGCGAGAGGGATCTGTTGGTCTTATACGACCAACAAGAGGAGGATAAATTATCTGTCAAATAAAATTACCCTTTCACTTTATTTCAACTTAGATTAGTAGTACAATTATAATAAATTAATTAAACAACTAAAATAAAAGAAGCAGAAGAATTATTTGGCTAAAACTTAAGTGATTGTTAATCTAAGGCGTTGAAAAGCTCATTAAAAAAATTCTTCTTTGTTGCAAACGGAGAAGACTCTTACAGAAGTTGACAACTCAAAAGAATGACTAAGAAAAAGTACAAAAATTATTGTTCAAGTTATTGATTAATTCCTAACTGCAAGTGCCTTTTTATAGTTCTTGGAAAATCCTATCTGTGGGTGGAAGGTGCCTTCAAGAGGGTTCAAAGAGCCTTTGAGTGGAAAACTGTATTCGCCGAAGATAAAATTTTATCTTCAGCTAATGGCTAGGGAAGACGCCTTCAACCGGTTGGAAGGCGCATTCGGTACTGTTTATGGAAGACGTCTTCCAAACCATTGAAGGTGTCTTCCCTATAACAGATCAAATCCTTAGCCGATCTCCATTCTCGAGCAATCTTCTGCTTCGGCTTCTCGTTCCTCCAAAATGAAGCGCGCTTCCTTCTTGTCCACCAGATACTTTTCCGCAGCACCTCGTCCTTCAAAAGCACCGAGTCCGTCAACTCTTTCCAGTGTCATCATTCTCGTTAGCTGTGTCTTTCTCTCAAATTTTTATGCTCCTAGGTTCTTATACACTTAAACACAAGGTTAAACATGACATAACATAACTTAATTTAGAACCATATCAAAACTATCATGGGGTATTTACAATCTCCTCTTTTTTATAAATTTATCAACAAAACTTATTTTTTAGTTTAAATTTTTTTTACTGAGTTAATTTCGGTAAAATTTATGTTTATGTGAAACATTATCATTTTATCTATCTTTGCTTTTTTTTTTTTAATTTTTTTTACCATTGGTAAATTTTCTATGAATTATTTATCTAAATATAAATTTTTAATATTAAAATTTTTTGAAAATTTATTCTCGGTAAAGCAATTTGCTAAAATTTTTTCAAGCTTAAAAACTATTTTTAAGAATTTCTTTTGAAAATTCAACTTTTGTAGAAAAAAAATTCTTACTACTTAAATAAAATTCATAAATTCATTACAGTCTTGATTATGTTTACTTTACGGCTATACATTTTTTTTAGAATTTTTCTACAATTAAAAATATTTTTCAAATATTTTTTTAAAAATGATTTATAAGTTATAAAAATAGATTTTTAAAATTTAAACTTAATGATTTTTTTTTTTTATATTAGTCATCTTATTTTTATCCCTTGAATTTTTTTAAAACGTTTTTGTTATTTTCATGACATACCCATATTTTTAATATGATCAAAAGGGGAGATCTAGAGGCTAAGTCTAGGGGGAGGATGCATTTTAAATTTTTTGCATATTTTTAAAATATGTACTTACTAGTTTTCTATTATTTGTTTTTGTTTACTCTAACTTAACTTGAGATTGCTCACATGAAAAAACGGAGAGATTGTGAATATCCCGTGTGACTTTTGATGTGATCAACAAAGTCAAGTTATGTCATGTTGTGGTTTGATCCTTGTGTCTAAGTGTACAGGAGCTTAGATATACATAAAGTCAAGTAAAAGATGCATCCAGCAAGAAGGACGGCACGGGAGAGAGTTGATGGGCTCTGTGCGTCCGAGGGACAAGGCGCTGCAGAAGAGCAGGGTCGGATCCAGAGGGAGGCGACATCGGCGGTCGCCCCCATTGTCGGCGGTGGAACCCCTAGTATTATAGAGTTCCACCGGTGGAGATAGAGGATGTCACCCCTTGTTCCGCGTAAAAATCACCCCTTCATATTTGAATTCTTATATCCGTCACTACAGAAGAATACGTTGGGAGATGAAAAGGAAGTGTGCGGCGGTTCCAAGGGATGAGAAACAGGAGCGGAAGGTTGCTCGAGAATGCCGGAAAATGGATTCGGGTGAGCCCTATTCTGGATGACCAAAATCACCCAAGTGAGAGGAGCTGAAGTGGAAGACTTGGACAAAAAGTCAATTGAAAGTTGACTTTGGTCCGAGCGCCCGAAACTCTTCCAGGTGCTCGGACACAGGGCGCCCCGGGCTCGCGCCCTGGTCGAGCTAGTTCAACATGATTCAGGAGTCCGAACCAGAAAGTTTATCGCAAAGCCACCTGTTGCGATCCAGTACGACGTGGATAAAATTCTATCCACGTCCAGGCACCCCGATCAGGCTATAAATGCAGCCCTGATCCTAGTAGCTAGACATTATCACTTGTAATAAATTTCATTATCTGTTCTACCACTATGTGAGCTATCAACGTTGTAAGAGGCTTCTCTACCTGAAGGAGACTTTAGCGAGCTTTCTCAATGACTTGGATTAGCAATCTTTAGATTGCAAACCAAGTAAATTATTCTATGCATCTTCTTTCTTCCTAATCAGTTTGTTAATTTTTTTTTAATACAAGTGTTAATTTTAATCAAGCTATAAGTCGAAAAAGGTTTGTTTTTATTCTCAATTAATTCACCCCCTCTTGCCAGCTACAAGGGACCAACACAGACGACTCGAGAAACCCTCAAAGCATAGCTGGAGGTGGGGTGAATCTGTTTCAAGGGAATTGTGTCCATCGCAAGCCTTGGTTCATCTGCTCATCCGCTCATCCATTCTGCTCGTTCGCTCATCCGCTCTACTCATTCGCTCATCCGCTTATCTGCTTATCCGCTCTACTTACTCATTCACTCATCTTGCTTTGCTCGCTTATCCGCTTATCCACTCTACTCACTCATTCACTCATTGCTTTGCTCGCTCATCCACTCTGTTCACTCATTCGCTCATCCACTCTGCTCACACATTCGCTCATCCACTCTGCTCGCTCATTCATTCTGCTCGCTCATATGCTCATCTGCTTTGCTCGCTCATCTGTTCATCCATTCATCCGCTTTGCTCGCTCATTCGCTCATCCGCTCTGTACGCTCTACTCGTTTAGCCACTGTGCAGTCTGCACTCAACACTTGATAGAAACCTGCCTCTGCTGGCAGCCTGAGATTATCTGCTCAGGTCATCTTGATAGATAAGTTAAATTTAATTCAATGTAATTTAAATTCGGCTAATTCTCTAAATCTCCGGCAAATTATGGAACAATAAAATAATCTAAAAGATAATAAAAAAAGACTAAATATCTTCTGGACCTTGTAAAAGACTTTAAATGATATTTGTTAGGTCTAAAACTGAGCTATTATAGGTTTCATCCAGTAACAACGGTAAATTTTCGAACAAGCTTTAATTTAATATATTTTAAGTCTCGTAGTTAAATTCGCGTCAAAAAGTCATGATTCCTTAAAGCTTTTATCGATGCTACTCCGATCCTATTCGATCTTATCGATTCTGTTACGATCTCACCGACTTGATCCGATTCTAATACAAAATGACGCTATATGATTCAGGATCGATTCGGTGTTCTGGATCATAGAATCCTATAAATATAAGATCACGATTTTACAAAATGGTTCTACAATATAAAAGAGTATAGAAGAGTTGATGGTGATGGTTGCCTTTCATTCATCCTCTTTCGTTTTCTTTTTCTCAGTCTAATACTGACTTGATCTAGAGGAATCAAGCTGACTACATCAGCGGGCGCTGACTCGTCTTGATGTAGGGCCTAATAACCGTCCGAGTGCAGAAAAATAAAATCTCTTCCGGTCCGAATCCGTGAAGAGATGTGGTTGAGCATACACTAAATATTATCAGTCATTAAGTAAATTTATCAAATCATGAATTCTGCTCGTCTTTTGCTATGGATTATTTTTTAAAAATATTTAATAGGGTTAGAAAATTGGCACTCGCCAGGTTCCACTCCACCTCCGACCATTATTGACAGAGGGAGCGTGCGAGAAGCCAGCCACGTTGGTTGGGAAAAAAATTACCAGCAATAATTCCTCCCATGCCCACCAATAACGAGATAAGAAACAAGCGGTTCCTACCCAAATCAAATCTTTTGTCCCCATGTTCCACTCGTCGTCTAAGACCACTATTGACGGTCTTCGACTGCTGCCCCGATTAATACTATAACCCTTGGGGAAGGTGAACCCAAGGAGTTGCCATCGGCACGATCGGCGCCGGAATCCGGCCGGATCTGAGCAGGGGCTCATATCGACGGCAGAGAAAAGTTTGCTTAGAT
>JBBMJZ010413099.1:912012-924529 GCA_037833815.1 Zingiber zerumbet | reverse complement strand
TTCAATTTGATGTATTATAAGTCTCGTGATTAAATTTGAGTCAAAAGTTATGATTTCTCAAAACTTGATGCTACTTCTATTCTATTCGATCTTACCGGTCCTGTTACGATCCCATTGATCTTGATCTGATTCTATTACAAAATGATCATGTACAATTCAGGATCGATTTTGTGTTCTAGATCATAGGATCCTACAATCTAAGAACACTAATCCTATCTGAGAGCTGTAGAGATAGCGCGCAAGTGATAATGGATGAGTGTTTGACTGGAACAAGACTTTTTCCTTCTTGACGAAGATTCTTTGCGATCCTACGCACACGCCAATGATCCAACAAAGAGTTAGTGACCAAAGATCAGGGAAGGGGATCCCCCTTATAGCATTTCTCCTATCCTCTCATGATCCCCCTTCCCTTATAGCATTTCTCCTAACCTCTGTGATCATGAGGTGGCCTTGTGCATAGGATTTTGTTAGTTTGTTGTGTCATGAGTATCCAAGTAATCTATTATCTACCCACAGATGTACCTCTTTTGTTACTTCTGGCTTAGACCTTTGATGAAGCTGTTACAAAAGTATGGTGTCATAAATGGTTGCATAATAGGAAACAAAGTAGTTTTTGAAGGAGCTTTCAAAGGAATATATTCTCCGACAACTCTGACAGGTTGTTAAAATGTTGTCTGATGCCTATCTGCTGAATATATCTCGGCTAGCTAACAAGGATGGTCATCCTTATGCTTATCCTTGCATTAAGCTACTCTGTTATGTATTAAATGTTGTCATAAATCCGGTCAAAAATTTATATGATACGTTAGGCCTACTAGAAATCCGCTTAGGTAATCCTCCGATAAACTGTGTGCACTGAAGATCTGTTTAACAATAAGTATACAACTAAGTTTCTTAATTCCGATTGGCCTTATGACCAACTATTCATGAAGAGCTTTATAAAGTTAATTGCCTCAAATCTGACCGACCTTTTATCTGTTCGGATAAATATGGGAAGATTTGGGTCAGACATACATGGAGAGATTTATGATGTTGAATGCTTTAGGCCCAGTCGGTCTCTAATCGGCCGGTCAGGCGCATATAGAGCTTTTATGATCCTGAGTGTTTTAAGCCTGACCTGTATGTAAATAGGACAAGCGCACGTGGAGAGTTATGGGGCTAAGTACTTTAGGCTTGGCTGGTATTTCATCCGGGGCGGGTGCACCGTGCACATATAGATTTATAATGTTAAGTGCTTTAAGAGAGACCAGTATTTAAATCGGATAGGCGCACGTGGAGAGTTATAGGGCTAAGTACTTTAGGCTTGGTCGATATTTCATTCGGTCGGGTGCACATATAGATTTATAATATATGTTAAGTGCTTTAAACCCGACCATTGATGTACTCGGTTGCACGTCTGAGCAGATGACCGAAGTCCTTAGGGGGCCTCCGGGTGAGCGAGAGGAAGAAATCACCTTCCAATAGTCCTTGTGAGAATGCACTCACAAGGATCTCCGGGGTAGCCGAAGGGACTTCCATAGCTACCTGCTTAAATCCCGTGATGTAGGCCCACAATGACTTCTTAAGCCCCTGCTTGATCGCGAACAGATTGACGTTTGTCTTTTGATGGCGGTGGCTGCTCGTAAAGTGTTGTAGGAATGCCACTCGGAAGTCTTTAAAGCTACAAATAGAGTCAATTGGTAGTCGCCTGAACCACCTCTGAGTCGATCCAGAGAGTGTAGTGAGAAACACTCAGCACTTGACTCAGTCAGAGTATTGTTGGAGCGTGGCCATGTTGTCAAATTTGATGAGGCGATTCTCAGGGTCGGTTGTCGCCGTGTATTCTCCGATGGTTAACGACACATAGTGTCGCGGCAGTCAGTCATCCAGGATCTCCTAAGAGAATTGTCTATTTATCCATTCGGGGGAATCATCGAGCCTTGGGGCTTTACCCTTGTGCTCGTCCCGAGCTGGCGCTTCCTCTGATGATGATCCCTGGGCCCTATCCGCTTGGCCTTATTCCTTTGAAGAGGTACAGAACAACGCCCAATGATAGGGGATTGGCACATCTCCGAATGTGTTGATTGGCTTGTTGTTCAGCCAACGAGCGGCGATGTTTCCCGCTCGGTCTCTATAATCGGTTTGTTGGCCAATCATAGATGTCGCAGGTTCATTTACTTGGTGACTGGCTATTGCATGCTACTGCTCCAACATTTTCACCATTTGCGCTTGCACAAGCATGTCGAACTCCTCTTGCGTCAACGTCACCATGGTGAGTCATCCAACGTCCTTGATCTCAACATTTCGGATTCAGGTAAGCTTCCCACATATAGTGGCAAATATGATCCTATTCAAAACCAGCGAAGATGGCAAGCTAGGGATGTGGGCATCGAGATTCGATCATAGTTTACAGAATCATGATTCTATACGGGATGAATTTAGAGTCATGATAAGATTAGTCAGGATCGGATAGAATTGTATGATCCTATCAAAAACTCTTTAATTTTATGGAACATGAATATTAATTTGAAAAAAATAAAAAAAATATTTATATATAAATAGATTAATAATTATACATATACACCACGTGACATTATTACATATATATAAATTTGAATTAACTATTAATTTAAGGGTAAATAATCCTAAACTTGCTACATGCAAACTCAACTTCCTTTCAGTCTCTGCACCAGAAAAAATTTATTCTCGCTCCTTACATGCAAACTTTTCTTTGCTTCAACTCCCTAATAAACACCATTACCTAATTGTCCTTATTTTTTTTATGTACAAAAAGTTTAAAATTATGTATAATTCATCCTAAATTCAGTTATTTAAATTAAAATCTAGTATATTTTATATCAAATTAAATACAACCCTTTTTCCACATGACCAATCGATTAATATTCTTGATGCTAGTTAAATGATCCTGAATTTAGAAGGAATTATACTATTATTTTTAGACCAGAATCTATCATTATTTTTTATAGGTATAAAAAAATTAAAATAATATATAATTTCACTTAAATTTAGTATCATTTAACTAGAATCAAGTATGTCAATCGATTAGTCCGGCAAAAAAAATTGTGCTCAATTTAATATAAAATATACTATATTTTAATTTAAATATACTACACTTAGGAGGAATTATACATCATTTTAAATTTTTATACCTAAAAAATATACGGATAATTAGTTAAATTGGTGTGCATTAAAGAGTTGAAGTAAAGAAAAGTTTGCATGTAGGGAATAAGAATAAAGCTTTTCCGATGTAAGGACTAAGGAGGAAGTTAAGTTTACTATTAGTGATTTTAGGGCAATTTACCATTAATTTATATTTTTATATAACAAAATTCAAAAGTATAAAATTTCTATTAACAAAATAATAATCGTATTTAGAATGTTTCCTTGATTTACAAGATGACTTAATTGATTTAGTAGAATATCAGGCGATAATATCTAAAAACTTATCATTTTGGGGGAAAATAAACGACATAATATTATTGATAAAAAAATTAACTAAATAGATGTTTAAATAATCTCATAACTCTAACCCTAACTCTATAAAATACAAAAATAACTTAAATTATAAAATAATATAAAAGATAATAAAAAAAAGTCTAAATATTTTCTAGATCTTATAAAGACTTTAAACGATATTTGTTGGGTCTAAAACTAAACAGTTATAAGTTTCATCCGGTAACAATTGTAAATTTTTGAACAACCTTTAATTTGATGTATTATAAGTTTCGTGATTAAATTCAAGTTAAAAGTTATAATTTCTCAAAAAATTTTATCGATGCTACTCCGATCCTATTCGATCTAACCAATCCTGTTATAATCCCACCAATCTTGATCCGATTCTAATCTATATGATTCAAGATCGATTCAGGGTTCTGGATCGTAGGATCCTACAATCTAAGATCACGATTTTATAAAATGGTTCTACAGTAGACGATCCAACAATCTAAGATCATGATTTTATAAAATAATTCTACAATATAAAAGAGAGGAGGGTGATGGTTGCCTTTCTTTCATCCTCTTTCGTTTTCTTTATCTCAGTCTAATACTGACATGATATGGAGCAATCGCGCTGACTACATCAGCGGGCGCGAACTCCTCTTGACATAGGGCCCAATCACCGTCCGAGTGAAGAAAAATAAAGTCTCTTCCGGTCCGAATCCGTGAAGAGATGTGGTTGAGCAGCATGGATCGGCATAGAGTGAATATTATCAGTCATTCAAGTAAAGTTTATCAAATGAAGAATTCTACTCGTCTTTTGCTGTAAATGATTTTTTAAAAATAGTTAATATGGTTAGAAAATTGGCACTCGCCAGGTTCCACTCCACCTCCGCCAATTATTGACAGAGGGAGCGTGCGAGAAGCCAACCACGCTGATTGGTGAAATAAATTACCAGCAATAATTCCACCCATGCCCCAACCAATAACGAGATAAGAAAGCAGCGGTCCCTACCTGCCCAAAAAGCTTCGCTGTCAGGGGCCCACCTCCGTGAGTGATGACGTGGTTAACTTGATCATCGACAGGCCCATCTCAGCCGTCCGTCTATCTATTCGCCATGTTTCAATCGCGTGACCGTCAACAGACCCTGACACAAACATCTCTCGTCCTCTGCTTCTCCCTCCCGGCCACCGACGGACTTGGAGTCGCACTCAACGCCTTCTCAATCGGCGGCGCCGGCGTCTATACCTGCTGCCCCCTCAGTTCGAGCAAAATTCCCTTTGATTGTTAACTTACTGATATCGGTGAGCAGTGAAATACTTGTGAGTTTGCAAGGTTAATGTTTCTGTGCCTCTGAGTTTTTTTGAATCTGAATGCCAAAAAAAAAAAAAAAATCTATTTTGAGCAAGGAAAAAACGATACAGTTTTGTTCTTTGAAAAACGTTTGATACTTTGCTTTGTCCCTATGGATCCCTAAGGAAAGAGGGGCTCGCTCTTCAGCGACTGGAGCGCCACCAACAGTCGAGAACATCGACGTCTCCAGTAGAAGCGGAGAGTATGATCCAAACAAACCAAGCCACCAAATGAACAGAGAGCTTCAATGGAGAAGGGGAGGAACGAAGCACTGAGTGAGACGAAGAGGAGGTGAGGCATGATAAACAAAGAGCAATGGACAGAGAGCTTAAGTGGAGAAGGGGAGGAGCGAAGAGTGCTGAGTGAGACGAAGAGGAGGTGAGGCTGAAGAACAATGGAATTTTAGTCCCACATCGCTAAATCTAACTCTCCAAGTGCGACTGAAAACTTTAAAAGAAGGAAGGATCCTATCATTCAATTCATACCTTTCTCGGCCTTTTGGCTAAGATCAAGTGTAGTATCTGTTCTTATCAGTTTAATATTTGATATGTGGACCATTGGTTCACTATGATATTAAATTAATTTTTTATGGGTAGAGGGTTCATAACAATAGCTTGCTATTGGAATCCTTGTATGTCGCCTTTGTGTTGCACTATTGCATAGGCTTGGCGCACCCAACCAAATATAATTATAGAAATTTTATAGAAATTAATCATGTTAAGATCAACAAGCAAGTTGATGAATGGATCAAAAAGTAACACTCAAATCTTGCCACAGTTTGTTTTGCCACTATTCGTATCCAGGAGCGATCTATGAGAGGGGCTTATTTCGCTACTACTCGTATCCAAGAGCGATCATAAGACGAAATAATCCGCGAGACTGTTGGTCTCATGCGGCTATTAAGAGAGGAGTGAATTGCCGGTCAAATGAAATTAACCTTTTCACGTTCTTTCAACTTAGATTAGTAGTACAATTAGAAAAAATTAATTGAACAACTAAAATAAAAGAGACGAAAGAATTACTTGACTACAACCTAGGTGATTGTTAGTTCAAGACGTTGAAAAGCTCACTAAAAAATTCTCCTTCGTTGCAAGCGGAAAAACCTTTTACAGAAGTTGACGACTCAAAAGAATGACTAAGAAAAAGTACAAGACTTGTTCAAGTTATTGATTAATTCCTAGCTCCAGTGACCTTTTTATAGCTCCTGAAAAATCCTATCCATAGGTTGAAGGCGCCTTCAAAATGGTTCAAGGCGCCTTCAAGTCGTAAACTTTATCCCTAAGCTGATGAACATGATTCAAGGCGCCTTCAAAATGGATATTGTCTGATGAAGATGATTCTGACGGTGCTTAAGCTGGCCACCCTGTTGAGATGCTATTATCAATTGAATAAACTCAGTCAATTCTTAAGTCGACTGCCCTATTAAAATAATGTTGCTGGCTGAATATGTCTCGACCGGTCTTTAATCCAACCACTTTGTTAAGATGATGTAACCTGCAAAATATATCTCGGCCAGTCTTTTAGCCGACCACATCTATTAGACTGCCCTGTTGCATTCTGCATGATCTGCATTACCGCATACTATCACATATGTATCCTAACCAGTCATTAAGCCGCTCTGTTATATTCTGCATAGTTCTGATATATTCATCTGAGGGTGTTATAATAATATCTTAGTCACATTAGAAATATGCTAGAGAAATAATATAGCGCCTCATGCTCTCTAGAAGTCCTTCTGATAACATCTGCTTTGTTGAAATTCCACCCAGGTGATAATATGAGGATATGTACTGTAGGTCCAGTCGTCCTTTTCCCACTCAGGTTTATAATATGCTACTAAGAGAGGCGGCTATGTTTTGATAAGCTCGATTGATATATTGAGTGGAACTACGTCATGCCCTTGCCAGCCCGATTTTTTATATGGTCAGGGTATATATACTCGTCTAACCCTAAGGCTGAACGGATGTACATGCACACAGGTACATATGATTGGTAAGCTATGGAGTGAGTCAGTTATTCTGGCCGATATGTAGGGTTGGCCAGCCTTAGGTTCGATCATCTTAAGATCTGGCCACCCTTGAGACCTTAGACTCCCTGATTCGTTCGGCTTAAGGGCAATTTGATCAAAACCGGATTATAATTCGGTATGATGGAATCAAAGAAGCTTAGCACTGCAATTTGTTCAAAACCGGATGAGGGGATTTGACTCCTTCTAGAGTATGACTGCTACCTCATATTGACTTTGATCGCCCCTCACCTGTATTTTGACTGCCCTCACCTGAATTTTGACCACCACGTCATCTTCTGGATCCACTCATCATAACTCATATCACTCTTAATCTCCCTTGACTTACATATTTCCCCTCTTTGATCACATAAAAAATTGGTAAAAAAAATTAAAAAATAATTACAAAAATTTAAAAAAATTATCTTGGGATTTATGAAAAGAATATCTAGTAAAATAACATTTTTTAAAAATTATTTTTAAAAATATTTAAATTTGACTGATTAATCTTTTATTTTGACCAAAATAATGTTAAAAATTACTCATTTGCCGGCATTGTCTAGATCAGTATAAAAAAATTTACAAAAAGCTATTTTATACTTTAATAGAAATAAATTATTTTATTAAAAAACCTATTTTTCACAAACTAATATTTAAAAATATATTTTTATGTCTAAAAATTCTATTAATTTTTCTTAATCTTTATAACAGAAAGTAGAACGGTAGAAAAATTTTAAAAATTTAAATTTTGATTTTTGTGAATTTTTAGTATTAAAAATAACTTTTCAGTAATTAATTCATAATGAATTCATTATTATAGATCAAACAAATTCAAAAATATTTAAATTAATAGAAAGTTTACTGTTCTATTAGTATAAAAATTTTGACTAAGAAATTTGAATATAAAATTACTTGAAAAATATTTTTCTTATTAAAACAATTTATATCCTAATAATTCGAAAAATTAGGGAGTTTAATCTGAAAAGGGTTTTGGAGTCCGTTCATACCTATTAGATTTACCAAGAACTTGGTGATATTTTTTTTAAGAATTTTCTTAATTTGTCTCTGGTGATTTCTAATATATAATTAACTCTATCATAATTTAAAACTTTAATTTTTGAAAATTATTTGAACATATATGATCATTTTCCATTTTCTCTAATTTTTCATTCCTACTTTCATTTTTTATTTTTAAATTATTATAGATAAGTAAGGAGCATGAATTTATTAAATTTAATTTTAACTTAACATTATCTTTTTCTAGTTTTAACAAATTCTTAGATAACATCTTGATAAATTCAAAAGATTATTCAGGGGGTAATGCACGTACCTCACTTGCCTTGTGGTGTGATGCTCTCCTTTCATCGCAACTTTCTTCTGAAGATCCTCCCCCTTCATCGATGCTCATTTCTGAGCTGCTTTCATCTTCTCCTTCTGGCATATTCTTTAACTTCTGATGCTGATGATGACGATTCGTCCCAGGTCGGCTTCAGGGTTTTGAGCTTCGATCTTGTTAGTTTTTTGCCCTTATTTTTCAATTTAAGACAGTCGTCCTTAATGTGCCTTTCTTCTTGGCAGTTATAGCATTAGACCTTCTTTTTGCTCCAAGATTATTTCTTAGCCTGCATCTTATTAAATTTATTAGATTTAATAAACTTACTAAATTTTCTTACCATTAGGACCGTTTCATTTTCGTCGATGGAAATTTCAGAATCTGATTTATCCATTTTTGTCCTTAAGGTAATGTTCAAATTCAGCTTCTTCCGTAGTTCTGCGCATCTAGATTCAAGAATATCAAAAGTAGAAAATAATTCTTCTATATTACTTATCTCTAAGTCCCTAGAGATGTAATATGGATCTACTAAGATTGACTATTTTGGTGTTTTTGGAAAAACGTTAACCGCTTACCTTAGCGAATCTCCATTGGTTATCTTTACTCTGAGATTCGTGAGTTTGGTGATTAGCTTCTTTAGCTTAGCATGCAGTTGAGGGACTGTTTCACCTTCCTTCAGTCGAAAATTTGTTAGTTGGTTCCGAAGTAGATCTCTTCTTGCGAGCTTGACTTCGGAGGATCCTTTGTGAAGTTCTAGGAATTTTTCCTAAAGATCTTTTGCAAACTTGTAGACTCCGATCCTGTTGACCTTTTATGGTGACAACACACTCAACAAATAAAATTCTACTTTTTTGTTGGCCATATATTCGGCTTGTTCCTTCTTTGTCCAGTTGTCCTCTTTCTTTAGATCGTCATTAGAATCGGTAGATACTACAAAACCATTTTTAAAATTAGAAAAATATTGAAATCTGTTTCGAAGCATACCTCCATTTTCTTCTTCCAATAAGCGAAGTCTCCCTTGAACTTAGATGGATGAGTACTTGTTCTGACCATCATCATATGTGTTTCAGTCGACGGTTAGTGCTTCTGAAGTGGTTGTGCTCTAATACCACTTGTTAGTCTCGTGCGACCGACAAGAGGGGGTGAATTGCCTGTCAAATGAAATTAACCCCTTTTAATTCCTTTAACTTGGATTAGTAGTGCAATTATGATAAATTAATTGAACAACTAAAATAAAAGAGACGGAAGAAATACTTAATTACAACTCAAGTGGTTGTTAATCTAAGGTATTAAACAGCTCATTAAAGAATTCTCCTTCGTTGCAAGCGGAGAAACCTCTTACAGAGGTTGACAACTCAAAAAAATGACTAGGAAAAAGTACAAGACATGTTATTCAAGTTATTGATTAATTCATATCTTCAGAGTTTATTTATAGCTCCTGAAAAATCCTATCCGTAGGTGGAGGATGCCTTCAAAAGGGTTCAAGATACCTTCGAGTGAAAACTTTATCCGCCGAAGATAAGGTTTTTATCTTCGGCTACCAGCTAGGGAAGGCGTCTTCAACCAGCTGGAAGGCGCCTTCAGCACTGTTCATGGAAGGCATCTTCCAAGCTATTGAATGCGTCTTTTCTACCGTAGATCAGCTCCTTAGCTGATCTTCATCCTCAAGCAATCTTCCGCTCCGACTTATCATCCCTCGGAAACGCCTATGCTTCCTTCTCGTCAGACAGCATACTCATCCACAATACCTCGTCCCTTGGATGCACCAAGCCCATCGACTCTTTCTCATGTCATTCTTCTCATTAGCTACATTTTTCGCTCGACTTCTTATGCTCCTAAGTTTCTGCACACTTAGACACAATGTCAAACACAACATGATCTAACTTATTAGTGGATCACATCAAAACTATCACGGGATACTTACAGACAAGATCGCTATTCGATTTGTGTCCGGCGGCCGAAGCAAGTTCGATTACAACAGAGGTTCCAGCAGCAACAGTTGTTGGCCAAAACAAATCTTCTAGCGGACAGATGCGGCAGCAACAGATCAGCGGAAACAGACTTCCAGCGGTTTCCTTTTCTGTTCGGCTAGAGCAGAGCCACCACCAACAGCGACCTATCCGGCAACAATAGTTGTTGTGAGGAGGAAGCTTGCTGGCAGTGCTTCCTTTGGCTGGAACAACAACTTGGCCGGCGGAGGAAGATGAGTGCCGGCGGACTGATACTATCCGCTGGTTCTTCTCTGCGTGGGCGGCGAACCAGGGCAGGAGAACACGCTTCGACGTCCTTCTGGCCATAAGCTGGTGTTTATGGCCAGAAGGGAGGTGGGGTCCGGATGGCTTGGGCAGCAAAGAAGGGGCGATGACGACAGACCCCTTTTTGTTGGTGTCAGTTCTTCATTTTTTTTCTCTGTTCAAAAACGGTGGAAGAAAAGAATAAAAGGGACAGAGCAAAAAGAAATACCCTATCGAATTTGGATCACATCCAAACTCATATCCTCTTAACGCACAATCCATGCCATTAGCATTTGATTCAAATTAAACCATTTAGTTTAATAACCAAAACTCTTTTAACTAAAATAAACCAATTTAGTTTATAATTAAACCACAAAGGTCCAACTCATTTTAAAAAATGTGATTCATCCATGCGTCCATTCCGATAAAATATCTCCTATATTTACCCTTCATCTAGTCCAACCAAACTTAATCTCTCTCGATCTAAAAATCAAATTCTCAAACTCATTTTAAGTCTTTCGAATACACTCGTTGTGCGTGTGACCCAATAAATTATCTATTTATGTTGGTTGCCCATAATTAACTATTAATTATAGAACGATTATGAGTAGCAACTAATAGTACATCATGATTCCTAATTAATCGAAAAATTGACGACTGCTTCTAGAACCATTTCGGAACCTTTCGGCAGTTATAGTGAGTCATGTCTCATTTCTTTCCTTTGTCTTATACTCGCTTAGTTTAGGGCATAGTCTATGTGTCAGTCTTCGCTAACTTGACTACGTCACACCTAGTCCAAGTAATACTTCCTTGTACTGCGAATTCAAATTACTCGTACATGTTGTAAAATACCGAAAATAGGCGGATATTAATAAGGGAATTTTTCGGAATTTTTGGATATTTTTCGGAAATTTTTCGGAGCTCGTATGGACGAGTTTACGGGGATCGAAACGGGGCCCCGGGAATGCCTGTTTTGGCTACCCCATTTAAGTGAGGAATTATTTTATATTTTCTTATTTTCCTAATCTATTTCTTATTTCTTTTGTCGCCGTTTCTTCCTTGCCGAGCCACTCCCGCACGCCCGACTCCTCCCCGTGCCCTAACCGCTGTGCGGTTCTCTTCTTCTCCTCTTCCCATCGCGCCGCACCATCTCTTCACTTCTCCTTCATTTTCTTCCTTCCCGAGCCACACCGCCGACTCCTCTCCGCCCCAACTCTCTGCGTGCCGGCACAACCCAGCGCCACCTTTGCTCCGCCATCTCGCCGAGCGACGGCGCCACCACGGCCGCGTGCCGAGCCCTAGCGCTGGCCTTCTTCTCCTCTACCTAGCGCCGGCTGCCTCCCTTGCCTCTCGCGCCTCTACACAGTGCCGCCGCCCTCCCGATCGCCTCTGTGCCGAGGATCTTCTTCTACTTCTGTCTCTTCTGTGCCCTAGCTCCGAACCTTGCCTCCTCCTCAGAGCAGGGGTGATTCGGCAAGGTGACAGCAAGGTGAGTTAGGTTGATTATTTGATCTGTGATTTCCACCGCTTGATCTCTACTTATCCGATTGATTCCAATCTTGATTCGAACAGTATACTGGAATCCAGTAGAGGCTACGTTTATGTGGTGCTGGAATTGTGATCGTGAAGTGATTTCCAGCAGCAACCTTTTTGGTTGTGGATCCCAGTAGTGGTTTGGTGAAAAGAAGGTAAGGTGCTCAGGTTATTTTGGTAATTTGGTTGTCAACTGAAAGATGATTTCTTGAGCTCCATTTTGATACGGACAGTGAAGTGCAGGTTGTTTATTGGATTCCAACAGCAAGGTTTACCGGCAAGGAATTAACAAGGGAACACTTGAATCTGGGTGAGTTTTAGATTGTTTGTGTTTGAAGTAAACCCAAATTGGAAGGTGAAATTGTTAGAGATTCATTTATTAATTGACATCTCTAGTTGATTAGTTTAAGAATTTTAAATATAAGGAAGGATAAGATTATTAAATAAGTGTAGAGATTTTATTTAGCTATATAGCTAAATACATTATGTTGATATCACAGGACCTTGATTTGAGACGGTATCTCGACTACCGGTTTGGACTTTTCGATTGGAGGCGGGTACTTTTGACTTTATGTCTTTGATATGCATAGTAGTGAAATTTACAAGTAGCAATAATTATGTTC
>JBBMJZ010413099.1:866108-887457 GCA_037833815.1 Zingiber zerumbet | reverse complement strand
GGTGCTATTTGCATCAACCCTCTTTATTACTTGGTTTGCTGAGATATAACACAAAAATCAAGTCAAATTATGCAATGGCTCATTTATCCTGGCATCCCAGTAATTCCTACTGTGCTAGACCTACCTTATCATCCTTTCACCGAGTTACTCGTAGTGACACGGTTGGTCATGATCATAATTTGTCACTCCAATTCTCTATTAAATTTCCTGAATGTTTTATTTTATTAGTATAAATTCACTGAAAATCATCTGCTCCAATTTCTACATGCATCAGCCATTAGGTACCTGATCCTGCCATGTAAATTTGAACAATTCTGGAATTTTTTGCCTCTCTTTATTTGCTCAAGTTGTGGTACTAAGATCATCAGCATCTTGGAATACCTTCAAGGTATTTTCCTATCTGTTGGCCTTTCTTGCATATGCTGCTATCTCTTAGAAACCATCCTTTGTGCCTTCCTTTAATGACATTTTAGTTTGCTTTTTTTTGTTGACCTGTTTAGCTTTCTGTTGGCCTTTCTTACATATGCTGCTATCTGTTGAACTTTAATCTGTTGTTTGTCTAGGCCTGGCAATGTGGTCTTTTTTCTTTCTTTCACTACCTCGCATTATGAGATTCATCTCATTTCTCGTCTGATGATTCTTGTGGTTGTATTCTTGAAATATTTTGGCATCTTTGATTTTTAATTTGATCAATTTTTCAATGTTTCCTTCGTATCCTTCACTTTACTTCATGGCATATTTTTGAGTTCTCTAGAATACTATATGCCAAGTAGCGTTGTAATGGATGCATCTTCTTGATAAATGGAGTACCTAATAGTTTAGTTATGATTGTCCTGTTGCCTTTTTTCACACGGCATTTTTTTTCCCTAGTATGAGTTAATGTAGTGGTAACTTTTGTACTTGTAGGTTAGTTTTAGCTGTCTAATTTCAGATTTTATCTTCATATTCATGTTAATGTTGACATCAAGTTAATGCAGCAGTGTATCTAGAGATACATTGTATGGGACAATTTTTGTCATCAGGGTAGGAAGAGGTAATTTTTATGCAAACCAACTGTATCATAATCAAGGAGTGATGAAACTAATGAAACCTTTTCCCAGAACATTGTAGAATTGGCAGTTCAGGCAAAGCTTGAAAAGGGTCACCTACAAGAAAAGCTTTGAGAGCCTCAACAAAGAAAATTACAAGAAATGATAAAAACATGGATTGGAATGACATTTAGAGTATAGTTAGTGTTGAGTCTTTAGCTGCATGACACACTACCATCAAGTATCATACAAATAGCACCTTGTTACTTTCATATGAACTGTTGACCTTTTGGACGAGCAAAAATTTGGATATGATGGTTTGTGATCCCTATTATTATACCAGTCAAAATGCTTCTTGTCAAAAACCTGTGAACTGCAAACACGAGCTTGTATAGGGCCTATCAACCTATGGGCGACCTAAGATAAGGACACTGTGATTTGGCTTCCCTCCATTACAAATTAGCAATGTTTGTTGTTTGTGAGTTAAAACTAGTTCGTCTATTGACTTGCAACATTTAAGGAGATAGAAAATTGTAGGTAGCACCTTATAGCACATTGAAATTTGACATAACCTGTTTGGGTGACACAACGACTAAATTTCCCAGATTGAGTAAATATAATTGTATTAACATCATAAACAATTCACAAATGAATTTGTCACCCTAAGGTCTGCTGGTTATTTCAATTGTGTAGTGGTCAAATTCAACTGACTTGCGTAGACTGAGCTATTTATTGGTGTTAACCAACTTAATCTCTTTAAGAATGGACTGGACATAAATTTATTTTCTAGTTGTTTAATTTTATGAGAACTTTAAAAAAAAATCAACAAATGAAAAGAGCCCTTCAGTTAAAGATATACAAGAAGCTTAAAAGAACAATTACTTATGGTTTAAGACTAAACGAGGTCATGTTTGGACCATGTTGGTGTGAATTTTAGTTGCAAATTTTTTGAAAGCTACTAAGAAATCTCAAGTAAAATGAAGTTTAGTCTTATTAGAAAGAAACTTCTTCTGGTAGAAGGCAATGAATCACAATTTCGTATGGTTGAAGAGGGTGAGGGGTGTGATCATCATGAAAATGTAATCTTGATTATGCTTCCTAATCATGATTTCCTAATTGACAAGTGATATGTACTTTAAGTTTTTTTTCAATATATTATTAACTACAGGTGCAATCCATTATTTTTTATATTATTAAATCCACTATGCCATAAAACGCACCATTTTTCACCTTCATATCCCTTTCTACAACCTTGGGATTTCGTGAGGAACTAGCTGAAGACTTGTAGTGAATAGCATCTTCCCATGGAACCGACTACAGGGTAGAGGCAAATGATATAGGATCACTCATTCAACCTTGCCATAACTTGTTGAATTCTATCTTTCTCATAATTGTGATCAAGCAAGGCTATTTTTGATATAGAGAGGCTATTGTGGATTGAGATAGAATATAATAAGCTCTCTGAATCAACAATGATGCTAAAACTATCTTCAATTAAAAACCAATTTGAATATACTTAGAACCCAACTAAACCCTATAACATTTCTATTAAAAATATATATTAACCATCGAGTGTTATTGAGTAATCTATAGTAAAAATATATATTTTATTAGTTATAATTTTTTATCATTTTTAAATATTATATTAATAAATATGACAATATTTGTATGTTACATTATTATTTAAAAACTTTCATTTTAATTTCATCACTCTTATTGACCCAATGCAACTAATATTTGAATTCTTTGATTCCACAACTCCCACCCCTGTCCTAATTTTAACAACTTTCCACTGAATATACACAAGTCAACTATTTGATTTTCTAAATCTCAAGTGTATAAATTGTTTATATGATACATTTTTTAAAATTAAAATTGTTAATAATATATTTAAATAATGAATGCATCCCTTCATAATTTAAAATCTTTAAATACATATCTACTTATTATTTAAACAGCATATGCCTGCAATGACTTAAAGCTTTAGGGGGTACCATGAGAATCACGTATTATGTTGCTAGAGAAATAGATTAAATACCTTTAATAAAGTCTTCCATTTATTTTCAATCCATTAAACTACTGTAATGAATAACTCTTGGACTTGATCAGAAGCAGCATGCGTCCTTTGAAATTTACCTGATATGCGCCTTAGTCTCATCTCATCGATGAGAATGATTCTTTTGTACAATATCACTGTTAGGAATATTATTGGCAGCAACACTATCAGAATTTGCCCAATATCTTGGATGAAGACGAAGCTCCTTGGCAACTATCTATCTAACTCTGCATCATCAACAGATTTTGCATGACTTCAACTGCAATATTTTTATCCAGTTAAACCTGGATAATTAACGAGACACAGCTTCTCATTAGCTAATTTTTTTTCTCTATGTTGATGAAACTATGTGGGTGTTCTCTGCCTTTGACCCTTCTTCATGCTTTTAATATCTTGATCAATTTGATGGTTTTCTTTGGTTGCTTCTTGGTTTCATTTAATGCCAAAGTAACTTGTTAGCTTCACTGTGAACATGAGTTAACATATCAAAATTTTTTTGGCAGACAAATTCAAAATGTTATCATTTGCCTAGCTTAGGCAGATATTTAGTTCCTTGTAAAACTGTAAAAGTAATACTTTTCAGAAGTCAAAGCAACATAATTTCCATTACTACGTTGATGGCTGCTGTAGCATATATCATTGTTTCACTTTAATTGTTTGTCTTTTATGGTTGCGGGTTCCCTTAATCTCATTCAATTATATTCTGCATATTGGAGAGATTTTCTACTGTACCTATTAGTTTGGTGTATTTGTAGTTTGTCTTCCTGGTCATCTCTGTACCCAACCAAATTATTGGTAAATGATAAATAGATCTGTTCTTTCTTTATATACATTTTATTTACTGTTGCATTGTGCAAACCTATTGTCAGGGATTGGTACAACTTAGAGAAATCCAAACGCGTGAAGGCATTTCGCTGTGGGGAGTTTGATGCTTGCATTGAAAAGGCTGAAGCTTCTCTAGGAGTTCCTATAAAGAAAAGGGAGAAATATGCAAGACGAGAGGATGCTATTCTTCATGCTCTTGAACTCGAAAGAAAGCAAAATGAAATGAAACAGCAACAAGAAGTCATCAGATCCAATGGAGTTGATGCCAATATTTTAGGTGATCCAAAAGGAGAGTTCAAGGACTTGACTCCTTCAGAGACTGTCATAAGAAATCAAGAGTCCTCGATGCAAGGTAAATGTTCTATTCAGAAGTCTCCAACACTTCCCAGGAATGTGGATCTTTTGGATGAGGAAGAAAAAATGAACAATTCTTCAAATATAAATGTAGGAAAGGATAGCAAGCAAATAGTGCAGGAGGAAAGAATTTCTGGAACCATTCATCGGATGACAGGACTGCAGGATTCTGGCCTACGGACAGCTCCAAAGAAAAAACCTCTTCAGTCTGTTGCTTCACCAACTACCAAGGGTCCTGTTGAAAACAATATGGACTGTCTTCCTAGTTCTGTGCATCTAGTGAGAGGAAAAGGTAATGTCAGTAGTGTCAATGGTTTCATGTCAATTAAAAGAAAAAGAACACAGTTACAGGATGGTCTGGTTGAAGAATCTCTTGTCAAAAAACGCGATCGACGTCGACCACTTGTTCAAGTATTACAGAGTAGTGCTAAGTTGCAGGGCTCTTCTCAGATTGATCATTTTCCTGAACTTGTAACTCTGGAAGGGGGACAAGATCATTTGGGTGATGTACATCGGGCAAAACGGAGCAGATGTGTCTATCTTCCATTGGATTCTGTTAGTTTGCATGATAATGAGGGTTATTCTTCTGATGATGTCCAAAGACCATGCAACCAGTTTGAAATGGAAGGTTGCCCTGACCATTCTTCTTTTGTAGAAGAGTGCACGTCATCAGAGATGATCAAGATAAATGACTCTGATTCTTCACTTATGGATTACTTGGAAACAGAGATAGAGGATGGAGATATCCTAGGAGGTATTTCACTTGAATGAGTCATGTATTAATTTCTATTCCTTGGTGAGAAGTTAAGATTTATGCCTTGCACACACATATTGTTGTTTTGCCACATAGTTTGTCACTACAATTCAAATGGGTAATTTCAAAAGGATCTTGAAATTCTACTTGCTACAATTTGCGCCCCTTCCCCTGAAAATTTTAAAAGGAGATCTCAATTAGTCTAAAGAATCAATTAGTTAGCTTGTGTTACTTATCTTTCAAAAGTTTATGGAATGACCATCAAAGCCAAGACAAACTTCAAGGACTGAATTGAGATTTTCTAAGTTTGAAAGGCAATAAAGATTATGACTTCAGCATTTATGGGTCAATTTGAAATTTATTTTAAATTGATCTTGAATTTTACTTATTTAGTATCTCCCATTTGATCTAGATCTTACATAACTTGTTATTGTATATGAAGTGTAATTAACTATTATTGTGTTTTTTTATAGTTATATTTCTTGCAATGTTAACTGCTTAAGACATTTGATCTGTTTCCTTTTCCATCTATTTCTCAAGAATCACATCATCTATTGTTTGTTTACAGATACTGATCAATTGCTGACATCATCTGGACCAACAGATCACTTCCCTTCTGCATCCCATCTTTCAGAAAAATCTCCAGATATCGAAAATGATGAAATGCCCTTTTCTGGTTATGTTTCCCATTCACATCCTTATGAACATTCTTCTGCTGAGGTGGGAGTTTCTAAATGGCACATTAAGGGCAAACGTAACAGTCGAAGTCTAGTTAAGAGGCCAGTTGATGTTAGGGATGATAAAATTTGTGCCTCTAATTTAGATAAATTTGATGGTTCTGCAAGGGAAACTGCTTTTAGAACCAAAGGTTCCACTTTGAGGATGATAACAATGGAATCATCTAGCCATGTGATTGTAGAGCAAGATTTATGCCATATTAAAAGTGAGAACATTGATGCATCGGAGGAACTTGTTGGTGATGATGTTCTGCAGGAACAGATGAATGGATATAATGATCAAAGGTATCCTTTAGTCGCAAAAGCAGCTAGGGATCTTGGTAGAAGTCAGATTAGCTTCAAAAAATTGGAACATGATACCCATTTAACCTCTGTATTTAGCTGGGAACCTGATGAGCTATCTGATCAAACTCAAATGAAATATTTGGAAGAATCAGATGAATGCTTTGATCCTCTTTATGCTTATTTCAGCAGGGGAATGGGCTCAAATTTATTTAGTGTTGATCTGAAAGTTAAAGCAAGCTATCAAGGTGAACATGTTCCTCTTGTTTCTTTGATGAGTAGATTGAATGGAAAGGCAATTATAGGGCACCCTGTGCAGATTGAAATCCTAGAAGATGGGTCCACCAATCAATATTTTCCTATCAATCATACTTTTCCTGATGGAAATACAACACACCAACCAGTCTGGAGGACTGCCAGAAGAACAGCCATGCAACGAGTTCCACGGTCAAATCCAGTGACATCATCTTGGGAGAATGATGAAGATGGACGATCTCAATGTTCAAAGGGAGGAAATAGATGCATGCCCAATATGCATTTTGGTTATTCCAAGAATCAATTTAGGCCAACAAAGAAGAAAGTATGTTATCCACACCAACCACTCTCAGGGAACTTCCATAAGAAGTCACATAAAAAAACAAACTTGTCGAGCCAAAAAACTAGAACACTTTCATCTTTTGCATCTGAAAAGAAACTCGGTCGTGCAAATGGTGAAGTCAGGTTTACTAGGGGTTGTAATTTATTGGGTGGTCTCATGAAATCAGAAGGGCAAATGCCTTTAATCACATGTGTCCCTGCGAAGGTAGTGTTTAGCAGGATTCTAGAAGCAGTTGGAAGGTCATCATCAATCACAACCCATGTTCGATTGTCAGATGCAGCGACAAGAGATACGTCGTAGGTAACAATTAGTGACGGTTGCAATATAGTCCACCCATTTGCTTCACTGCTGCGTAGGTTGACCTATAAACTTCATGCCAGATGGAATGGTTTGGAGTTTCACAATCCCATCAGTGGTGAGTGAGAGGCCTTTGCAGCTAATCTGGCGACATGATCAGGCACTCAGGGCAGATGAAGTCTAGTTGTGATATTATTCCTTCTCAGGGAGCTAAGAAGCTGAGCTTTTGCTGCGCCCAAACTGGACTTGGTCAGCAAAAGGCAAAACTGTCATTTGAGATGTTCATTTGCATCTTTTGGTTAGTTGACTTCATAAAATACTAACAATTCAGTATACGCGCATCTCGTAAATCTTATAGCAAGCAATGCAACAGAACCAGATCTGTAGAAGTTTATACTTATTGCAAGCCGGCTATTTATAGTGTAGTTCTCAAACTAGTGTATGAATAGAAACCAAGGACGAACATTTCTATTAGCCCAACTGAAGAACTCATGTGAAGTTGGTACGAGTCTTCTTCACATCTGAACCATAAATTTCAGCTTGTATGCAGTCAGATATGTATATCTTTGTACTTGTTACAATTCAGTAATTAATTGATGTCAAGTGCTACAACTTCTGTGAATGACGACAGATGGAAACTTTATACTCTTTCCGTGGTTCATTAAGAATGGTCAATATGATAAAAGTACGTCCTTTTCAAATCGATGTTTCCAAAATTCAGTCAGTTAGCCAGCCTGATTGATTATCAATTGTTAAAGCGATGTATGGCAATTTATTTCAAGATCAATTTACTTTTGATTGACTGAGATCTTTATAATTTTCCTATGCATCTATCTGGCATTTGTTGTGTTCCAAAGCTACCTATACTTTTAAACACTCATTGCCATTTGTCATTTGCCATTTCTTACTAACCAATGTAGCTGACAAAATTCAATTTACTGGCTCGTAAGAAAATTTTGAAATAAAACTGACTGATAAGTGTGGGAATCATAAATTGAAATCAAGATCAAGAAGCTTCGTGGATATGTAGATTCATCAAATAAACACCGTGTGTGGGTATACACTTAATGGGTTCGCTTAGAAGATGCAACGGTCAGATATTTCAGTGGTTAATCAGACATTTAAAATTTGAATCTCAATTATGGCGCATATTATAAGATACTTTCCCAAGTGATAACAATTTAAGAATGCTGACCATTCCGGATGGACAACTATAAGCATTTTCCAATTTACTTTGATGGTTAGTAGAAATTTCACGGAATGAAGCCGATCAACTTCATAAAGAATTGGTTCAAAAAACTAGATTATAAAAAAAAACACTCCAATGGTTAATTAGGTATCTAAGTTTGACGTACTCAAGACATTTTTCTCATCTAAGGTTGACATACTATAGGATATTTTTCTCCTGTAAGATGATAAGTTTAAAAATGTTGGCCACTCCGAATGGACAATTGCAAACATTTCCCGATTTACTTTAATGGCCAATGAAAATTTTTTATAGAATCAAATCACTCACCTATAAGAATAGTCTATTGCAAGAGCAGGATTATAAAAAAAACATTTAGTAGACCAATATTGTAGGTTTATTATTCCCATACTAAATTCAAATTATTTATTATTTTTAAGATCGAAATCAAATCAAATTGTTTCAAGTCATTTGTTGGTAAAGAAGTTATCAGTGCCAAAACATGAGTGGAATGGACTCGATTCAAACTATTAAACTTTTAGCAAAATTCATCTGACATGCCAATTACTCACTGCCCATTCTCCTTGGATTGGAATCTCAACTTCTGGAGAGAACAGAACTGCAGATTTCCAAACACACTCTAAATTTAAGTTAAAATTGATCAAGCAAAACAAGTGGTTGAAATTGAATACAAAGAACTAATTCACACTATTTGACTATCACCAAAAATTCCAAACAAATGAAAAGAATATAAAAAATTATAACAACAACAATTATACCCAATAAGTTCTCAGATAACTACTTCGCACTAAGATGGAATTTGGTAGGCTGTTCTTTTGAATATAAGCATAGGTTCACAATGTAAAATAACCTACAACTTCCACCCGAGTGGTTAATTCTCTTCCTCAGTTTTGAGACAGTTAAAACTATAGCATGAATTAATGTTTTCTTCCTTTCTTTTTCATGCGATTATTTGCTGACATCCCACTGGCCATTTGCCCTTGTTTCTTTTGGAGTTGCTTTGCCTTTCTAGCAGCAACCGCAGGCCGCTTAGCTTCATGAGTCATCTTGTCTGGCTCTCCATTCCTTTTAATCTTCAGAGCACCTTGACTGCTAGGTCTGATCTGAAATTTTGACTTCTTGGGCAACCCAAACTTGCTAGATCTCATGCCCTGGTACGAGACATTAGTTGCCTTCGCCTTAGGTTTGGTATTTTCACCTGATGTTCCACTGTTATTCAGACGATTCTTGAATTGTGAAATATTATTTTTCGTTCTTGATGCTGCAACAACAGTTGGTGTTTTAGCATCCATGGCCTTTGCATGGCAAACTCTAAGAACACGATTCCTGATCTTCCAATCCTTTTTCCAAACAGCTGAATTGGCAGCAGCCTGCATGTACAATATGAATTCCAATTAAACCCATTTTTGCTAGCAACTAATGATCAGGGTATCAAGGAGATCTCTCATGATATCATGGTAATGGGGAAGAGGGGCCTAAAGCAAATAGAGGTACCAACTAAACAATCTAAACAGTCCAACAGGCAGATCAAACGTGTTTTGGATATCAACATGAAGCTCCCAAAAGAAACTTTAATATTACACAATTTCATAGCTGTCCAAAATAATCATGTATTTGACAAGTTTCCTAAAATAACAAGGTTAAACAACATTAACTGGAGTCTGTAGAAACAGGGTCATGAGGCAGTTAAATAATCTGGCAAACAAAACTTGGCCTTCATAATATTCTCGAACAAACTTCATTCATCTATGAAATAGTTTGCATGTGTGCCTTTAGCTTATAAATTCCTAAATGACTGGAATGCATCATTATAGGGATGCAAGATTTAAACTCTTTATCTTTTCAAACTAGAAAACATTGCCCCCCTTCTTGTATTTTACAATCAGGCAAAAACTGGTATTATGTTTAGTTAGTTCTAGTACAAAAGTTCAGAAGCAAGATGAAATATAGTACATTGAAATTCACAAAAGAGAGAGAATGATGGAAATATTTCTCGTGCTACAGTAAACCTCAAGGCCAAACAAACTACAAGATAAGTGTTCCAAGGCACAACTAGAGGTCAGCAATCTGACATATAAGGCAACTGAGGTAACAAAACTTTCTTGGTTTTAACTCTGGCATAAAATTAAAAGGAAAATAATACATAGAATTATTCTAAAATGTACCAGCCAACCTGGTTTACAAATTTATTCCAACTACCAACAAATTCCTAAGATTTTAGTTGGAATAGGAACCATAATCCCTTCCACTTCTCGAGGTATGGCAGATTGAGAAGCTCGACGAGAAAAAATTGGAGCAAACTTTTGTTATATATATGGTGAGCCTCCTACTCCAGTATATCCTAATTTTATCTCTAACTTCCTATTTTTATATAGAAGAAAAGTGAACTGTACAACTTTCCCTTTATTAGTTGATACTTCAAGGAGAAAAGTTGATTCATGAAGGTTTAATTACTGTATTTCTCCCCAACATAACAAGTTTGTGCAGAGAGTAGATACAATAATATAAACATAAGATCAGGGAGACAAATATACTATTAAGATATAGTCTAGTCAATCATACCAGTGTTTTAAACAAGATATATGCAATTCCCTTTCCCAAGCTTGTATGAGGATCCCTAACAACCCGTATAGCTTCCACATTAGATGCTGATACATCTGTTCCACAAAACAATTGGTAAAGTTCTTCATCCTGCAAACAAAACACAACAAGTAATTATAGAAATCCCAAACAAGTTAAAGGAAATAACTCCCATCCTTGATACAAGACATAAAGATTATATACGACAAACCATCAAATGTATAGGGTGGTACCTTCACATCAAAGGGAACATTTCCTACAAAAACAGTCTTCTTTCTCTCATAGAGGGGAGCCTCTCCTATCTGTTGCTTACTTGGTGGAGACGCTATATCAACACGAATATGATTTCCTCCAAACTAAAGTCAAGCACAAGTATCTTAAATTAAAAGGAAGAATATAATCCAAGAAATTATACCAAACATCAAATGGGAAAAGAAATAACTAACTAAAGCTTATGAGCATCTTTGTCAACAAACACTCACCAATGTCATATTCAGAGATAATGCAGCCTTAGCAGATTGCTCATTTTTAAACACAATGTATGCATTTACACTGCCATGTAAAAGGACACAATGATAGATCAAAAGTCAAAAACAGAAAATTATATGAGTATGCTGGTAAATGCATAAATAAAGCTGCAGAAGAGCACTTGTAGCAGGAACCATTGGAAAAAGTAATGGCAGCACTAATGCCAAGCATACTGCAATCTCACAATTCAAATTGTATTGGTTGTTTGAATCCCAGTAGAGAATTCTTGAAAGAGAAATGGTACAACAAACTTAGCACTAATAAGTTCCTATTAAAGATTCTTGTTACCTGAGAAATGGAAGAGTAAATACATCAAACAATAACTATTTATTGTCCATTAGAACTATGGTGTAATGAACACAGTAAATGTAAACTAACGTAGTAGATTATTTTCCATTAGCACTATGGTGTAGTGAACACATTAAACGTTTGATAAAAATCCTATACACATGCATTATTTCCAAAGATATGTATTTTAGATTTACTGAACCTTCCAATATTAACCGTACTGTATGAGCAAGTGGCATAACAACACTAAACTAATCATCTAGTTGCTAATTCAAGGAAATAAAAGTGAAACATAAAGTTATTGAAGGATTTCCTATCAGTAGTTAAATGTACGAATAATTCACTGACCGATCAACAGCATCATTAACTTTTCCCTTCAGTATCGCCACTTTTCTGGGAACCTTAGTCTAAATCAGAAAAACAGAACAACAATGAGGTTCAGTAGAAATGAATATCCACGATTCCAAAGTTTCGAACACTCACATCAACAATCGGCACGGATCTAATTCTGACAGACTCAATCTGCCCAAACTTTATAAATTCATGTGACAAAGCCTTTCTGGTGGTCTTCAATGGCAAATTGCCCACGAAAATCGTCCTCGCAATCTTGCTCTCATCATCAAACGATTTCTCGGGGACATCCTGTTGCGATGAGTCCGAATCCTCCGCCTTCCTCTTTTTCTCAACCACGGCGGCGCTTTCACCGCCCTCGGGAGCATTCTCTTCAACACCGTACTTTCTCTTCTCGTACGCCTCCTCAATCTCAGCCTTCTTTCTCTTCTTTCTCTTCTCTTCTTTCTCGTCACCAACTCGCTCCCTTTTCTCGGGAACCGAAGCGAAGGTCGAGTCGAGGACGGGAGTTACTTTCACCTTATCACGCTTTCTCTTCCTCGCCTCTGCGACATCAACTCCGGCGCGATCTTCTCGGTCCAAGGACTGCTCAGCGAGCAATAGCTCCGGCGCCGGCGAGGCGACGGGTAACTCCTCCTGGGGCGTGCGGCGGAATGGGTTATCGGCGGAGAAAAGAGACTTGATGACGTCGGATCCATCACCTGAATCCTTCTTATTCTTCTTCCCCATACGAGGGTTTGATGGAGTCGGCGGCGGAGGTTCGATGGAGGCGGAGTGGCGGAGGTTCGATGGAGGCAGAGCGGCGGCGTCGCAGATGCGTCAAGGGAGAGTGAACTAATGGGCTTAATGTTTTTCTCGAAGCTATATGTAGCATTTAGGGTTTCGATGGGCTGGTAATGGGCTTCATAAATAAGGTCATAATCGGCTAGCAAAAGTGATGCGGAAACCGACATTGTGGTAAAAGGTGAATACGCTCGTCCCAACACTCCCGTCAATCCGTCCCAGAGCCAACAAATACGGAAACAGACATGAACCGCATTTTATTAAGAAAATTTCAGTATTATTATCTAAATTTTTATTATTCTAAAAGCGTCAATGGTTAATTTTAATTTTCTAATTTATTCTCTCCAGTAACATAGAATAATCTATATTAGGATGATGAATTTCACTTTTGTAAAATAAAAGTGCGTATCGCATTCCCTTTAGATTTTTCCTTTCTCTTGACACTTAAATTTTAACTTTATCAATTTAAAACTTTATAACTCTCACCCTATATTATCAAATTATAAATCCAAATTCACAATTCTATTGAATTCACACCCTCGATTCTAATTGCTCTGGGATGCATAGTTATAAAGGAAGAAAACATTGGTTTGTAACCGATGTTTTGACGACCTTTCATTGTAATAAATATTGAGTGAGATGAACCTATCATCTCCTCAATATTTAAAGTTGCAAATCTTCTATAACGTTTCGAATATGTAACATTTCTAATATGCCAATATCTTCTATTTATCCAAGTCAATCCATAATAGTTATATGACCACATAGACCATGTCAATCATATAAACTACAAGATAATTATGTCACAAAGACCAAAGCAAAAGTTGATTAGTCATAAAGATAAAATAAGAATACTCATCCCATACATTATCATAATGAGCAATAACCAAAGACAATGCGTTGATTGGTTATATGACCAAAGACAAAATTAATTAGTCTCCTCAATTATGGTTCGTGCGATAGCAAGCGCAATGAGCAATAATTGCTAAGAAAATTGTTACACTTTACATACCTGCTGTATAGAATGAATCAAATATATCAATAGCTTGCCTTTATTATAGATTAATTTATTTACATCAATATGAACATCTCTAATCTCTCATAATGACTATTATGTCAAGAATATGTTCTATATCTCCAATCAACACAATTATTTACAATTATATTTTATGTTCCGAATAAAAATGTAACTGATACTAGTGAATAATTGCCAAAGATGTAAATTAATTTTAATCTTCCTTTTTAGCTAGAATCTATTCATTATAATTAGTTATTTTCCTAGTTATACTCTATAAACCAAATCACCCATAGCCAATAGGACATATGCTAAAGTAGTAGACACTGATCAGAATTTCAAGTAAACAGCTATATAGTTACTTAGGGTAAGATTGAGATTAACTTATAATCTCAAAGTCTCACATAGTAGAGAAACATAGTTCCATACTCCTACTACCCTTCTTGTCGTCATATCACATGTGGTATCAATCACATGCTATGATGATATTCTCTTTACTAAAAAGAGTGTATGTTTTTCACAAAAATCTAACATCATACATATTTCGATCTAGACATACGTAATGTCTAATCTTAACTTCAACATATGAATTTCAATATGACTCTAAGCAGATTCAGTAAATGGTGAGTTCATTTACTCCAATCATTACAAAAATGATCTCATCTTGACACAATTATCAATGCGACCTTAACTTATGAGTATGTCTGTATTTACAGCTACATAAGTTGTCTCATAAATAATTATCTTACTTCTATTTATACTTAACAAATAGAGATGATTATCCATGTGAGTGAACCAATCTCAATCTGTCAACATACTTATCAAGATTTTTTTTTCAAATGTAACAAAGACATATACATTGAATAGATCATGGTGTTTTCATTTATCTAAATATTTTTACAATAAGTTACATTCTTCAAAGTCTCAAAAACTTCACATATCCTTGAAATGACTATTTAGTCAATGACTTAGTAAAAAGATTGATAAGCATATTATGTGTGGAGATGTACTCAAGAACTATCTTTTTCTTGTTAACAATATCCCTTATAAAATTATACTTAATTTCGATATGCTTACTTTTGTTGTGATATTTGGGATCTATACTTAATTTCTATATGCTTACTTTTGCTATGATATTTGAGATCTTTGGAAAAAGCTATAGCAGCTTGACTATCACAGTACACTATAACAGGGCTCCCATCGTCCTCAGCAATCTTCAGATGCTTCAGGAACCTTCTTACCAGACAACCTCTTGCACAACCATTACACAAGCCACATACTCAACTTCCATTGTCGACAGGGCTACACAAGCTTGCTTCTTGCTGTTCCATGAGATGATGTCACCATTAAGCAAGAAGGTATAGCTAGATGTTGATTTTATGCCATTAAGGTCTCCTGCCCAATTTGTATTTGTGTAACCACTTAGACTCATATTTGATCCTTGAAAATAAAGATAATAATCTAATGTCCCTTCGAGCTATCTGAATATCCTCTTCACTGCTTTCTAGTGTATCGACCCTGGGTTTAACTAGAAACTCCTAACCAAGCCAACAACATAGCTTACATCAGGACGAGTACACAACATATTGTACATCAAACTATCAATAGCACTGCATATGATTTTTTTTTCTTCATTTCGGCTATTTCTTCAGGAGTCTTGGGATACAATTTTGCAATCTGACATATTGAAGTGTTGTAGTATCTTAGAGATATAAGTCTCTTGAGATAAATCTAAAAGTCTTTTCGATCGATCTCTAATGATCTTCATTCCTAAGATGTACTCAGCTTCTCCTATATCTATTATGTTAAATTGTGATGAAAGCCACGACTTGACTTCTAGCACACACTTCATGTCACTTCCAGCTATTGTTGGCGCAGTGGAGCCGACAAGAGGGGGTGAATTGCTTGTAAAATAAAAATTAATCTTTCCCAATCTTTCAACTCAGATTAGTAGCACAATTATAATAAAAGAAAATAAACAAAAAATAGAAGAGGCTAAGAAATTAACTTGGTTACAACCTAGATGGTTGTTAATCCAAGACAGTGAAGAGCACTAGTAGATCTCCTTCGTTGCAGGCGGAGAAGCCTCTTACAGATGTTGACAGTTCAAGAAATAGAGTAGGAAAGAGTACAAGTGTTGTAGTTACAGTTGTTCTTCCTAGCTCCAGGAGCCTTTTTATAACTCCAGGAAAATCTTATTTGAGGGTGGAAAGTGCCTTCAATCGGTTAAGTTTTATCCATGAGAAGATAAAACTTTATCTTCGCTAACGGCTGCTAGAAGGCGCCTTCAAGGGCTGGAAGGCACTTTCGTACTATTCATCGAAGGCACCTTCCAAGATTTTGAAGGCACCTTCAGTACTGTTCATAGAAAGCGTCTTTAAAGCCTTTAAGGACGCCTTTAGCACTGTTCATTTGGAAATGATTAACTTCCCTTGTTAACTATTTTTTGCTCCGTTCGCTTGGGTGATGCTCCGGCCATCCGAAATTGAGCTTATCTGAACCTAACTCCTGCCTTCTCCTCAAGCAGTCTTCCTCCCTGGCTTCTCGTCCCTCAGACCGCCACACGCGTCCTTTTCGTCTGCCGGTGTACTCTTCCGCAGCACTTCGTCCTTTGAATGCATAGAGCCCGTCGACTCCCTTCCTGTGTCATCCTTCTCGCTGGATACATCTTCCACTCAATTCCTTATATTCCTAAGCTCCTGTATACTTAGACACAAGGATTAAATACAACAGGAACTAACTGACCTTGGTTGACCACATCAAAATTACTCCAGAGTACTTACAACTATTAGCATATTACCAACATATAATGATAAGATGACAAACTTTCTTTTTTTACTTTCTTAGATAAGCACAATGATCTTCATTAATCATTTAGAAATCATAAAACAAAATGACTCATTAAATCTTATTTTCCATTGTCTTGACGTTTACTTCAGCCCATATATAGACTTCTCAAGTTTACATACTCTATTTTCTTAGCCTTCATTAATGTAACCTTCTGGCTGAGGCATATAGATTTCTTCGTCAAAATTACCATTAAGGAAAGATGTTTTTACATCCATTTAATGTAATTACATATCAAATTATGCTACTATAGCTAGGATGACATACATTAACACAAACTTCACAACATGGGAGAATGTCTCTTCAAATCAATACCCTTCATTTGGGTATATCCTTTTACAATTAAACAAGGTTTGTATTGATTAATCGATCCATCTACTTTCCTCTTTATTTTAAGAATCCGCTTATTCCCAATAGCCCTTCGGCCCTGAGGAAGATCGACTAAATACCAAACTTGATTCTTTCTCATAGACTCCATCTCTCCATCCATTATAATTTTCTATTTTTCTCTTACTGAGCTTCTCAAAATTTTCTCAACTATTCGAGGTTCCTCATCATCAACTAGGAAAATCATTCTCAATGTCAAACCATCTCCGAGGAATAATTTAGCGACTACTTCTTCAGAGATTAGACTATTGAGAAACTGAATCATTCAATAGCAAATCACTCCCACTAGGTTGATTAGATTTAGGCATCTCTTGTGATACCTGATTTATTGATAAAGGAACATTATCCTCCTCTATTGCAAATAGAGGAATTGTTTTATCAACTTCACCTCGTGTTGGAACCTCAGTTTCAAGAAAAGTAGCATCTCTTGACTCTATTTCAGAGATGGTTCCATCTTGTCGCTCACCAATGAAAACATAATCCTCAGAAGTTTCAGAATATCTTATAAAGATACACTTCTTATCTCTGGATCTTAACTTTTATATTCGTGAATCTTATCATGAATGTAGGCAGCTGACCCCTAAGATCTCAGATTACTTAAATCCGACTTTTTGCCTGTCCAACGCTCATATGAGATAGATGAAACTGACTTTGAAGACATTTTGTTAAGTATATAGGTCACAATTAATAATGCATTTCTCCAATAAGAGATCGACAGATTAGCTTACATCATCATAGACCTAACCATTTCAAGAAGAGTCCTATTTCTTCTTTCAGTAATCCCATTATATTATGGAATTTCAGGGATAGTTAACTATCTAATAATTTATTTATGATTACATATTATTTTAATTGATCAGATAAATATTCACCTCAATGGTTAGTGTGTAAGGTTTTAACTTTATGTTTCAATTGATTCTCAATTTCGTTCATGTAACTATTGAAGCAATTTAATGCTTTAAATTTGTGAGAAATTAAATATACATGACCAAAACATGTGAAATCATCAATAAATGTAATGAAATAAGAACTCCTATTTCTAGCCTTTATATTTATTGGACCACAAATATATGAATGAATTAATTGCAATGGTGATTCAATCTTAATAACCTTACCAAATAGTTTCCTACCTTTTCAACAAGACAATGCTCACATATAGACAAATTAATCTTAGTATTAGCACTTAAAAGACCCTTTTTAATTAATCTATTCATTCATTCTTATCCTATATGTCATAATCTAGCATACCAAATTTCATCATTAACATCAACATTACTAGTAAAATGAATGTTTGAAAAATAGCCATCATTATTATTTGATTCTATATCAAGAATTATAAAACTATTTGTTACATAACCATACTAAATTAACATAGAGTTAATGTGAAGTTTCATACAATGACTATAAAAGTTTATACAATAACTTAAATCAAGAAGACTAGTAATGGAAATCAGATTCCGTCAAATCTTAGGAGCATACAGGACATCATGTAGAAACAAGGTATGCCCGCAACGTAGGTTGAGCTTACAAGTGCTAATTCCTTTGACTTTAATTCTTGTATTGTTTCTCACATATATCCATTTGTTGCTAATTGGCACCCGATAGTACTCCATATATGTAGCTCGATCACGAGCTACATTATTCATTGCTCCTGAATCTATAATCCACAAAAAATAAGAATCAACTAACAACACTGTACTTGTAACATAATGTTCGTGGAAAGAAGATAAAGATAGATCTATCTTTTTAGGCTTAGTACAATCCCGAGCTACATTATTCATTAAATAAACTAATCATTCTGTTAAGACTGTTAACACATAACATTCTTTTTTAAATTTGTTAACACATAACATAACTTTTTATTAGAATAACACTGCTTGTACATAATAACAGTTTCTATTATATTATTTTATTAATATAAGCTTAAAACTGTCCACATATAGTGACAGTGATAACAACTGAACTCTACTTTGCAAGATAAGCTAGCACCACTTTAACTAGAAAAAAAGACTAGTGTAGTGGGCAATGCTATCATGTTCATCCTGGACTCAATGATGACAGGATCAACCTTAGAATCGTCCTTCAGATCTATATTTAGATAAATTTCTGAATTTTCCACACACTCTTCTGGATCCTCCTCTAATTCTCCATGATCTTCCTCCTCATATTCTTCAGGATTCATCTCTAGATCCTCCTTAGGTTCTATGGGATCCAATTCTAGATCCTCCTCAGATTCTGCGAGATCTATCTCTAGATCCTCCTAAGATTATACGGGATCCATTTCTTTGGGATTTGAATCATCTTCTAATTTTTCAAGATCCTATGCCAAATGAAGTAGATTCCTCCACATCTCTAAGTATGAGATGCACCCTCCATAATGATCCCATAATTGATGTGCTATATCACTGAGATGCTCTGGCAGTGACTGAACCAGAGTCAATCTTCTGTATTTGTCTAGGATCAAGCAGACTAATAAGCCATCCGACTCCGTGAACTAGGTCATAATCAAGCTCCTTGATCTCCTCCCAAAACTTATGTTGTCGTTCGTAGCTACTAGTCATTGTGTATATTATTTATGGTATCTGAAATTTAGAATAGTGTTAGTATAAAACTGACAAACCAATAATAAAATCAGTCAAATTTAATTTTCTCATATTTATGGAACAACATACAAAATCCATAAGTAAATCAGAAAAAATATATTTTCTTTATTTAAGGAGTTTCAATTGGTTGATATACTAGATTGGTCGATTGAGAAACTGATTCTAAATTCTTTATTCTCATTAGAACTAATTCAATTAGGATGTTCAGTTATTTTTATTTAATCTAAGTCCATTTAATTAAATCATCCTAATTGATCTGGTTAAACTAATCAATGATTTGAATCAAATTAAAATTTACTTGGACTAATCCGATCTAATATAGTCTATTTCAAATCAACTAGACTGGTTTAGATTGAACCATCATGTAGTCATTCAAATCTCAGCATAATAAAAATTCTAATTTTTCAATTAATTTCATTAGAAAAAACTACTTAAAATTTTTTCGTTTTTGCGCGCTTGAGAAAAAATAAAGTTCATGCAAACCTTTGCCGCTTCAGTTTTTTTATTTCATTTTTTTAATCTATTAATTTAATCGATTAAAACATAACAAAACTAGTCCAAAACATTGTAGATCTTCTTCACCGCCAGGACGAACGCACTAGCCGTCGATCGCCGGCCTTTCAATATAATAGCGGGTGCTCATCGCCCATGG
Source organism: Zingiber zerumbet (assembly GCA_037833815.1). Classification (NCBI taxonomy): domain Eukaryota; kingdom Viridiplantae; phylum Streptophyta; class Magnoliopsida; order Zingiberales; family Zingiberaceae; genus Zingiber; species Zingiber zerumbet. The sequence goes on along the minus strand of JBBMJZ010413099.1, from coordinate 867,285 downwards.
ACACCGGTCACCATCCCCTCCTCGATGCTTGCGTCAATTCTATGTTCGAAAAATAATAATAATTATTATAATTATTATTTATTATTTTAATGTATGACTCGTATGAAATATTAATTTAATTAAAAGACTTATTGATCATTATGTATGGGATAATGGAAAGTTATTTTAACCTCCCAAAATTTCACGTAGCCGAATTGATGGAGGTTAGCTTCTTTATGTACATGAGTTCTGTCTCTCCCAGTAGAGTTTTTTTTCACCGTAGCCATCAGAAAGGTGTGAAGAAGAAAGCGAAAGGGAAGAGATAGATTGGGATTTGTAGAAATTTCTTCTGCCGTTATTGTTTCCTTTCTCATGAATTAAGGTATGTCGTCAATCTTTCGTATAAATAAGAATCATGAATTTCAAGATCCTTCTACTAATTTTCTGAATTATGAACTTTAAGAAAATTTCGATTTAACATTCTGGTGATGAAGACAAAACAACTCAGTTACTTTTTTCCTACACGACTATGTAGTAAATGCTACTTTGCGATTGCCGATCGCTGGAGGAATTTCTCCTCTCCAGAGCAAGGGATTTGTATCATTGTTGCTTACAATAAATTACTTCATACGAAATGAAATGAACTTATAGTGTTCGGAGTGGAGTAATTCGTTGACTGGAGAATATCACCGCTGTGTCTTGACGACGATCACCACGAAGAATAAGCTATTGCCCCATAGAAGATCACTATGTAGGAACCTTCATCTCTTTCCACAAACCAAAAACCCACTCGCCGGATGTTCTTTTCTTTGATCACCTTCGATTTCACACCCTCTACTCTGATTACTCTTGGACGCATAGTTTTATAGGAAGAAAGTATCGATTTATAAACAATGCTTTGATGGCCTTAGATTGCAATAAAAGTTAAGGGAGATAAATTAATCATCTCCCCAACATTTAATGTTGTAAATCTTCTACAATGTTTCAAATGGGCAACGTTTCTAATCTGCCAATACTCAACTGAATTCGACATCAGAAATTAGGAGTGGTGAATTTTTAGGTAGGTAGAGTAGAACTAAAAAAAATGAAAAATTATTGAACCATGTAATAAAATTTTTAAAATACCTAAATCATGTACTTGTATTTTTAAATTATCAAATCACATACTCAATTCTATGATTATTAGTGTAATTTCCCT
>JBBMJZ010413099.1:851085-866008 GCA_037833815.1 Zingiber zerumbet | reverse complement strand
GTTCTAGTGGGAAAGGAGCCAAGAGACATGAATAAAGATTGAAACCCAATCAGATCTACATTCACTTGATAAAATACAGTGGATGCCCCTCACAATCTCATTCATACATCCGTAAAGGCATAGAGGACATTTAAGCACTCAGAGTTCTCTTCCAGTACCAGCCGCGAGCTGGCACCTCGGGCATAAGCGTTCTACTTGGCTTGTTTGCTTCGGATGGATTCGAGCCTATGCTAGCTCAGCCTTAGTCGACTGAATGATGTATCATTGTTGAGCAATAGTTTCATCTTTGATCCAAGCTTCTTCTTGAAGAAGGGATATGAAAGCTACGTGTTTCTTTTTCAGGTAGATCAAGAATTGGGCTTGACTCTCCAGGTTTGCACAAGCTTTATGTTTCAGCGCTACTTTAGCCCGGGCCTGAGATTTAGCGGCTAACCAAAGTTCCTCAATTTCTCAGCGAAGGGAAGATTGAAGATCCCTATCCCGCATCATCTCGACTAAGGTCGTACCCCTCTCGGTAAGTAGGTGCGTCATCTGATCTAATTGTTGACAGATGCGCTGTAGTTCATTCGACTTGGAATTCAAATCCATGATTAAGGGACGTCAGTGGAAAGAAAGTATGACTCTATGGATGGAGATGAACCCCTTTTAAAGAGGAAGAAAGGGGGAGAGATCAACTTCTGTAGAAATTAAAGTGGCCCTTCTCCCGAAGATGATTAAGCAAGTAAACAGGTTACACTACCGAGGTTCTGGGAATAGGAGCAGCATTTATAGTCATAATTGCGAAGTAAATGAAATCAGGGATTGGGTATAGTCAGTCAGACCTAAGCCTTCTTCGACTAGATTTGGAGAGGAGACTTGTGATACAGTACATAAAGGTGGGGTCAGATCAGGCAGACAGTCAGAAGTCAAGGGGACGTGACAGTCAATAGCTAGGGAAAGAAGGAGGTAAATCGCTGACATCATCAATCGCATAATTCCCGGTCGGGTACTGACGGGTCAGGATCCCAGATCAGAGACATAAGACCTAGCTTGGAGTAAGGCCTGACCTTCCTCGACCGGTTTGATTTTCTCAACCGGATCAGCATAGATAGGCTTGGTACTTTCAGTAAGACAACTCTCGATCGACCCTTCCAGTACTCCAAGCGTGAAGGAGGGGACCCTAGTCACAGCTTGTCTCCCTCATCAAGACTCGGACCAGGCGCCACACCATAACAGTCATCCCGAGCTGCCCATAGCTAAACTCAGGAGGGACAGAAGGCACTAGGTGACAACAATATCAGGGAATGTAACCGCTTGTCAAAAAATAGCTGCCATATGTCAAGGAATATTCCAAGGGTCTATTGTCATCCGCGAATAGAACTTTCTTTCAGTCCATAGGAGAGTGTCACATGTCCTCCATCATCGACAGGGCAGGACAACCAATATTCTCTGACATCGATCAAACTCTAGAGGTACGCACGATCATATAAAAAGGGAGGTCCTCTCCCTTGCGTAGGTACACTCTCTCGCACATTCACACTTGTCTTCTACAGTTCTTTTTTTCTTCGTACACTTTTCTTTTGGGGAAAAGATACTTGACTTGAACGTTAGAGGGTCTGTGCTGGGGACTTTTTCCCTGGTTTCTGGTCTCTAATGTTCTGTGTGCTTTGTCTGAGTGTGCGCAGAGCCTAAGTACCACGGCTTAGTCACTGTTGCCCGCCAGTCCCGCGCGGGGGTCCATTTTCCCGGGCACATACGTAGGAGTGTCCAAGTCATCTCTTCGTCAATGCTAGTGACATCTCAACCGACCTTCGTTTGACTCAGATTCCGGACAGGATCACAGGGGATGGAAGACACCTTCATGGAAGGCGCCTTCAAGCATTGGAAGGTGTCTTGACACTGTTTATAGAAGGCGCATTTGTTGCATCGAAGGCACCTTCCACAGAACAAAGTTCAGATTTCATCAAAGATAAGGACCAAGCTGTTCGGGATCAGATGTGCCACATTGAAGGCGCCTTCAAGGCCTTTGAAAGCGCCTTCCATGCTCAATAAAAGGAGTGCTCGCCCAAGCCATCAGACAACTCACTAATACGAGCATTTGTGCTTCCAATTGGACTTCCGAACGCTCTTGCTTCCTGCTACAATCTTGCTGCGATGCTGCTACGCTCGTCTACCGCTAAGAAGTCGCCCAAACACTGAGCTCAAGCTGACCATCTTTGAAAGAATGTTTGGTATACTTTCATTTGTATACTTAATTATTACAAAAGGACAAGTGAAGTGTGTTGCACTTGCCCTGACTTTTTTTGTACTCGATTTTCTCTTCCGGAGGTACCGGAAGAGGTATTTTAATGGATTATCCATCGATAGGTCCTCGGGACCTAAGTCTTGGAGTAGGAGTCGCTGAAGGCTTCAAACCAAGTAAAAATACTTGTGTTTGTGTCTCTTTCATTTTTGTCTACTTATTTTCCACTGCGTTCTTTGTTTTAAAAATGAAAAAGACAAGCTTTTCAAAACCATATGAGTCACCCTCCTCCTCTCATGTTCAACTTGATCCAACACTATGTTTGTTGCAAAAATCAATAATTGTTATTGATACGAGTTATGACAAATGGACCCAAAAGGTGATGTGGCGGTCAAAGTCAAGATGATGTGGCAGTCCTATTCTGAAAGGAGTAATATCCCCTCGTTTGGCTTGGATAAGTTCCTCAGTGTTAAAATCCTTGGATTTGTTGGTGTAATCATGCCCTAAGGAAGAGATTTCAATGATTGACAATTATTTAAGTTTAGACTTATACATTTGATCTAATATGAGTTTGAGTTTATAGGATTAAGAAGATTAAGGACCGAATTCTGGCAAGAAAAGCTCTTGCAGGTCAGAAAACTTGATGCAAGGCAAGAGAAGTCCAAGGAGGTCAGGGGATCATATCTTTGGCATAGGAGAAGCTCTTATAGGTCAAAAGACCGGATGTAAGGCAAAAGAAGTCCAGGGAGGTCGAGAACAAGATTCTTGGCGAGGTAATTGATAATCAGCTAAAGTAAAGTGTATTAATCGATTAAGAAAAATACTTAATCAATTAAGAGGGTGTTAAGAGATTGAGCCAATCGCTTAACAAACCTTCTATTTGAAACAGAAAGTTTCCTGATCGATTACAGTAATTGATTAGGAAATAGTAAGTGATTGAATCAATCACTTACAGACTCATTTTGCTCCAAACAGAATGCTTCTGTTTGAAGCTTAAGGGATTGTCTCAGTCGATTAAGAGACATTCTGTTCAAAAATAGAATAATTCCTAATCGCTTAAGCTAGTCGATTATCCTAATCTTAATCGATTAGAGTAGGCAATTTGGAAGAGTCGCGTAAATGAAACACGCACCAAATCGACTACTTTAATCGATTAACGCCTGGTAATTAACTAAGATCACTTCTTAATCGATTAAGACTCACAAAACAACAAGAAAAATGGATCTTTCTCTATGGTTTAAGAAGATCTGAAGAGCCCTATTTGAAGGTAACTGTGTTATTGCGATCAAGTGTTCTCCATTGCTCTCCAGTGCTCAAGCTCATGCTCAAGTTCAACTTCAAGTGCTCAAGCTCTTACAAGTACTACAATCTCAAGTCACTCAAAGAAGGAGAAGGTGTACTCAAAACCCTAATCTCTTAACCTTTTCTTCCTTGTGAGGTATTCTGTTGAGAAGGAGATTTGTAGATGATTGTGTAAGGTTTCTCCACCTTCGGTGTTGATCCGAGAAGGAGAAGTTTCATAGTGCAAAGTGTGATCGTGGTATGAAACCTTAGATTAGTCACCTCAAGGAGGTGGATACCAAGTAAATATAAAGAGTTAGCATTGCCTTCAAGTTTCTGCTGCACAAAATTAAGTTAATCAAGAAATCGAAGTGAGTCATTCACCCCTCCCCCTCTAGCTCAACCAGATCTAACAGTGTTAATCGGACCGGATTTTAATCCAACCATGGGAAGATGATCAGCCGTTAAGCTGAGCGAACCAAGGAGTATAATGTCTCAAGGGCGAACGGATCTTAGGGAGGTCTTACATAGCAGTCAGAATGACTAACTCATTGTACAACATATCAATCATAAATAACAGTGTGCATGTGCATGCGTTCAGTCTTAAAGTCAGGGCGAGCATCTATGCTCTGATCATATGAATATTTGGCCAGGTTAAAGGCCCTTAGCCACATTAATTCCCATATATGTGATTGGTCGGATAAAGCTCAACCGGGATAAAGGCGCTCAGTCTCATCAGTTCCCATATATGTGACCGACCGGATAAAGTCTGATTGGGATAAAGGCGCTCAGCCTCATCAGTTACCATATGTGTAACTGGTTGGATAAAGACCACCCCGGTTAAAGACACTCAGTCTTATCAATTCCCATATATGTGATTGGTTGTTCGGGCTTAAGACCCTTAGCTTCATAAAACTTTCCAGGTATGCCTGACCAAAGTGCACATATGCTCGGTCAAGCATAATCAAGCATACGACACTTATCAAAGGAATTTCTCGGGATCCCGAGACACTCTACCATTCTCCAACAAGTATATTAATGTTGCGTAGGACGTAATGAGTAGCTTAATCTGACATAGGGCAAAGGAATATACAGAATGCAACTAAATGGCTTAATAAAAGGTCGGCTTAAGGACCGACAGAGATATATTCAGGTAGAGTACATCAACCAAACAAGCAGACCGACTTAAGGACCACCGAGATATATTCAGAGCAGAGTACATCAGCCAAACAAGCAGGCCGGCTAAGAATCGACTGAGATATATTTAGCGCAGATTACATCAGCTAAATAAAGAGGCTAGCTTAAGAATATACTCAACAAACAAGTAGTAGATAATATTTTAACAGCTTGTCAGGGTTATCAAGGAATATTCCTTAGGTACTTCTTGCAGAAGTTAGTTATGACAACATACTTCCTCGACAATTTCATTAAGGGTCTAAGCCATAAATGATAAAAGAGGTACACCTGTGGGTAGAGAAAAAATTTCTTAGACTGTTATTGCATATCATCTACACTGTACTTTTTTCCATCACCTAACAAACTCCAACGCATAATGCCACCTCATGATCACGGAGATTGTGAGAGATGATATATAAAGGGAGGCCCTCTCCGTTAGCAAGGTACATATCATCTACATCTAAAACCTATGTTCGCGAGTATCCACGACTGTTCTTCATTTCACTCACCGAAGATCGTACTGACTTGAGCGTTGTAGGGTCTTGCCAGAGATTCCTTCCCTGATATTTGGCTACTAACGCTTTGTCGGATTATTTGAGTTTGCGCAGGATATGAAAGAATTTGTCTTCTTAAGGAGGTCTTCTCTCCGTCAACAATTAAACTATCATCACCAGTGTACCATCTCCTCATCTCTAAGACATGATAGTTATATTTGGAATAAAAAAAACTACTATTTAAATCTTTCTGAACATATTTTCTATTATTTTCAATAACTTCTGTTGTTATAGTATTTAGAATATTTTTATTATTTATAGGTTAGAGATTGTGAGATATGAATTTTTTTTATAGTCTGTTTTTTTTTAAATTTCTTTTGTAAATAAAAATTAAGATCTATATATTTAATTTTCTATTTTTAATCTTAATATCCAGAGTCTATATTTTTACTTGTAAGAAGTAATCTTTTATTCTTAATAAATTTTTTTCTTTTTTTTAAGTAAAATTTAGGAAATGATAATTTCTCTTCCATTCAGGATAATCGCTATACCTGATCTAAATTTCTTAAATTTCTTTTAACAGAAGTTCCACTTATTCCTTCGTTGCTCCGCGAAGACACGACTCGCCTTCGCATACAAGTAAAAGCTTTACGCGCCACTACTAAACTCTCTCGTTTGTACCGTCATCGCAACTGGAACAGAAAGGGTCCCACGGAGGCTTATTGCGGTATGAGTATGGGTTGTTGTAGATAATCCGTGAAAATTTATCTATTTTTGTTTGACCCAGCTATCGTAGTAAACAGCTGGGGGCGGAGACTCGATCCCCACAACCGAAAGCCCAGTTCATTTGCAAAACGCTACGAGGAGATCTCGAATTCGATTGCCTTTCTTCCTGATTCGTCCCGATTCCTGAAAGAGTTGCTCGGATCTCGCGTCAGCGGTGGGTGACCGGAAATGGCGTCTCAGGCGTTCCTCGACAAGATGCAGCTGCGGCAGAGCTACAGGAACCTCTGGCACACCGACCTCATGGGCACCGTACGAGCTGACTTCCCCTGTAAGATCTCTCCCTTTCCCTTCTTCTAGTTCCATCCTTGATTTTTGTGATCTCTGACGGACACGCCCGATACGTTCTGCAGTTTGCTGTCTGGCGCTTTGGTGGTAAGTGATTAGCTTCCTACCCTTCGATTCGCCTTTATTTTTAATGTCTGGCGCTTTGGTGGTAAGTGATTAGCTTCCTACCCTTCGATTCGCCTTTATTTTGAACCCCATCTTGTGGATGGTTCCGAATTCCGGTTCGTTTATGTTGCCTTATTATTATTTTTTTTCTCTTTTGGTGGCTGGACAGACAGTGCCAAATTTCGGCGTATGATAGTTGCTATTTTTATTTTTTTATGATCTAACGAAAAGGTTGATTTGTTCTACGAGTTTACATCTTGTCGAACTGTTGTGTAGCTACAAAGTAAGAATAAGGATCATAGTTCAGATTACCCTCAATGTTTTCACTGCCAAATGTGCTTTCTTTTGAACTACCTTGCTGGAACTAACATAATCTTGTCCTCTAGTTTTGCTCCAAATTCCAAGTTAGTACCACTAGTATATATGTTTCTGTTAAGATTTAATTGGCCATCTAATATCTGGTGCAATGGTTGAGTTTTTTTGCTGAAACATCGTACTATTGCTTCCTTTTACATGATTTATAGTCTTAGTGTTAAATATGTTTATTTCTTATTAAAATATGGTAAATTGAATACACTAGAATGAACCATCTTTTAGACTCAATTCAAGCTTTAATTGACTGAGGGTTGATGCTTAATCATTCAAAAAAATGAGTTTTCTTTCCCAGTGAGATATCTTTCCTTAACTTCATTAGGTTTCTCAAGTAGATTTTGTCTTTTGTATCCATAAGAATGCTTTGTTTACAGGATTAGTGTTCAATTAGTAGAAAGAGTGTCACTTTCTTACCAGGTTTTGTTCAAAAACTTGCAAGACATTTATATGGGCACCGTGCTAGTGTATCTCCTTTTATCATGCCATGGAATGCCTTGCAAGAAAAGAATAAAAGTGGTGGGTATTAAGTCCACATCTTGCTATAAAGTATAAAATGAGATGCTGGAGCAATGGCAAGCTTAAGCTTTTCTGATGCATAAGCAACTTTTACCAGCATCAGATCAAACTTGTGAAATAGGTAATTGCTTGTAAGGATTAACGTGGAAGCATACAGGTGGAATCCTTTGCCAATGTTTTCAGGCTTAAGAACTTTGTCTCAATAGCATAGGATTTTCTTGATACTGATTTTAAGTAAAAAAATTGCATCATATGATGGAGTCCTTTGAGACTAGTTTCAGGCTTAAGCAATAAGCATTATACCTAGTCAGCATAAGATTCCCCTGATTTAAGCTGGTTTTTATAATGGAAATACAATGAGTGTACATGCTACAACTTGTTCTGAATTGTGCTTATTTTTGTAAGACATTTGAATCCAAATTAATAATCCACGGCAGTTTGCTTGATTGTTTAAGCATATTGTAGTTACACGTTATAGCTATTATGTAAATATAAGTATTATAAATAACTATATTGTTTAGGTTTTATTTCACTAATTTGGAGTATATGGACATACTATTTAATTGATGCGCTGCTTGTTTCTAGTGGACCATGTGTCTCGTACATGCTTCGCAAACGAGCTCTTTACAATGACATGTCAAGGTAATTTCAATGCACCATTAATTTCTACCTTTGCTAGCAAAATTTGTAGAATATGATTTCTTTATTGTTTCATTTTTCAGGTACACATGTTGTGCGGGGTATCTACCATGCAGTGGAAGATGTGGAGAAAGTCGATGCCCAGAGTTTTGCCTTTGCACTGAGGTACTTAATAGTTATTTTTCCTATGATATACCATAAAGCAGCTAGCCATGCCATATTAACGTGTACTAAGCAGAATCTCTATTGAACCAAAAAGTCAGTCTTAGATGTTTCTTATTTCGCCGGTCTTGTCACACCTTGAGTTGTTTTGTCTAACCAGTACATACACCAGTATTTGGTATTTTGGTTTACTTTAAACACCAAATACACTGATTTGTTTAGCAGTAGTTGTATCTGTCATTATATGATGTACTCTCTCTCATTTATCCTATTGTACATTTCAACGTTGTCATCAATATACTGATAAACTTGGTGATGTGCAAATCAATATATCCACCATCTTTTCAACTATAATAATTTTTTCATCATGTACTTACCCATATGCGTTCGTATTTTACAGAACATTTGTATCGCATTCTGGTACTCTAACTTAGTTCTGTTTAACCTCAGAATTCATAAAATAACTAGGATAGGAAAGGGAAGGGAACACAAACACAAAAATGTACACTTGTGATTCATAATCCATGTGCATTTCACCCAAGAAAACCAGCCCAAGGATTTTGCTTCTAGGTATTCATTATTCAAGTTCAGAGCTTAAGACTCCATCAATCAGAAAATATTCAAGTTCAAAGGTTAGGACATCCAACATATGAGATGAATGACAAGGTATAGTCCAGATTCAAGTTCATGACTTGGTGGTCTAGATACCATATTGAAAATTTAAAAGGGTTGAAAGTTGACCGGCAATCATTATCCCCAAATCATGAGCAACTAAAAAGCGCATGATATAAGATTCAGGACCTAAACATTTTCCTCACTGTTAAATTGGCCTAAACTTGAATCATGAACTGAACTGCAACAAAGGTAGCCAACGATGTATGGGTTTAACAACCCAATGACAGATGTCTCAAGGGAAGATAAACCAACACCAAAGGGATATGAAACTTGAGCCAGTCGTCTATGCGAATTCATGTTAACCATTAACAGGACATATTTTAAAAGCTTTTGCTTCAAGGAAGCAAAAATTTATAGATTTATGGTCTAATAGAAATAGGTGTAACTTAATTTGTTTTACTATATGAATTTTTGCTAATATATCTCATAACATGTTATGGTTGGTATTTGGCAAACTTTCTTCTGCTGTTTTGTTCTCTAGGTTTTCCTGTGCTTTGGAAATTCTGTTGCCTCAACTCGCTTCTTGCTCCAAGATGAGTTCAACATACAGACTACTCAATGTGATAACTGCATTATTGTAAGTCCTCATTGCTTTATTGATTTTTCCTCCATTATCTAACTTTGTCAAGATGTGATCATGAACTCGCCCATGAGCTGCCCAGGCTCAAGGGCTAAGAATTATTCAAAGGCTTGTTTTTGGTAGGATTTGCTTTCTGAAGCTAAAATCAGCAATTACCTTGATGCGGAAACTTGACTGCAGGGATTCATGTTCTGTCTACAACAAGTTGCTTGCATCTTTTCCATTGTCGCGATGATCGTCGGAAGCTCGGAGCTCCAAGAGGCTTCCCAGATCCTGAATTGTTTGTCTGACCTCGTATACTGCTCGTAAGAACAAATTCCTCTCTCATATTTTCCCTTAAACATTAAATGTTTCTAAGATCTGATCCATGCACTTGGGAATACTTTGCAGAGTCTGCGCATGCATGCAGGTATTAAAACTTCAAACTTTGTATTTATTTCGAAGTATTGCATCTTTTCGCCTAAGTGGAAAGAAAACACACGATCCATTGTTGCGTGCAGACACAGCATAAGATTGAGTTGGATAAGAGAGATGGCATGTTCGGACCAGCACCAGTGATGGCTGTGCCTCCATTCCAGCAAATGTCGCGGATTGATCAGCCTATTCCACCTCCTGCGGGCTACGCCCCCTCCCAGCCAGTCTATGGGCAACCTTATGGTTATCCTCCACCTGCTGGTTCATATCCTCCTCCTGCTGGTTCATATCCTCCACCTGGCTCGTATCCACCTCCTGGTTCATACCCTCCACAAGGATATCCTCCTGCTGGCTACTACCCCAAGTAGATGCATGAATCGTGACGCATTCTATGGAAGTAAGAGTGAATATAATCGTAGATTATTCTGTGTGCCCAAGATTATTTCGATGATTTGAATTGCAGAAACATGTCGTGAACTTCGATGTTCGCATTGTGAAGAGGTTGAGAAATTATCATTGTCACTGTAATGTCCTTTAACTTTGCACTGCAAGAAAACAGATTTCAAAAATGTATTTTTAAAATGGAAATAAAGTCTGTTTAAAATCTTAATAAACTATAAACGGATTTTCAGTTCACTGTAATTTCCTTTAACTTTGCACGGCAAGAAAACATATTTCAAAAATGTATTTTTAAAATGGAAATAAAGTCTGTTTAAAATTTTAATAAATTATAAATGGATTTTCAGTTCACTTAAAAACTAGAAACAACTTCTTGTAAAAAGTAAAGTAAGATTACATACAATGGATCTTTTCCTAGGATTTCATATGACAGGAGCTTCATACACCGGCTGTCCTCATTTTCAGTTCACTTAAAAAAATGAATATATAAAAGAAATTAAAATGGAATTTAAAATAAATTAGAAATGGAATTTATAAATAAATTTTATAAATAAAAATAAATATAGAATAATAATTAAATTTAATAAAAAAATTTATTTGTCTTGTTGAAAATATTTTAAATATAATTTATATAATTTGGAAAAAGGATTTATTAAGTAATTATAAATATATTTTATTTTAATTCATTAAAACACTAAATCTTAACGTTTCTTTCTCCCAAATCACGTACAGTTAAAAAATATTGTGCATATCACAATGATTTGCACACATCCCAAGGACCTTGCTATGACCATTCGATTTGTAGGGGGACACGAGAGTTTGGGATAAAGAATCCGAACTATTTTTCCACGCGTCTTCTCCAAACGGATCCATCGAATAAGCTCAAACTCAGGTAATCCTGATCTCCTTCTCTTGCCTTCTTTGTTCTGCAATGTGCCGCAAAGGTTGTGTTCTAATCACGCGACGGCAGCCGTTCACATTGCATAATCACACATAATGCTGACTTAATTATGTGGTGGATGTCGCCTTGCCGCTACCGTAGCCTGACACTTTCCGTATGCAACGTATTCACGCGGCCTAATCACACGTGACGCCTGTCTAATCGGTAGGTTTAGTTACATACGGATATTACTAAGGATGCATTTTATATTCTTTAGATGTTGCAATTTAGTTACATACGGATAAAGCTCTAGAATATTTGAAGGTGGTTCTGTTATTAATTTTATACGTTAATTTCTCCCTAAACTAGCATTTTAGTAGGTATGGTTTGACATGGATAAAGCATTCCATGTGGTATGATAGTGATTTACTCATCTATAGATGACTACTAACTATTAATATAGGTGATCAAGATACGAGAGAAAACATATTCAGACGTATCGAATTTTGACTCCAAGACCTTATATGTGACAACACCCCACGTCTCAACTACCGCACCATCCCAAGAAGACATGGATAAAGCATTCTAGGTTTATACCGTGTTGGTCTAGAATAAACTAATGATGCATGCGATATTCAAATGGATTGGTAGGTGGCTTGAATTTACTTGAGTTTTCAAAGAATTTTTCTGAATTTGCTTCATCGGCAAAATGACTTCTGGAGTTTATCAAGTCGTCATTTAATCTTTATGTACTAATACTGTTGAGAAATTTGAAGAGTATGCAAACTTTTCATGTTGAAATGAATTTTCCCTCGTCAACATTGTAGACATTCTTTTGTGTTTTTTTGGTGCTACTAGGACCGGTTAATGTTGAATCAATTTAGTCCTCTTAGCAATTGTCTTTCTTATTTCCAACACATATGCTTATTATGGTCACTATTACTATGAAAGAATGTCTTTGAATGCATATTTATTATCAAATCATACTATGTATAATGAAACAATTCAACTATATCAGCTTTTTCTTTAATTTCATTTCATTTCTGTATAATAACAATTGATTATTTATTTACCTATGATATTATTTATAATTATTGATTATTTGTTGGACTTGATGCAGTTGAGATAATTGGGATAATTTTTTAACAAAGAAATGAAAAAGATATGGAATGAAAATATAAGTGAAAGATACATGGCATCCATTCATTTAGCTAAGAAAATAATATTATCATCCGCACAAGAAAATGTAGGAAGGGAATCAGACATATTATATGATAGGCAGGGGACATGATTGGATGAAAGCTAATATATAAAATGACTTGATTAAATTTATTGGAATAAAGAAAATCAAAAGATCAAATGTGATTTTGAATATGAGAATAAAATCACAGTGAAGGATTAGTTTTCTACCAAATATATTGGGGTTGAATTTCTTTTGGAGCACACATTGGGAGAATAGTAAACCTCCTTTTCTAACATGTTTATTCCAATAATTTACACAAATAATAATTTATTATTTTTTATATTTAGATATCAAATCAATATATCTCAGTTGTTTTATTTTATATTGACATATATTATGTATGATTGTAGAAAAAAATTTGAGATGAGATGTTGATAGATATGAGGTTTTTGAACGAATGCATAGAATAAATCAAGGTACTGAAAAGTTTGTGGATAATAAATAGGCTTGAGTTAGCGTAAGCCAACCTATTTGTTTGTTTTTTATATTTATTAAACTAATATAAGCTACTGTTATATGGATAGGAATAATATAAAGAGTGACAAAAATGTAATAATCACTCTCCTCAGCCTTCATTCAATCTTAAATCACGGTGTAATGTGGTGGGCTACCCATGTAAGCAAAGGGTGTATGGATTTAAACGCAATCAATACTTTAGAAGATCATACAATGGAAGTTCTAATGAAATATACTCCAATAAGAAGAACAAAGAATTATCTCAAGAAATCGAAGACATGCATGCTATTAGCAATAGAATGGAGGAAGAAATTAATGAAAGTAAAAATAAATTAGAACTCGTTATCATATAAAATAGACAAAGGGAAGACCAACTTATCGAGGAAGGTAGATAAAAAAAAAAATCTAAACGAGATAGTTCATAAAATGATTAAAGAGGTAGGATATACAAATTATTTATATCTAGGAGGATCAGGTCCTCGTGATTGCTGTGATAGACAAAATAAAGATTAAATTATTTAATATTTGATTAATGGTGAAATGTATTTGGATGATGTTAATATTTATTTATTTCAATATTAATTGTAGGATACTTTTGATTTAAAATTTAATTGTTTTAAATATTTTTTATTTGTTTGAAATGGGTAATTGTTTCTTGTGAAATATTATGTAGATGAGAAATATAAAAATAAAATATAATATAAATGCAGTGATAAATTTAAAAATAAAATTATATATGGATTTATAAATAGATTAAAATCATATTTTTAATTTTTTTTTTAGATAGATTAATGACAGATTTAATACACATTTAAGACAAAATTTATATACGAATTTATAAATAGAATTTTAAATAGATTTATAAATAAATTAAAATTATATTTGTTATGAAATTTGAAACAGAGTAATGATATATTAAAAAAAATTAGAAACAGAATTTGTATTTTAAATTAATTTCATTTAATCAAATTATAAACAAATTAATAAATATTTTTCAATCTGTTTTTGAAATTTGAAACGAAATATTTCCGTCTTAAATTTAGCCACGTGACTTTCACTAACGAATTTTTGAGATAGAATATTCCATCTCAAATATTCTTTAGAGATAAAATAATAACTTTCATAGATGGAATTTTTCATCCATGAAGGTCTATTTTCTTACCGTGATGGTTCTATTTTATCCACCTTCTCATACTCTGAAGTAATTTTTTTTGGTTCTTTTATTATTTTTCCTCTCTTAATCTTGTTATGCATTAGAGACATTAGATCTTGGCATCAACTATCACATCTAAAGTAAATTTTGGCATAACTATGACAGATGGACCACAGAGATAAGGATCTTGGAACCAATCAAATTGTCCCCGATGCATAGTTGAGTTGGTTACTGTAGAGTAAATATTGCTACATTAGGTATAATCCTCCCTGCAATAGCCAATTGTAGCTTTCTAATTTACCTAAGCATAGATGACCGCTGGTAAGATGAATTTCACCTTTTACTACAACTAGAACCAACAAAATTATGAAATCCAACTTCATTTCTTTTCCTATATTCTTCATATTTCTCAGCAAATGTGAGTTCCAAGTTTCTATTCATCAAGCTTACATGCCTTTAGGCTATCATGTTGACACTACAATAAATATGACTTTCCGCAGCGTGTCATCAACAGCGTATATTTATAGCGCGTTGTTAATAATAATTTTTACAAGGCGCCAAATAAAGCGCGCTGTGGATACTATTATATTTTTATAAATAACCGCATATAAAAATAATATGCTGTTAAATATAATTTTAACAACTCTCAATGCATGCTACTAATATTAGTTAATAATAGAGCATCTACAACACACATGACACGCTGTTAAATTTTAACTATGCATTCATGGCTTACTACTAATGTGCTGTTAAATATCTGATTTCATTCCTGTTAGGTCAGTGACATTAAGCATTAAATCAGTGAGCTGCTGAATTTTGTTTCTCTAGGACTGCCAACTAAGAGAGCTATGAATCAAACTTAGAAACTATAGTTGAATCAAATGGTGTTCTCCATTATAATGTAGGAATGGAACTAGAAAAATGAGCTCAAATGAATGATAACATGTGTGTGCCAAATGTGGGATACAACTCCTGATCAGTAAATTTTAAGTGGAGAACTTGATCTCCACAACTATTTGATGTTCCAACACTCTCAACTATGCTTTAGCTTAAACCCTTCTTACCAATGAAGTGCAAGTGAAGATA
>JBBMJZ010413099.1:743428-753450 GCA_037833815.1 Zingiber zerumbet | reverse complement strand
TTTTCCCAGAAGGTTATAAATAGTACCCTGGAGCTAGGAATTTAAGAACACACTCTATACTCAGTTTCTATAATCTTTTCTTGAAGTTCCAATTGTTGTAAGGGGCTTCTCCGACTCTAACTTAGTCGAAGGAGTTTTATTTAGTGTTTTTAACTATTTTGGATTAACAACCATCTAGGTTGTAACCAAATAATTTATGACCTCCTTACTTTAATATATGTTATTATTTTTGTTTAATTGTGTCCTTGCTAAATAAAAAGCAAGAGAAGTGGTAATTCTTACTTGCAGGCTAATCAACCTCTCTAACTGGTCCACCTAATCCTACAAGTGGTATTAGAGCTCAAATGCCTTAGAAGGACTAACCATCGACTAAAGCAACAAGACAATAGCCAGATCAAGCATTCAGCCACCGAAATTCGAGGGGGAGTTCACGCTTTGGAAGCACCGGATGGAGGTATTCTTCAAAACTAACCTTGAAATTCTTCTAACTATTAAGTATGATTTAGAAGCACCTGGGGATCAAAATGGAGAAAAGAAAATGAGTCAAATCAAAACCTAGCACTGTAAGTCAAGAAGTATAGACCAAATTCAGAATCTTCCCATGATGAAGATGAAAAAGCCTACATGGTAAGGAAGTTTAATAAATTTTTAAAACTAATAAATTTAATGAGATATAGGCCAAGAAGTTTCTATGAGCTAAAAGGAAAGTGAGGAGTTATAACTACCAAGAAGAAGGGCATATCAAGGACAACTGTTCTAAACTAAAAAGAAAAGAAAAAAAAAAGACAAAGGGCCAAGACGGTTAAAGCACAAGAACCTCAAAGTGATGTGAAGCTAATCGTCTTCATCTAAGTCTGAGATGGAATAATATGCCGGTCTAGCACTAATGGCTAATTACCAAAAGGAAGATGATGAAGCTACTTCGAAAGAGAACATCTATGAAGGGGGAGTATCAAAACACGAGTCCGACACGATAAGTGAGGTACGTAACCTTCCGTCCAATCAACTTTACGATACTATAAAAATCTTAAGTAGAACTTTATGCAAAATGAGGAATAAATATATTGATTCAAATAAACAAAGTGCATGCTTACTAAAAGATCTTGGTAGAACTAAGGATGAAAATATAAAATTAAAAGAATAAATAGAATTATTAGAAAATGGACCTACATGCTCAAATTTAAAGTTTTTACCAGCTTCAAACATTAGATATAATGAAGGACTTAATTGGTATATAAAAAATTATAGGGGTAAAATTATAAAAATATCAAGAAATAATATTCATAAAAAATATTTAATTAATTCAGTAGGTAATAATTTATTTTGGATCCCAAAATCTGTTCTAGTCTATTGAATTAATTTTATATGCATGATTAAATTTATTTTAGTTGATTTTTTAAAGTATTGTCTAAATTAATTGTTTACAAATTTTTTAATCAAATTTTTGTTTAAATCATTTTCCTGTGAAAAATGAAGATATTATCCCTTAAGAGAAATTTTTTTATTTTTTTTATTTTTTTTACTATTATATAACTTTTTATGAATTTATTAACAAAAATTGAAGTTATAAAATTTAAAATATTTCAAAAATTAATTTTTGAAAAACTTAATTTTTCTATAGATAATTATTTTTTATGCTTAGAAAAATTAATAAAATTTTAGAAGTCAAAATCGATTTTTAAGAATTTAAATTCAAAAAGAACTATTTATGTGAAAATATTTACTTTTTAATTATTTTCTCATGAAAATTTTAATTATGATCTGAGCTATTCTGTGTGACATTGACAAACATTTTAGTATTTTTTTTAAAATTAAAATTTATTTTTAAATTATTTATGGCTATTTTGATGTTCTACTTTTAAAATTTATTTAATTTTGAAAATTAATTTATGTAAAAATACAAAATATTAGATCATCTATGAACAACTCCTAGGAAATTTTCTACTTCTTATTTTTTTTTTTTTGTTTACTTTCCATATTTGTATGTAATCAAAGGAAAAGTAAATAGTAATTAAGTTTAGGGGAGGATTTAATTGTAATATTTGATTGGTTATATAATATTTTATTGTTTTGTACTTATACAACAATGCAATATTTGCTGTTATAATTGCTTTAATTATTTGTTTGTTGGTGTTTGCCCGAACCTTAACTTGGGTTTATACATTAAAAAGGAGGATATTATAAGTACCTCAGGTCAATTTTGATATGATCAATTGAGTTAAGTTAGGCTTTGTGCATTTAATGTTTTGTGTCTAAGTATGTAGGGACTTAGAAACACAAGAAGTCAAGTGGAAGAAGCCACAAGCGAAAAGGATGACACGAGAAAGAAGTCGGTATGCTCGTTGCATGCAAGGGACGAGAAGTTACGGAAGAGTACACTAGTACATGAGAAGGACGTGCGCGGCGCATGTAAGGGACGAGAAGCCGGGGAGGAAGCTTGCTCGATGAGAAGGTCAAAATTGGGTTCGGATGAGCTCAACTCCATATGACTGGAACATCACCTAAGTAAGCGAAACCTAAAAATAGTCAACTCAGAAGTTGACCATGGAAACTTGAAGACCCAAGGTGCCTCGGATGCTTTGAGTCTCCTCAAATGTTTAGCTAATGAAATTGCCCAAAATAGGACTAGAGGGGCCTCCAATGGACTAGAGGCGCCTCGGATGAATAGTAGCCGATGCACCTTCAGTGGATCGAATGTGCCTTCATTGAATAGTAGTCGTTAGGTAGTCGTTGTGATGAGAATAGTGTTTTATCCACATGGAGGCTCCCTGGGTGTCTTTAGAGGCACCTCAATGCTACGTCAACAATAGTAACTTTTACCCAGATGGCTATACATAGCACCTTAGAACTAGGAGTTTAAGAACACACTATGTATTCAGTTTCTATATTCTTTTCTTGAACTTCTAATTGTTGTAAAGAGCTTCTCCGCCTCCAACTTAGTTGAAAAAGGAGTTTTTCTTTAGTGCTTTCATCTGCCTTGGATTAACAATCACCTATATTGTAACCAAGAAATTTCGGACTTCTTACTTTAATATATGTTATTATTTTTATTTAATTGAGTGTGTCCTTACTAAACAAAAAGCTAGAGAATTGGTAATTCTTACTTGTAGGCTATTAACCTCCCTCTAGTCGATCGACCCGACCCTACATTTACAACATGAATCTTATTTTACTTACTCTTTTCTTATTTTAGATTGTCTCTTGGTGCCTTGGTGGTGAAAAATACAGCAGCACTTTTTCTCCAAACACCCAATAACTGGCCAAAACAAATCTTACTTCAAATCTTTACACAACTCCTTTTCTAAAATTACTTCGATTCCTCTTAATCAATTAGGCTTATCCTTAATCAATTATCAGGTTAGATAGTCATTCAAAAACCTATTAAATAATTCTTTTTTAACCATCTAATCGATTGATGAGATGGCTTACCTTTGATCAATTGTACAACAGTCCCAAAATTGAATTCTTGTCTCGTTATAATAAACTTGTCCTCTTCTAATTAATTTGGCGCCCCATAAACATTTAATCGGACATTCCTCAGGTGGTTGTATAGTTGCTCTCATCTTATCTGACAGAAAATTTGCAACCGCATACGAATCGAAACAAAAGAGACCCGTGCATGCACATGGTACGGGCCGTACGGCCTGCATGAGTTGCCAAAGATTTTTTGTTTTTTATAAAAATTCAAAAATATTTTCCAAAGTTATTTTTTAAAATATCTCTAAATATTCTAATATCGACAAATTACTCTTCGTATTTTTAATTAATAAAGATCTCATCAACTGCGGTGATCCATGAGATCTCATTGTTGATCAACGTAACGCTAACTCTTACCATCACTTCTCTATATATCCTGATCCTATCGCTATATATCCATTATTGCAAATCGTGTCATCATATTTATTACTGTTTATTTCTTCCATCATCATCCCAAGTTGGCCTAAGAAATACTAATTAATCAATACGCTTTTGATTAGTAGATGCTTACTTAATAGCAAAATGAAACTAATTATAAATTTAAAGGTCATAGAAAGCATCAAATCAAATTGAATTACCTAATATTAGCATAGATTCTAAAATAAAAATTAATTATTTCTAACCAACTACAGATCACATAATCATATTCATGGATATATATATATCAATCACTAACTAATGTGTTTTTTTTTTTTCGAAAACCATGCATTGTGAATGTCTATGCATATAATGAATAATATATAATCATGATGATAAATTTATGTGTAGTTGTTGTTGGTAAGTGTATTCGAGTTTAGTCGTCAAATTATTAAGCTCATTTCCCATGAGTCACACTCATATATAGCAGTAGTTGTTGTTAAGCGTATTGGATTTTATGTGTCTCCAAAAAAAAAACTTTATCTATTGATACATTAAAAAATAATTGCACATGCGTTATAATATAATACATAAATACGTATAAATTAATATAATTTAATTTTTATATTAAATATTAAACTGACAAGACTGAAAATATTATTAAATTAACAATCAAATAAGAGCCGTGCACAAATAACATATAATAATTTTAATAATTTTTATCTAAAAATTAGAGGTTTGCACGCATGCATGGTCGCCCAAGCCGCATGTTCGCCCAAGCCGCATGAGTCAGATTCTTGGGCCAGGGCTATGCGTGCACGAGAACCCATGCGGTTTTTTATTGATAAAAGACGAATATATTCATCCTCAGTGCCCCACGGCCAATCCATCTCAGATTAACACGGAGAAGATAAATTATGGACGGCTACTAACCTTTGAAATAGTGACTAACACATAAGGGAGATATTTTATCTTGAATTTGTCGATATTTGAACTTCATATCTCATGGTGGCAACACTAGCCACTAGACCATCCCAAGAAGATAACCCATGCGGCTTCTTGTATGACGTGACCACTCACCATCTTATATTCCCCTCCAAGTGGATATATATATATATAACATGTAAAATATTTTCCAAAAGTTCATCTTTTATTATTCTTCATACTTTTAATTAATAAAGAAGATGCTAAAAAAATCATGAGATCTCATAGTTGTTCTCTAAGTCAAATAATATATCATATCCTTAATTAATCTAGGTTCTGAAACTAAATCCAAAAGACGGCTGTTTGAGAGTTGAGTTCATTTAGGTTTTCCTTAGTGTCAAAAAAAAAAAAAAATTATGCTAGTATGAGGGAGATAAATTAAATTAGAGTGGCTAAGAGATAATATGGATAGCAGAATGAATTGTACCGAGATGTCAGGATTGCCAATCCATGGATTTGACAATTTGCTCTTAGTAAATTTTATCATCCAATTATTTTTCTTGAGGTTTTTGTACAGTTGCTATCCCTATCTATACTCGTGAAATTTACGCCACATAATATGTCGTGTCTGCAAGAAGTTGTATGTGTCTCTTTTGTTTTGATTTGCATGAGATATACATTTCACATAGAGTATGATGGGGAGAAAGCGCCCAACTATATAACCACTCGAGGAAAGCCCTGTTAGTTAGGTATCGGTGTAGTGGTTAGGCCATTTAAATGATTAATCAGATATTTAAGATTTAAATCTTGACTCCAGTATTCTATGGAGATTCTTCTATAGTAGGATGATAAATTTAAGAAGATTGACTACTTGAATGAGTCTCTTGAGCGCTGTCCTATTGGCCGAAGGTGACTTTCCCTGAGTCTGGATTATTTACGACTTGAACTTGGATTAATCAAGGGTATTGTATATTGTTTGAGTTATGGAAAGCCGGATTAAGTGGTCTGAACCTGAATTAATTAAGGGTATCATATATTGTTTGAGACCATTTAATCGGATTTTCATCTCAGGTTATTTTCACAGTCTATTATCAGATTTTATGAAAGAAATTAAATTATATGATCAATTTATAACTCATCGTCTGACTAGGAGGTGAGAGAAATTTTTTTCTCATCCCCACCTGATCCCGTCCGGAAGCTGAGTCAGATGAAGGTCGGTCGCGCTGTCACTGACATTAACAAAGGGGTGACTGAGACGCTCTGCTAGCGTGATACGCCGAAGAAGGGTTCACACGGGTGGATGACAGGAGGGGGTGACGAGGACGATGATGCAGGAGTTCTCTGTGCACACTCAGACGAGCACACCGGGCGTTAGAGACCAAGAACCAGGGAAAAAGTCCCCGGAGCAGACTTTTCGACGCTCAAGTTAGGTACTTTTTTCCCAGAAGAACAGTAAACGGAAGAAAGTAAAGGACAAGTGAAAAAAAGTGAGTGAGCGTACCTGCGTAAGAGAGAGGTCCTCCCTTTTTTATATGACAGGGCGTGCTTCTGGAATCTGACAAGTGTTAGGGAATGTCGGGTGTCAAGAGTTGTCTGGCGATGGATGCCACGTGTCATTCTCTTATAGGACGGAGGAAAGTTCTATTGGCATTGAGTTACAGACCGTTAGCATATTCTCTGATAGGTTGAACTTATTCCCTAACAAGTTGTTACAATTCCCTGACTTAGTTGTCGTGTAGTGCTTTGCTGACCGGGCAGGAGAGGTGCAGCTCCCACTGACCTATATGTCCCACCCTGTATAACCTACTCTGTGTATCCTGACCTGTATGTTCTAACCTGTGTGTCTTAACCTGCATTTCCTGCCCCGTATATCCTGACTGGTACTACCTGACCTATATGCTCTGACCTATGTATCCCGAACTGCATTTTATGTCCCGTATATCCTGATCGATATTTCCTGACCTGTATATTCTATTATGTGTATCCTGACCTGCCTTTCCTGCCATATATGTCTTGACCGGTATTTCCTGACCTGTATATTCTATTTTGTGTATCCTGACCTGCCTTTCCTGGCCTGCCTTTCTTGCCCCGTATATACTAACCGGTATTTCCTGCTCTGTATGTTCTGTTCTGTGCATCCTGCCTTGCCTTTCCTGCCACGTATATCCTGACCGATATTTCCTGACATGTATATTCTGTTTTATGTATCCTGACCTACCTTTCATGCCCTGTAAATTCTGACTTGTACTGCCTGACCTGTATGTTCTGACCTGTGTATCTCGAATTGTATTTCTTGACCTGCCTTTCCTGCCCCGCCGAGGGTCTTCGATGGTCATTGCCCCTCTGCTGACCGTCATCCCCCTTTGACCCTTGACTGCCACATACCCTCGACTTCTGACTACAACACCCCCTTGACTTCTAACCGCCACGCCCCCTTGACTTCTAACCGCCCTATCCCCTTGACTTCTGACCGTCACACCCCCTTGACTTCTGATCGCCACGTCCCCTTGACTTTTGACTGCATGGCCCAACCGATATGCACTGTATCACAAGTCTTCCCCTCAAGTCTAGTTGAAGGAGGTCCAAGTTCGACTGACTAGACCTCAACCATGGTTTCCTTTATTAGAGTTTCTATTACCTGGGGATCCGCTCCACTTCTCCCCGACTCCTCAGTTGCCTACCCCATTTCACTGCTTAATCAACCTGGGGAATAGTGTTGTATTAACTCCTGCCTTGTCTACCTTCTCGCTCTTTCTCCTTTATAAAAGGGGAACTGAATATCCTCTGTGCTACACACTCTTGGTTTTACTGTGACCTTGTTGATGCCCGATCAGTACTTACAGACTTGGGTCTCTACCTGCACCCATTCTTGGTCTGTTCCTCAGCTTGTCTTGTTAAAAGGTGAGAGAGACCGCCTACGAAGGCTTCAAAGAGCTTCTACTGTAGCTGCATTCCTTCCCAAGGCTACCATCCCTCATGATTACCCTTGTACTTTGTGTCATTACTTTTTTTGACACATTCCCCTAGCTCCGTTTTCTGTGATGATCCTACTGCTCCCTTTTTCTTAATACCCTGAACCTCTTTTATTGTGGGTCGTTGGATGGTGGTTGACGATAATATCCCTTCTGGGTTTCGGCTATAAATATATCCTCCTCTCCATCTCTTAGAACTTTTTCGCCTACACCTTCCGCTTGTTCTGGCATCCTCCTCCCACTGCGATCAGCTCCTTGAGCTCTGACCTTTTCTCCTGTATGACCTCTCCTACTCCTGCTCACGTTCCTGGGGTCTCCACTTTCAACGGAGTAGACTTAGACGACCTTCGCTATAATTATGAAATCTCCGACAACCTACACATCATCATTCCCTCTGAGATCCACCGATTTTCCTCCCCTCCAGCCGGGTATGCTACCTTCTTTAAAGAGCAATTTGTCGCTAGACTTCGATTTCTCGTCCACCCTTTGTTCTCTGCGGTGAGCCGTTACTTCAGAATCCCTCTAGGTCAACTGACTCCCAACTCTATAAGGATCCTTTGCGGGTTTGTGGTGCTCTGTGAAGTATGTGACATACCCTGGTCCACCCGCTTGTTCTACTACTTCTTTACCCCTCGTCGGCAGAGCGAGGGTTTGTTCCGTCTTCAAGCCCGCATTCGCACTACCTTCTTTTGCCCCATTCCTTCCTCCGACGCGAACTGGAAGGATAAATATTTTTTCCTTCAATTTCCCTTTGATGTGGAATGGCTGACACGGTGGCAACCATCACTCCTAGCAGCACCTTACTTAGGGGAGTTTCACCTTGATCCCCTCTACGTGGAAGCCTTAACTCAACTAGCGTGTTGGAGGCTGGATTTAATGAGACTACTGTCTGAGGACATGTTGTCCTTTTTCAGGCTGAGCCGCCTTTCTTCCGAGTTACCCCACTCCTTAGGTGAGTTTTACCCAACGTTAACTCATTTCCTTCCGTTCTTCGTACTGCAATTGCAATCCTTAGCTTCCCTTGTGCAGCCAACACCCTGAACCGAGCATCAGATGTTCAACCCCTCCCCCTAAGTGACCAAGAAATAATGCGCAGAGGCCGAGTCATATTAGAGAGAAGGCCACTCCCACACTCTGCTCCTGCCCGGCTTAGAGCACCTACTGTTGCAGTTTCCCAATCAACCACTCGAATAATCCCTTCGTCAGCTTCCCGATCGGCTCATGGAACTACTTCCCGATCGACTCCTGGACATACTTCCAGATTGGCTCCTCGATCAGCCTCCAGGTCATCTACTATACCCCCTGCCAGTCTAGCTTCTCAATTAGCTTCTTGCGCAGCCCGTCGTGTGCGTTTTGTTGCTGATCCCGCAAGTCGCCATGCCTCATCTCTTCCGGCTCGTCGACCCCGAACTCCACTTAAGGATTCAGACTCAGACGACCAGCCCCTAGCACACAGGTCTCGACGCTGACCTATTGCTCCTGCCCCCACCTCTAGTCATCCCCCTACTGCTCGATCTTCCCCATCACCTCCGGCTGCTTCCTTAAACCCGAGATTCCCGGGTGCTTCTACAACTCCCTTAGAAGTTCCAGCGGGGACTTCACAAGAGGAGCCTCCCATTATCCAGGAAGAAGTCTTCGACGAATCTCACCCTACCCCCATGGATCCTGCCTCCTCACATGTGTTGGAAAGTATACTAAAAGTCTACCTTTTGTATAAACATTTATTATGAAATAAGAATTACATTGGTCAAATGTATGTGTTTATAGGTTAAATACAGTTGTTAATTTAGTTTATATTGTAGATAACATGGTGTATGGTGTCACACAGAAAATCATGTTATCTGTTCCTTGTAAATTATAAATAGTTGCTCACGATCAAGATGGATAGGGACAAACCATTGGAACGGTCGTAGTGTAATTTTGTAATAGTTTATCTTGACTATAAAATTACACTAGTGCATTATGAGTGTATTGAGTAGGACCATTAGAGGTAATTTTTTTTTATACTGACTACATAAAAGAACAAACCTCAGTTATTATGGAAGTGCATGCTCTTAACCCTAATATAATAGCAAGCACATATATTTAGTATCTGTTTCTTTAATTTATCAATGGGTGAGATTTAGTTCGATAAATCAATAGGCCCGATAAGTTGGGAGATAATACTAATTATATGGTGTGTTGTTGATTATAGAAGGAAACTATGTCCTAGAGTTCTAGGTTGATGATGTCCCCAAGAGGAGCTCATAAGGATTGTCATGTAAACCCTGCAGGTGGACTTAGTCCGACATG
>JBBMJZ010413099.1:704608-715709 GCA_037833815.1 Zingiber zerumbet | reverse complement strand
ATTGTTCCAAATGATTTGCATCTTTATGTACATTGTGGTGCTGGTCTGAGAAGATCAACACCACGTTGGTGTTGATCTTCGGAAACTAGCACCAAGTTTAGTGATTGGAAGCCAATGCCATATTGGTGCTACTTTTGCAAGAATAGCACCAACGTGGTGTTGCTTTTACATGACTAGCACTAACGTGGTGCTACTTTTGCAAAATCAGCAGCAACATCCATGCCACTTGGCATACGACTATAACTTCTTGTGTGAGTCTTAGAAATATGGTTGGAAGACATATATACATTCTATACACTCACCCTTTCCATCGCATATCAAAATTTTAGAAATCCAAGGTTGCTCGGTTGAATGGATCTCGGCCAAAACTCATTGATAGACCTAGAATACTCTGATCGGGCCCATTCCAAGACCTATGGGTTTATATGGGTCACAAGAGTTTGAATATGTCCTCATTTGCTCTTTTTAGTGTTTCCTAGCATTGTTTCAAATGATTTGTATCTTTATGTATATTATGGTGTTGGTCTGAGAAGATTTACACCTCGTTGGTGCTGATGTTCAGAAACCAGCACCAAGTATTTTTTTTTAAACCCCATATAGGGGATTCCATAACAAAAGAAGATCATATTAGGATGGGGCCAAACCTTACCTCCTAAGTTGTACTACAGACTCCTATGCTTCTTTACAAAAGAACACTGCTTATTAACAACCTCAGCACTGATTGCATCTCTTATCTCTTCCATCACAAATATGGAAAACTCTAACCACAATTGAACTCCACATAGTCTTTCCCGGCTACATTAAGTCATAAAGCACAACCAACAATTTTGGAAGATCACCAAGGCTGACTTTACATCAGCCCTGCAAACTTCCCAGAACCATCTAAACTTTGAAGCATCTTCCAAAACCCATTTCAAAACTTCCAAAACGTTGGTAAGAATCTAAATCATCACTTTGCAGAATCTCCACTAGCAGTTCTATATATCTTCAACATCATGATATCAAATCTGAAATCCACAATCTGGAAACAAGCCTTCTTCAAAGAATCCAAGCCGATACCAACAAAACAACATAAATAAATCTAACATGTGGCCATCAACTACAACTCAAATGAATTTTGAGTTCAATCCATAAAATAACTAATCTCACAATCGTATCATCTCCTAGAATCAACTGATGTCACCACAAACAAATTACCATAAAGCACTGACTAGAAAAATCAACTGCGCTGATCATAAACGTGCCAGAAATCCACAACACCAATAGAATTTGATCCAGCACCAATCTGCTCTACGCTAGCTTCTTCAGAGAATGCACAATAATTTCAAACAACTATGATGAATTCGCTTAATTTTGTCTTCTAAAACCTTCGGTAATATCTCAATATAGCCTTCTCAAAACACAACTAAATAATTATTAGCCTAACAGGAGAAATAGAAGACCCAAGCACCATAGATGGATTCTTAAAAATCTGAATGCAGCTAATTTGAAACCTAGCATTTAGAGAAACATTTAACGCAGTTCAAAAGGTTCTAAAATCATTTGCCAGTCCTCAAGGAAAATTGTATTCAATATCCAGAGAAACCCAAAAACAAATGACTAAAGATCAACCATCATCAAACACCTCAAAAATTACAAAGCCAATATGGATACTATTGTAAACAAGAGGAACAACAAAACCTGAACTACCTTGCCATGGAATTGCTAAATCTCTCTTCAACTCTAAAGATAGATCACATCCTACTTTCTCCAGAATTCCACACCAGCAGAACAAATAGATAACAAATTCAGCAAACTCATAGCAACTATCATGACACCCAACTTGAAGTTGTTGTTTTCTAGCAACAAAGATACAACAGGAGCTACATAATGAACACATAAGCCTTCTGCACATCCACTTGAAGCACCCTATGAAACCTCCTTTTTGCCCCAAATAATGATGTGTACCGCCAAATTCTGAGCCTGTCTATATTGATTTACAAGAAACCCGAACATATGGATGACCGATCCTCTCTAATTTACAAATTCCATAGAGTTCCCGATCCATATTTTGACTAAAAAATACTCTCTCCCCTTCAAAATTAAAGGTTCGATTCGCAAGGTAATCAACTGCCGAATTAGCCTCTCTGCAAATGTGCAAATAATAAATATGATATTTAAAAATGAAATTCTTGATTTTCATTACCAATTGACAAAGCTCCCAGCCTATATGAGATGACCCAATAAGCTGCAATGCTATCAAAGAATCTAATTCAAGCCAGAGAGGAAGTAACTGATTATCAACACATAACTCCAATCCCTTCCAAATAGCGAACAACTCAGCTTGAAGATTGTTACCAACACCAATGGTGCCATGCATGGCTCTTATAACTTGCTCAGCATGATCCCTAATAATGACTCCATAAGATGAAACACCCAGGTTTCCTTTTGAACATCCATCCATGTTTAGCTTATAAACCCCTGCAACCAGCCTTCTCTAATACACCACCGTGATGGTATGAACAGATTTGATCTGCACATAAACCCCTAAATATTGAGCAACTGAAAGATAATCTTTCCAATAATCTTTAATTAACTCAGTAACTCTGCCATATTCTATGTACTGTAAGATTTCCCTATAATTTTTTGCCCAAACATCCGAAGACTTCATGCTTAGAATCATTCGAGCACCCCATAAAAACCACACAATAAAAAACGGGATTGCCTCTCCAATATGGCCTTGATGTGACCACCCCACACCAACTTTCCAATTTTTAAAATTTTTATAATTATAAACCCAAAATAAGTGTGCAAAATAAATCCATACCTCCTTCGCAATAGCTCCATTAAAGAAAAGATGATCCCAAGTTTCAACCGCCTCACAGCATTGGAACTTGGAAGGAAAACTCATTGCCCTTCTCCAAAGAATCTCATCTACTGGCAACCTACCTTGTAAAAACCGTCAATAGAAGATAGATATTTTCGGGACCAAAAGTTTGCTCCAATAACCACCCAAATCCCAAACAGCAGATGAACAGATCGAATACTCCTCCAAGCTAATTTTAAAGTAAATCTACCATCATTCAACAACTTCCAGATTAATTTATCAACTTCGCTTGCTTGTACCGAAATCATAGAAATTTCCTTAGCAAGAATAACCGGCATAGCCCTTTGCAGTTTACACCTATCCCAACCTACCTCTACCAAGAACTCAGATACTACAACATCTAAAATTCCAGCCACACCACAGTATTGATACATAGGTCCGTCCGCTAACTAACCAAGTGTCAAACGAGAATTTCAACTTGCCCTTTCCTATAATCAATCCAATCTACTTTTCAGCAATGGAACAAACTTTAATCAACCTTCGCTAACAAGGGGAAACATTCCATAACCAGCACCAAGCTTGGTAATCGAAAGCCATGGCCATGTTGATGCTTTTGCAAGACCAGCACCAATGTGGTGTTACTTTTGCAAGATTAGCACCAACATCTGTGCCACTTGGCATGTGAATATAACTTCTTGTATGAGTCTCAAAACTATAGTTGGACGACATATATACATTCTATACACTTACCCCTTCCAACCCATATCAAAATTTTAGGAATCCAATATCTCTCGCTCAATAAATAAGTTTCGATCAAAACTCATTGATGAACCTAGAGGACTCTGATCGGGCTCATTCCATGACCTATGGGTTCATATAGGTCACATGAGTCTAAATATTTCCTCATTTACTATTTTTAGTGCTTCCTAGTGTTGTTCCAAACAATTTGTATCTTTATGTACATTGTGTTGCTGGTCTGAGAAGATCAGCACCATGTCGGTGTTGATCTTCAGAAACTAGTACCAAGTTTGGTGATCCAAAGCCAAGACTGCGTTGGTGCTGCTTTTACAAGATCAACACCAATATCCATGCCACTTGGCATATCACCATAACTTCTTATGTGAGTCTTAGAACCAAGGTTGGAGGACATATATACATTCTATACACTCACCCCTTTCATCCCATACCAAAATTTCAAAAATCCAAGGTCGCTCGGTCAATCATTGTGTTTTGGTCAAAATCTATTAATGGACCTATAAAACTCTAATCAGATCAATTCCAAGACCTATGGGTTCATATGGGTCATAGAGTCTGAATATGCCATCATTTACTCTTTTTGTGCTTGCTAGTGTTCTTCCAAATGATTTGCATGAAATGCCTAGGCCTAGGTGGGCCCCACCCGAACCGAATCGGGAATGCCACCCATAATTGCCCATCAGGTTGACGACTAGCTCCTCTCAGAACCAGAGTATTACATTGCATCTTTATGTATATTGTGATGCTAGTATGAGAAGATTAGCACCAAGTTTTTGTTGATCTTCAGAAACCATCACCAAGCTTGGTGATTAGAAGCTAAGGACATGTTGGTGCTACTTGTGCAAGAACAGCACCAACGTGGTGCTACTTTTGTAAGACCAGCACCAACGTTGTGCTACTTTTTCAAGATCAGCACCAATGTCTATGCCACTTGGCACGTGACCATAACTTCATGTGAAAGTCTTAGAACCATGGTTGGGGGGCATATATACATTTTATACACTCACCCCTTCCATCCCATACCAAAATTTCAGAAATCCAAGGCCCCTAGGTTAATCAATAGGTTTCAGTCAAAATCCATTGATTGATCTAGAGGACTTTGATCAATCTCATTCCAAGACTTATGGGTTCATATAAGTCACAAGACGCTAAATATGCCATCATTGACTCTTTTTAGTGCTTCATAGTATTGTTCTAAATAATTTGCATCTTTATGTACATTATGGTGCTAGTCTGAGAAGATTATCACCACATTAGTACTGATCTTCGGAAACCAGCACCAAGCTTAGTGATCGAAAGCCAATACCACGTTGGTGTTGCTTTTGCAAGAACACCAACGTGGTGCTACTTTTGCAAGATCAGCACCAACGTCCGTGTCAATTGGTACATGACCATAACTTATTGTGTGAGTCTTAAGTGGTACTAAGAATACCATCACAAGTGGTACTGAGAATACTTCACACAAATTCATCTATCAAATTATAACTTAGTTAGTTTAGATACAAAAGAATTAGTTACATGTTAATGTAAAATATTCATATTTGTGTATTATCATCCCATACAAAATATTATGTACAATACTAAAATGTCAGTGCCATGAGCACCAGATGATCGAACCTGAGTTTTGATAATAGCAAAGAATTTAAAAGTTAAGATGTCTTGCGATCTAATAAGTGTGACTGAACTTGTAGAAAAGTCCTATGCGTTCTTAGGTAAAAGTTTTAGTGGATTCTAGGTAGGTAGAATACCCTAGAGGGAGGTAACCCTAGGTCCTAAGGGGAGGTAACCCTAGGCTATGAAAAGTCCTAGCTATGGTATGACAACAAAATCCTAGTTCGGGGGACTGGGTGAAGTCTTGGCGGGTCGAGGACATTGGGTGAAATCCTAAAGTTAATAACTCTAGGTGAAAATCCTGGGGGCCACGGACACCAATGGAAGACTGGACCAGTTTGGATCAGATGTTTAGCATGAAGTCCTGACGTCTCAAATACTGAGCAAAAGTCCAAACGGTATGGAAGACCGGTTTGGCAAAGGGTAAACTCTCCTGAGAGACGTAGGTGAGAACGCGTTCCCTAAAGAGGGAATAACATCGGTCTGACCTAGAGTTTTAGTGAAACTCAAAGTCAGGATTGGATAGTCTGAAGGCTGTCAAAGTTACATTTTATACTGTTTGCCTATTATTCTAATTCAGTTTTGTAGGAAACTAATAATTTTATAGGCTCGGATTTTGCCTTGTTCGGTCGACCGAATGTCTAGATCTGTTGACCAAATCACCAAGCTAGAAGATCATATTTTATCTCGATGAAGTGTACATCGAGGGATTGGTCGGCCGAACAGGGAGGTTCAGTCGACTGAACGGTGGATAAAATTCAGACTGTGTTGATCGGACTAGATAAGTTGAGGAGTGTCGAGGGTTTGGTCGACCGAATAGCGGTATCAGTCAACCAAATGAAGATTTATCTGGAGTGACAGTATCTGAACAAGAAGCCAGGCAGATTCAGGCGAGTTCAGTCAATTGATCAGCATTGAGTTAAACTTGATCCCAAGATTAGTGGATCTAGATCAAGCTCAACTCGGTTATAAAAGAAGGCCCTGACCAGCACTTCGTGACAACAAAATATTCAGAACAACGGGAGCTCTTGCGCGCACTCTAGAAACATTTAAATGCTACTTCGACGATGATCAAGCTAGAAGATCAATTTCTCCAAGTCGTCAGTAATCAATTTCTTTTTATGCAATACTTTATGCTTTATCTTTGTAATCTAAACTTGTAAAGATTTTTTGATATAATAGTGATCGCCGAATGAAATTGATCAATGATTACGGACCTTAAAGTAGGAGTCATCGCAAGCTCTGAACCAATTAGTAAATCTTTGTGTGTTTGTGATTGTCCATTTCTTTATTTTCACTGCACATTTTGTGTTTTACAAAAAAAACTAACATGAAAACTATGAGTACTATTCACCCCCCCTTTAGCACGTCTCGATCCTACATAAAAAACTTGATGAGATTTTTTATACTAGAAACTTGAAAGCCGTGTAGCGCATAATCTTATTCCCAACTAAAAATTTGTAAGTCTACGTGTGCCTTTGTGTGAAATTTATAGGAATCCCATAATATAGTGATTCAAGGTATCATAATACTAAAAATGTATAGTCGTATCTGTAAATAAAGAAATAAAAGAATTAGTAAAAGATGATTAACTATTAAAGCTAATATAATTACTTACGATGAAATTTATTTAGGAACAAACACTTCCATGACTGTGAATGGGTGGGCATGCATTGTGGCATAAAGTTCAAGGTGGTAGCTGCTATAAGAAGATTTCTTTGTTGTTAAAAAAAAATTGAATCTACAACAATCGAACATACTCGATCATCAACTAGAAAACATATGTTGTAGTATAAGATACAAAATACTACTTACTAAAAGGTTCGATTACTTTGGGGGTTCTAGTGATAGGGATTCTCTCTTAACCGGACTTTCTAGGTACCGCTCTACTTAATGCCATTAGAACTTAGGAGACTCTCTGGTGTAACTTACGCGGGAGTTGTGCTAGGCTTTAGTTAGATTTCCTACATGAGTGTAAGTATGAAGTTAGATAGATGAACAATGCATAAGGACATTAACTAGCATCATAACGAAATTGAAATCCTAGAAACTATCACACGCCACTCACTTACGCTCCCTCTCTCTATTCACCCTTTCCTCCTCTTTCCCCAAACCTTCTCTTCCCTCTTCTCAACCTCTCTTCTAATGTTCATGAACTAACATTTGATTGTCTAGATAATTCATCGTGCGAAGTTAACTAGTGCTTAATCAACAGTCCATGGGAGTTCGATAATCTTTTATATTACAGACAACGTAATTGTGTACTTATAGTTCATAACAAGTATTTGGCACTATTGTCGAGGATTATTTTCAATTAACATTAGTTGACTAGCATATGAGTTACTCTATATATTTTTTTACTTTTGCATTTTTCTTTTTTATTTTCATTATGCATTTCATTTCTTATTTTTAAATTCTACATTTTTTTAAATCAAAATAAAAATTGGTTGAGTCCTTGATTATTTTATATCTCCTATATCCATGTGCTACGTGATAATTACTCACTGTGTCTTATGAGTTCAGTGCTATTGTTTCAGGTGAGACTAAAAATTTTCTTTAGCCATGAATTCATATTCTTGGCAACTTGGAGGTGCAAAGTATAATTTGGATGATGAGCAAATGTTGAATATCTGTAGTGTATGTGGTAGTCAAACCCATCCGTCTGCCATATACCACCTTTTCTAAAATGAAGCTGGCCCTTCTATAGAACTAACCGATGATATCTGTATGGTTTATGGCAGCTCATCCCATCTTGCTGCTATATGTTACTTCTTCCAAAAGACTGCTACCTCTTGCTTGGAACTTTAGAATCTATTACAACTTATACATCAAGATATATATAAGTCAGTTCCTAGCACTTCTAGTTATGGCTGGGGAGATCATCAAACTCAGAACCTTTAAACCTAGCATACTTCTGAGGAGGATGAGCAGTTAATTCCATAGTAAAATATCCCTGACTCACCTCAACACTTCAATCAAGATGGGATGGATTATCAGAATTTTGAGTACAATAACATTCAAAGTGTTGAGCAGTATTCTCAAGTAAATTAAATTCCATCAGAATTTTAAGATGATTTACTATTAAATGGACCATAACAATTACAACATTATGAGCTGACTGACTAGGAGAAATCCCAAGACTCAAATATTCCTGCTCCTGGTCAGATGAAGACCAAAATACAAGAATTACAAGAGCTCTTGATGTAAAGGGGGGGGGGGGAATCTTGTTTCTCTAATCCCTACAGCAAGTTGATGTGTCAAGTCTAAATTTAGAGCCTCAGTTGAAGGATGATTTGGAGGGGATGGAATTTAAAGCTGAAGGTGACTATGATCATGGTTTTGCAACTCTGTAGGACTCCTCTACTGCTTTGCATGGTGTTGATGTATTTGATGATACTTTGGACACTGATAGGACCATTGATGCATTTTTATCCAATCTTGCTATTGTTCTTGCTACAACTTCTAATAGTACATGCTTGAGTGATGATGGGATTATAGAGAAAGCATATGTTAACATTTGTGTGTAGTCCTCTAAGTGGGAAGTGGTGGATAGCTAGAGACCCTAAAGTTGGACACTCACACTTTTGCTTATACTTCATCTTCATCAAAACAAGGCCTCAACATCAACTGTGATCACGATGCTCTTGACATGGGTACTTCAAGTGAACCTTCTCCAATCGTCAAGAAGATTCTTTAAGGAGAAGAAGAAGGAGAGAGTAATTTCCCATGATATGTTTCCCACGATGAAAGTTCCCTCCGCATTTTGGGACATAAGCCAGAAAGTCCAGAGATATCTCACTCCAACAAGATCACGATTTCGATGAGCCTAATAAAGGGTCGAGTTAATGACCTTAAACAAACGCTTCTTGGGAGGTAACCTAAGTTCAATCTTGCTTTCATTTTAGTTTTAGTTTCTTTCTAGTTTCTTTACTTTGTTCATAATAACTCTAAACCCTCTACTTAATTTTTCTTATCTATTTCTTTTTCTAGAATTTAAAGTTGTGGAGAAATGTGAGCATCAGACAGAGGAGTATCTTCAAGCACATGAATGTCAACTATTTGGAACTCATCACTTAGTAACTTCTCTAATTTCATAAATCTCCTCCATATTTCATTTCTAGATTTTATTGGAACAATGAAAAGTTTAAGTCTGGGGGGATGAGTTGAGTTTAGTTTAGTTTTTTCTTATTTCTTTTAATAAAATTTTCTTGGTTGCACCACTCATCATGTCATTTTTGTTTGTTCCTCATAGAAAATGCTAGCATGTTTTATCCAAATATTTATTTTGTATGATTTGGTATGCTAGTATGTCTATTGATCTATGTTTTCCAATTCATAGTAGCATGTAGTGAGTATTATTACAAGAAGAATTTCAATGTTGGACTAGTTTTAGGATCTCTTCACATTGTGTTTGACTTTGATTGTAGATATTTTTAAAAAATAGTCATGATTTATAGAACTGGACTAGTACTCTTGCTTCTATGGTGATCTCTCAACTACATTTTGGTTACTGGATAAACTCAAATCATGCAAGCTCATTTGGAAAAATCAATCTCCAAAAAAATGAAGGTTTGTTCAAGTTTGATACTTTACAAACATTTAAAGAAAGAAAAAAATAAGGGATAAAAAATAGTTTTGAGAGTGTAAACTAGTAATTCACCCCTTTGAGACCAAGTTAGGTTACTAGGGAAATGGATACTATGTTTTTCTTGATACTGAGTATTCCTTTAAGATCTTATGTAGATGATGTATAACATTTTTATGGGGGATGAACTTTACGTGTGGCATGTAAGTGCCTATCGTTGGAAGCATGAGGAATACGGTGAAAAATTGATTGGGTGTAGAGATTAACAATTGAGAAAGTTAAGTCACTCATCACACTAAGCACATAGAACTTCTACTTAGACAACACTCAAATAATTTTTTGTATCATGCTTATTAATGAAATTATATGATAGGTTTATATTGATTCATTAGGGATTATTACATACCATCTACATGTAAAAATCTAGATTGCGGATTTTGCTTGAGGACAAGTAAAGGTTTAAATCTGGGGGTGTGATGTATGTAGATTATGTTAGTGCAATATTCCCTAGGTCAAGGTTGACCTAGTTGACTGAGCTTGATTTGGGTCAAGCTCGAGTCTTGATGTTTGAGTTTCGATGGTTGACAATACATCGAGACAATGCATGAAGATTGCAGGTGCAATTGTTCATGTAGGGAGATTGTTGTCAAGTAGGTCAAGGTTGACTGGATACTTGACGTGAAAGTCCTAATGAGTGAAGCTAGGTAGATAGAAAGTCCTGGTGAGTGAAGCCATGCAGATGGAAAGTCCTAGTGAGTGAAGCTAGGCAGAAAAAAGTCTTGGTGAGTGAAGCTAGGCATATGGAAATACCTAGTGAGTGAAGCTAGGTAGAAGGGAAATCCTGGTGAGTGAAGCTAGGTGAAAGACCTAGTGAGTGAAGCTAAGCAGAAGGGAAATCCTAGTGAGTGAAGCCAGGTGAAAGACATAGTGAGTGAAGCTAGGCAGTTTGGAAATCTTAGTGAGTAAAGCCAGGTGAAAATCCTAATGAGTGAAGCTAGGTGAAAGACCTGGTAAGTGAAACCAGGTGAAAGACCTAGTGAGTGAAGCTAGACAGTGTGAAAATCCTAGTGAGTGAAGTTAGGTAAAATTCCTGGTGAGTGAAACCAGGCATGAGGAAACCCAGATGAGTCAAGGTTGACCAGACATCTGGTGGAAGTCCAAGTGGGTCAGAGAGGACCGGACACTTGGTACACGGAGAGAAAGTCCAAGTGAATCAAAGGGATTGACCGGACACTTGGTGAGAGAGTCCTAGCTGGTCAAGGGTGGCCATATGCTAAGCACGATGTCCCAACAGGTCATGATTGACAAGATGTTGGATTTAGGCACTTGGGTACTTGATTGGA
>JBBMJZ010413099.1:664437-704508 GCA_037833815.1 Zingiber zerumbet | reverse complement strand
TGCATAAGTCATTCTCATAATCCCTAGCATGCATGATCATTATAAATACAATCCATACGTATATGATCATTAAACATGACATGCATGATCAAACAAAAACTACAAACTTATAAGCCATCTTTTTATCTCATACGTTCTTGCATGCAACATTTTTATATTCCATAATATGCATATTCTCATATTCCATAATATGCATGGCCAACAAAATATAATCAATACATACACAATTATTAAAGCATGGCATATTTGTTAAAAAAAAACCAAACTTATTGGAAAAGGTGAACTAGAAAGATTAAAAGGTTCTCATCCTTATGTTCCGAAGCATAGGAGCGCACAAGGAAAAGTAAAGGTGATAAAAGAAACCCTCTTACTAGCTACCATGAATCGTAATTCCTCTAGTTCTGGTACGAGATGACACAAATCTTAACCGTACAATCTTTTTAATATTATCTAACCACTTTTTTTCAACAACTTATTTTACATATAATTGACTTATATGAAGCTCTGTTCTTTTTTTTTTCTTTCTTAACAAATATTAATTAAGGTCAAATATTATATTGTGGTCAAATATCATATCAAGGTCAAATATTATGTTATGGTCAAATACCATATCAAGCCGATCAAGTCACGTTTATATACTAGGGTTACACCACAATGGGATCACATATAGATTTATACATATTTGCATATTTCTTATGTTATTTAATGCATGTCATAAACTTAGTGGGATAACGCCTACTAGTTATTAATTATGTTACCGCATGAATAGTGAAAAATTAATGCATGACATTACGTACAAGCCATTTAACATGTCACCATGTGTACTAAGTTGCTTAGTTTTCTTAGATAATCATCCTAGAAATAGTTATTAACGAGTGATAAGCGCTTGCATGTTACAATTACCACGTGTCTATGTTATTCCAATTAAATGTCAAGGAACTTAAGTAGCTTAATAACACGATGTATTTATTTACTAAAGTAACAAATTTGTAAACGCATGCAAGTTGTGCATAGGTAGATGTTTTTGTGCTTTAGCAGATGTCACAAAGCTTCCTATATTTGGAGTAAGAATAAACATAAGTATGACTAAACTAAAATTCTAAAATTTAACAACTATCCAAGTAAATTAGAGCATAAGAAAAGAACCTATCTAGAGCATCATACATTGATCTATGGCACCTGAAATCCATAAACTATAGAAACTAACTAGAGCATTACAAGATTAGGGAACATGCATTAAGTATTTAGCTCCTAAATCCTTGTCTTCCATTGAAGCTCTAACATCGGTGGAGAAACAAAAAGGGGCAGGAAACCTTCTTAGAGCCGGTGGCAACATCCAAGGTGTGACTTTTGAGGGTAAGGTTTAAATAGAAGTGGAAGCTTAGGACCTTGTCTTCTTTCTTATATACTAAGTTATTAATTACATTAATTTTATACATATTTATATCTATATACTAATTTCATATTTATATATATCCATATATATATATATATATCACAATATATATATATATGGTAATATATTTAATTTGTATTATAGTTTCTTAATACTAATTTATTAATTTGCTTTTTGAATCAAATTATATATTTCCATATACTAATTTCATATAAATAAATATCCATGTATATATCACATATACTTGGTAATATATTTAATTCATATTATAGTTTCTTAATACTAAGTTATTAATTTGCTTTTTGAATCAAATTATATATTTCCATATACTAATTTCATATATATAATATCCATGTATATATCACATATACTTGGTAATATATTTAATTCATATTATAGTTTCTTAATACTAATTCATTAATTTGATTTTTGAATCAAATTATATATTTCCATATACTAATTTCATAAATAAAAATATCCATGTACAAATACATGGTAATATATTTAATTCATATTAAAATTTCTTAATATATTAAGTCATTAATTTGATAATGACTCAAATTATATATTTGCATATATATATAATGTATACATAATAATTAACATATTATAGCTTTCAAAATATACACGATTCATTAAATTTATACTATATATATAATATATTATTTATGAAAAATAATATTCATAAGAAAAAATCTCAAGGAAAACTCTTAAGGATAGATACATAAATAATGGGACCCACAAAAGTGAAATGGTGGGTCACATCATTTATGTGTCTATCCTTAAGAGTTTTCGAGTTTTCCTTGAGTGTATCAAAACTCATTATTTATATTAGTCATTAATTTGATATGGAATCAAATCTCCAATATATATATATATATATATATATATAATTTTATATTCATATCTTCAATTAAAATTTCTTATATATATCTTATAATTTTCCTATTTCTATCATTTATGTTATATACTTTATATTTCCTATATTATTTATATGGATCCATATATATAATATAGATATATAATTCGTATATTATAATATTATAATTTCATAACTATTTATGTATATATATTTTTATTCTCATTTAAATTATAGATTTTATATTATATATAATATTTATACATAACACGTCACATAAAATATTAGTCTTGTATTTTTTTTTTATTCTTGTTTAATTATATAATTATATATTATATTTAATATATCCTATTATTTTCTTAATTTGATTAATCCGAATTCCATAATTACAGGTTAACTTAATTAATCCTGACTACGTTCATCTATTCAAATTTATAAATTCTTAATTAAATATGAATTCTAATTAAATTTCAATTAATCGAATAAATTTCCTTAATTAAATAACTTTAAAATCTAATTAAATTATAATTAATCCAATAAATATCCTTAATTAAATAAATTCAAATTCCAATTAAATTGTAATTTAATTCAATAAATTTTCTTAATTAATTAAGTAGTTTCGGACACTACATATTATCACCCCAGTCAAAATGCGGAAGGAATTTAGGGCAAACTATGATAATGAAATATGAAAATATCATGTTCCTTTAATGAAGAACACTAGGATAGGGAAGCATAGCCCACTCGACATATGGCTTTGGAAGAAAGTCACAAAACCTGGAGGAGGAGGATCTAGCTTGTTGTTGCCGTTCGAAAGCCCTAATAGATGATCGAACAAAATTCCATAAATCTTTCTTAACCGATCCAAGGATGCATCCGTGAAACTTGAGGCGGTAGATCTATACCAGGGAGCAAAAGAAGAATCGTAAAGATGAACTGGAACAACTTACTATGTGAGAAGGAAAGCTTAAAGACAAAGAACGACGAATACAAAATCAATAATTGCGCACAGGGATGTTCTTGTTTGACCTAATATAGTCTGACTCGCTTAATATGAATCATTAGATCTTTACTGTTATGAGAGCGAGATAAATTTCTTACCATATAATCAAGCACATGGAACAAATAAAATTCAAATAATCACTACCTGAAAAGAGACAATTCATCTTTTCTACCGAGAGTCACATCACATTAATGTGATGTAACCTTAGAGATGCATTTGTGTAACTTGGGCTCATAAATTGAAGCATATAATACATGAGATGTGCTCAAAAGGACTGACTGCATTTAAATATATAATAATCGAGATGTGCTGACATTTAATGCGTAATCTCTTCATATATACACAAATGGATCCACCACATGTCTTAAACAATCGAGATAGCTGGAATTATTTTGATCACACAATAGTCTAGTCAATTGTACTTTCACCTCCTTCGACTAAATTTGAAAGGAAGACTTGTGATCCGGGGGTGATCATTGGGGCGCCACATGGATAAGGGGAGATTGGTGAACCCGCTGAGGTGAATCCCATAAAGGGGAAGTCGAGTCGACGCTCGACTCCCTGGCCTCTAGGTTCCAGGGCCTCCCGACTCCTTGGCCCCCTGCTCCTTGGCCTCCTGACTCATTGACGACAGGCATCGGAACGTAAGACTATTTCAGGAAAAGGATAAATATCGCATAAATCTTGAATTATTTTAGAAAAAGGATAGTTATCACATAAAACTCAGATTATTTCGGGAAAAAGATAGCGGGGCGAATAAGTCTTGTATTTTTTAAAGAATTAAATAATGATAATATGAAGATCAGACGGAAAGAAAAAGTCTACTATCTCTCTTAAAAGGTAGTCCCTTTTGACATCCAAAGTACATATGCATATATACGTCTAAACCCTAAGATTGTTCTTTTCTATCTCTATCCCCTAACTTGAGTGTCAGAATGGCTACGCCGGAAATATCTGGCCATCATTTTAACCTCTTTTTTCTTGTTAGCTGTCATCTAGGCTCATAGAATCACACTGTCATCATTGTCATCAAGTAATTGACGATTAAATTAGTAATAAAGTCAACTCATCAATGATTCACTCCTCAACCATAGTTAAATAATTTTTATTGTATTTTGATTCAATTATTTGTTGAAAATCATAATGGTGAACTAGAAGATAAACTTCTATGTCACTATTATTTTCTCAACAACCAAAAATAATAATAGTGTATATTATTAGATTATTTGTTTTACATAATTTTAAGATTAAGAATTTGACCATGTCATTGTGTTGCATATGTGGATATTGCAAAAGATCCACTAACATAGCGTAGTGATGCGAATAATAAAAAAATAAATAAAATTTAAATTTCAAATTGGATGAATAATCTGAAAGTCGACTTCTGTATAAATTATACTATAAATTTATCTAATAGACTAACTAGAAAGGAAGACCGTTTATGTTAAGATTAGTCCGATAAAATTAAAATACCTAGTTTATATTACAAAAATATAGACATGGCAAATCTTTCTTTTTTAACAGGATGTTGAATATTTACCAAAGAGACAATGTTTCTAGAAAACTTCAATTATATATTATCTTATTATCTGACAGTACCTAACGGTATAAAATTAAAAGGGGACCAACATTAATTAACTCAACCTTTTCAAATTAAAAAACGATTTTTTATATAAAATATTTAAAAAAAAAAAAAAACAAAACAGAACAAAAAGACGTGTCGTAGCCGGCGGAGCAACGGACCAACCAGACCCCTGATCGCCCAACAAGGTCGGAACACGCTAATGAGGCCCCGCCTTAGTTTTACACGTTTCGCTTTCTTAGTGGTTAAGAGACCTCTTAAGGTGGTCCCCGTGCCTGTTAAAGACACGGGCGCTCGAATGAGTTACGGTCTCCCCTCTGTGGCCGCGGACGACCAAGATGGGGGTCTATTTTGAAATATATTTATTTTAGGAAGAAAGATGTGTAATTATGCTGTAACGGAGAACTAACCGTCGGATCCGGAGTCGCGAAGGGATTCGACGGATAGATAAAAATTTGGAATTGTTATGGGTTAGGAATTAATTAAGTGGGATTAGTGACAAAAGGTTAATTAAGGGCGACGATTGGAGGCGTGGCTTTATAGATTCAACGCTGCCGTCTCCGTTTCCCTCCACTCCTTCGTCGTTGCTTCGCTTTGGGGGAGGAGCCGCGACAAGTAGAGGAGGCGTCGGTGGGGCGATCGATGGCGTTCCATAACCACCTCTCCGACGAGCTGGCGATGCCGCAGTACGTAGAGCAGCAGCTGGCGGTGGGCACCCCTGCGATGCTGAGGAAAGCCATCGACCAGCTCACCGCGACTCGAAATTCTGCCGGAGCCTCATCGAGCGAGGAGGAAGACGGTACCGGGGACGGAAAGGATTTCCACCGCCTAATGGATGGCGTCGGGAAGCCTGCCTTAGCCAGCGGGAGCGGCCCGACTTGGCTCAATAGCGCAATTCTCCAGCAACATCGGAGCTTCTTGCATCTCCAGACCGCTCCTGAGGCGGATGCTTCTCCAGGATGGCGCGGAGGGGGCGAGGGGTACTGGTTCCCCCGGCCACCAATCCTGCGAAGCAGCGGTGGAGAGGAGGGGGAGGAAGTTCCGGTGTCGAGCGACTCCATCGTGGCAGCGGCGATGCCATTGGGCGGCGGAGAATGGAGCGGCTTGCGCGAGATCAGGGAACCTGAGGCGCGGGGGAGAGGCGGCGCCACCGCGGAGGGGATGTGGCAGAATGCGAGGTGCAAGGCGGAGATATTGGCGCACCCCTTGTACGAGCAGCTTCTGTCGGCACACGTCTCTTGCCTGAGAATCGCCACGCCAGTGGACCAGCTGCCAAGGATCGATGCCCAGCTCGCGCAGTCGCAGCAGGTTGTGTCCAAGTACTCGGCGCTCGGCGGTGGCCTGATGATAGGAGACAACAGGGAGCTCGATCAATTTATGGTACGCAAAAGGGGGAAAAAAAAAGAAGCTTCCTTATCCCTCTGTCCAACCCTTCTTCGTTTCCAGTTTTAGCCTACTTTTGTCGGCGTCTTGTCAATCCTTAACTTGCTTGCTTGGATCGAACCATGATCGATTGGTCTTTCTTTCTTTTTTCTTTGAATTTGGATGAATTTTCCTCTAGGTGTGATTTATGGAGAAAGACTTGCGGAGATTTTTCTGGCTAATTTTATTTCGGAATGGAGAATAAGCATTTCCCTTTTCTGTTCTTCGTCGTCATTTCTATGCTTTGGACTC
This sequence comes from Zingiber zerumbet, assembly GCA_037833815.1. Taxonomy (NCBI): domain Eukaryota; kingdom Viridiplantae; phylum Streptophyta; class Magnoliopsida; order Zingiberales; family Zingiberaceae; genus Zingiber; species Zingiber zerumbet. The sequence continues at coordinate 697,994 of JBBMJZ010413099.1, read as the reverse complement.
GGAGACGCTTGCTTCGGATGCTTTTTTTGGGCATGGAAATCCAGGAGCACTCCGTTTGCTGAGCCTTCAAACGAGTTTGCCCCTTCTTTGAATTTCTTCAGAAGAGTTATTGAGCATATGAGAGGGGTAAACGCTGAGGAGGGCAAGGAATTTTCATCAAGTTGCTGCTTCTCTTGTGTCCTTTCTGCCACTATACATCTTGAAATCGACAAATTCTTTACCGTAATTTCTGCTAGAAACGATTGTATGTTTCTTGCTTCTTCATGTTATTAATCTCTTGGTTTGCCGAGCAAATTTGTTTTGGGTATGAACAATATACAAAACTAAGCATTCACTCTGATATTGGCTTCAGGTTTGTTTGTTACTTTCTTTGTTGTTATGTTTTTTATGGTTGGGTTATGATCATAGGACCCAACATACCATACTGCCTCTGTCAATTATTTTGAGAACTTGTGATTTATGAGATCTTCAAGTGTTTCATATGCTATCGCATAATTGCTATTGTGGTGCGTGAGTATGCTTTACTAATCCTAGACACTGCTTGTTGATTGTTAGACACATTACGTCTTGCTGCTTAGTTCCTTCAGAGAACAACTACAACAACATGTCCGTGTTCATGCTATGGAGGCAGTGATGACTTGTTGGGAGCTTGAACAATCACTTCAAAGCCTCACAGGTTACATTCACCATCTCTGTCTCAATTAGCTTTTACTGAACAATTTATAGTGAGTTCTAATAATACTGATACCAAATTACAGCTTGATATGGTCTTTGATTATGCACTAGCTTGCTCTTCTAACTTACAACTGACAAATCAAATTGAGCCAAATTGAAAAACAATCACTTTACCGACTTGTAAGGTAGGTAAAAATATATCAATTTAGATTTGAACTCCTACGTAGCAAAGTTATAAATCAAATTGTGCCCACCTATGTAGTCAATTGATCTTTAAGTCGGTCTCTATTTGGCTAGAAGGACCTTCAAGAAAAGTATCAAGAAGCTATAGAACATTTTTGTTACAAAAAATATCTTCTCTATGTCATCGTGATCATGGTTATGAAGTCATATTACTATCAAATATTTTTGAGATCAGTTATCCTAATCTTATTGTTCCATTGAACTTTATGCAAAAGGAGACAGAATTAGGGCGAAGTCCTCCATTTTACATCTGATAGTCTCTTTTTTGTTTATGGCCGCATGTCGTACATACATCTTACAACAAGTTGAATAAAGTAACTTTTTTGTGTATAAATCTTTTATTTGTTTACAGGTGCCACTACTTAGTCTCAGTAAGAATCTCCATTTAGTTTAATCAGGTGTCTTCATTTAGTTTGAAATTTTCACATCAAATTCAGAATGCCATCTTTTAATTTTAGCATGTACCTTCATTTAGTTCAATCGCACGTCTTCATTTATTTCTCGCATGTATCTTCATTTATTTAATCAGATATCTTTGTTTAGTTCGCATAGGTGCACTTATCATTTTCACATCATATTACAAAATCCTTTACTTGATTCTACCATGAACTTCATTTAGATCAATCACATGTCTTTATTTAATTCGAGCAGCTACTTTCATTTTATAATCTTTATTGGCTGATAGTAAGAGATCTACTTTCATCAAATCTGAGGGGTCATAAATGCTTGCTCGATGTCTTTAAATAGTATACTCTTACTGTCACTAATTAACTTGTCTTTTAACTGAGCTACCTGATACATGGTCTAAATGCTTAACAAGCCAAGACTGTTTCATTGCATGCTTCACTGACTATAAAATGTTATTATGGCCACTCAATCGTGATCATTCAAAGTTCCTTTTCAAAGTATTTGGGTTACTGAAGGAGAGCATCTAAATAAGCCAAATGCAGCAGGAGTCTCTCCTGGTGAAGGCACAGGAGCAACTATGTCCGATGATGAGGATGACCAAGAAGACAGTGACACAAACTTGCTTGATGGAAGCTTGGACGGACCAGTGTACAGCATGGGCTTTGGCTCCCTTGTTCCGACAGAGACCGAGCGATCCTTGATGGAACGTGTCAGGCAAGAGCTTAAGCATGAGCTAAAACAGGTAGGCACAGACCAATCTATTGGATGACAGATTATATAAGTGTCTTCTGTGAGCTTATATGTAGTCTTCCGGTGAATGATCTGGCTACAAGGGTTACAAAGGCAAGATCGTAGACATTAGAGAAGAAATTCTTCGTAAGCGAAAAGCCGGTAGACTCCCCGGGGACAGCACTTCCACACTGAAGGCCTGGTGGCAATCACACTCCAAGTGGCCTTACCCAACGGTGGGCTTGGTGGCATCCATTCTGCTATTTTATCTTCTATTCATAAACTTCAACGCCCTGAAAAACGTTGTCTTTTTGGTTCCCATGAAAGGAGGATGACAAGACACGACTGGTGCAAGAAACAGGGTTACAGTTAAAGCAGATCAATAACTGGTTCATCAACCAGAGAAAAAGGAATTGGCACAGTACTAATCCATCGTCGTCAAGCACCCTAAAACCCAAGCGTAAAAGGTTTGCGATAAATTACTACTAAGCATTTGTGATGACTCCTTTGCTGCACCTTTTGTGCTCAATTTGAAACCAAATAATGCAGGTAGGTGATGAGAATTTTGCTCGTAATACGCAGTTGTATTACATATAGGGAAAGCTAATTATCGAGCTAGAGAAGCCGATGTTGGTTTCATCAGTCTTGATACAGATATCGAGCTCTTGGTAGAGAGAGGGTTCGAGGTGCCTTTCTTTCTCGTTTTTGTATACTTTGATGGTGAAGTGTAAGACTTGGTTTCTGTGTTTGCATATAGAGAGAGGATTCTCAGTCAAGAAACACATGCGAATGTACAGTTTAATAAAGCGTTGCAGTGTTCTTCAACTATTTCTTATGCTGTTTGGTTTCAGAAAAGCTAGCAGGGACCATTCAAGATTCGTTGGAAGATGATTTGGAGCTTTGTATTGAAGATATGATAGTTTTACAGTGTGTTTGTATTTATATTTATTTGATAACATTATCCTTGTAAACACATATAATGCATAGTTATTTATTGATATTTTGATGAATTCCTTTTGGACATCAATGTTTGAAATAGAACTTTTGTATCTTGGAAAGGTATATAAATGTGGGAAAAGAGAAAAAAAAGGAGATTAGAGTGGAATTAAACTTTTTTTTATATTACTATGAAAATATTTTTGGATATACAATTTTAACTCATGATTTTATGAGAAAATTGTAGGCGTAGAATGGCATATCTACAATATTTAATTTTGTAATGATAAAATAGTACAGTGAAATAGTATATATATAGTTGTCTAAAAGTAAATAAATTGAGTTGAAAATCAATGAAATTGTTATTCCCATATCTAAATTTAACAAAAAAAAAACATAGAAAATTTTATAAAATTTTCATGTCTAAGTTTAATTAAAATTTCATTCACATGTCTAACATCTTGTTCTTTGTTACCGGTTGGAACTTTCATTATTATTAAGTGTACAAGCAATGTAGATAAAGAAACCTTTATAATATTAAACTCATTAATCAACTAAATTAATTTGAAATTATAAAAATTGTTAAAGAATAAGAAATAAAAGCAAATTTAAATGATTTAATTTATTTAAAATTTGACTTAGATTAATTTAAAATTATTTTATTAAATAAGTTTGAACGCACTCGCCATACATTGTTATACATTGTTGGAACGTACAGGACGCTTGCGCACGTTAAACTTGGCCATCACTTCTCCCCGTCCTGAAGACACGTAACCTCGCAGTTCTCTTCCGACGATGTCATCCTGGTGCGAACAATGATAGTGTGTATGTGGTTCGACCATTTGAATCGGACGGTTGGGATCGCCTCAGCAACTCAATTAGGGTTTGCCAACACCCGGCTATTTAATGCCCCTACCGACTAGCGGTGCCTGCGAGCGCAGAGCTGTGCGGTTGCAAGCGGGAGCGGCTGCCCTTCCCAAGTCCTATCAGAATCATCTCAAAAACTAAAAAAATTAGAAAAGAAAGGAAGAGAAAAAAATTGAATTGACGGGTCTCCGATACATCAATCGGAATCCCGTCTTCTGTCGTTGTTGCCTCTTTGATCGGCTAGGGCTCGTGTAGGATCCGGGGAAGAAACGGTATTGTGGTCGTCTGTATTGGAAGGGCGAGATGGCGCAAATGCAGATTCAGCCCCATGTGATCTCCAGCGCGGCTGCGGCGGCTGCAACGGGCGGTGGCGCGGTCCAGTTCCCCTTGACGTCGTTGTACGTCGGCGACTTGGACCTCGGCGTCACTGACGCGCATCTGTACGATGTCTTTAGCCAGATCGGGCCGGTTGTATCGGTCCGCGTGTGTCGCGACATCAACTCCCGCCGCTCACTTGGTTACGCCTATGTGAACTTCAGCGATCCTGCTGACGGTATTTTTGCACTCTGACATTGCGTTTTCTATTTTGGTCGTTGCTTGATCGATTTGCATGACGGGGTCAACCAATAATGATTTTTTTTTTACTTCACATAAGGCATATTTTACATACATCTATTCTCACGTAAAACTCAATTGTATATAAAATTTGCTTTAGTTCTGTTTTCTTTCTAATGTTCTTACTAGTCGTTTAAACTTTTTAGGTTCACAATGTTTGTTTGAGCCATCGTAGATAATTTTAAGAAAAATCTTGATAGCGCGCAGTGGTCAATAAGTTTACCCGAGTCTGCTTATTACTTAATTAGGTTGAAGAACACTTAGACAGTTGTAGCAACTCATTTTTTTAGGCCGTCCTTGTTTCTAAATAGGGAGAGTTTTGTCATGATCGTTTTAAGATTCACTGCAATGACATATAGAACAATTCTTTAGATTCACTGCAGACTCTATAACTTGAGAAATCAATGACGTACAGAACACCAGTGTTTGGGTGTTACAACCTCTCGTTTGCTTCACCTTCTTTTCCTGAATCATAAAGCTTTATTTATTATTGCTAATTATAGTTGAATCTGTTAGAGTTGAAGGTCTAAGGAGTAGTTAAAGACCAAAGTGACTTGATTGTTCTCAATATTTCCATTTATAAAGCACTGCAATGGAGATATAATATCCATACACCTTATAACTCAAACACAAAAATATTGATGATGATAAATTGAGAGAGTGATGATCCATACTACAATCAAGATATTTCATTTAATTTCAAATAACTAGATAGGCATGACATACATTTTTAGACTTGTTCATTATTGGATTTTATATCCTAGAATAATCAAGAGTGCTTTACTATGTAGATAATAACACATTATAAATTTCTCTAAAGAACTTGCCCTTCTAAGGCATCGTTTATATATATTATCTTTTGTATTAACTTCTTGTTCTTGATCTTGATCTGGAAATGGAAATTATGCCATTGCCTTCTTCCTATTACTTAGGCAATGGATTGATGGTGAGGCTAGCAGGGGTAGTGATTAGTCGATTGTTTTGATTGCTTGATTATGTTGACAATTAGTACACAACGAAAATGTAAATACAAACAAAGACACAAGTAAGCAATAAGAATTTTATGTACCTTGAAACCCTCTAATCTTATTCCATGATATATGTATCTTTCTCCTTTTTAGAAGCATCTTGTAACTTGAGATAAAAAGAATATATAAACTTTATTGAAGAGTGAGACATATTTATTTACAAACTAGGGATCCATCTTAAGAAACTATAATTAGGGTAATTGACAATTAACCTAATTGACCCATATATATTAACTAATTTTTACTAATATGATAACTAATATATACAAATAATACTCTCCCTCAAGTTGGAGTATAAATATTAATCATTCCCAACTTGTTACAAAGATAATCAATTCGAACTCCATTTAAAGCTTTTGTCTTCATGTCCTCAAGTTGTTTTCCAGTCTTCATATATTCGGTAGAAATCAAACTTTGTTGAATTTTCTCACGAACAAAATGACAATCAATTTTAATGCGCTTAGTTCGCTCATGAAACACAGGATTCAATGCAATATGAAGAGTAGCTTGGTTATCACACCACAGTTTAGTTGATGATGAAATTTTAAATCCTACTTCAGTCAAGAGTTGATATATCCATATTATCTCGCACACAAAATTTGTCATAGCCTTATATTCTGACTCTTGACTGGATTCTGACACAACATTTTACTTATTATTATTCCATGGGACTAAATTTCCTTGAACAAAGATACAATAACTTGAAGTAGATCTTCTATCCATTTTAGAATTTATCCCAACTCATTTGAAAAAACATTCAATATGAGTGTGCCTATTATTTTTATATACGATACCCCTTTCGGATGCTCCCTTCAAGTAACACAATTTGTTTTAACGTTGTCCAATGATGACTAGTTCAAGATGACATAAACGACAACAGTTATGGTAAGGTAATTCAAATTCCCAACCAACCTTTGCTATCTCTTAGGATGTTTAAATAGTTTCCCATCTCCTTTGAGATGTATGTTCTGAGTTATTGGAGCACTAAAAGGCTTTGCCATTAATTTTCCTGTCTAAGTTAATAAGTTAAGGACATATTTTCTTTGAGATAGAAATATATAACTTTAACACCTAAAAAATATTTTAGTACCCCAAGTCTTTCGTATGAAATTGAGTATGAATTAAAGATTTACAAGATGAGATTCCCATAGTATCACTTATAGTCGTCTATATATACAACTAATAGAATAATACCAGTTTTTGTTTATAGAATACAGAATGACCAAGCATTAAAACTTTATTTCAAGCTGTACAAAGATTTTCGAAGACAAGAAACGTGCCTGGACTCCCCTGAGAAACAAAATCAGGAGGTTGCTCTATATACACCTCCTCTTGAAGATTACTATGAAGAAAAGTATTCTTTATATCAAGTTGTTGTAAAAACCAATTATGAGTAGCGACCATTAAAATAAACAATCAAACAGATGTCGAGTGTTAGAATAATTCATCCTATAGATCCAAGCATAGCTTTTAGTGATAAGATATACTTTTAATGTGGCAACTGACCCATTCGGATTGACTTTAATTGTGAATACCCATTTGCATCCAATAACTGGTTTCCCTACAGGTAGATTGACCAAGTCCCAAGTGCCATTGTCATTGAAAGCATTTATCTCCTCTATCATTGCATCTTTCTAACCAGGATAAGATATGACCTCATGCACAGTTTTAGGAATAGAGATAGAATCAAGTGAAGCAATAAAGGAATAAGAGTAAGACGACAAGCCATTATAAGAAAGAAAAGTAGGATAAGTACATTGTTGTTTACCTTTACGTAACAGAATAGGAAGATTATTGCTCGAGACTAGGTTTGATGACGAAGTAGTAGGTGCAAGACATGAATCTAGAGGGCGACACCTGTAGTAGACTTGAATAATAGAAGGCTTGACAAGAGTCGATTTTGGAACAAGTGTGGAGGGTGTGATAGAATATACCAACAAATCATCATTCTCCCCTTGATGAGTCGGAATAGGGGAGGATGGGAAATAAGGTATGTCTTCCATAACATCAATTGAGATAAAATATTTGTTAATACTCAATAACACGTATAACCTTTCTGAAGATGAGAATAACTAAGGAAGATACACTTTCCCGACTTAGGATCTAATTTAGTGACATGTGGACGAACATCTCAAACAAAACAAGTGCTACTAAATAATATCCTAGGGTTAATAGGAAACGACTTACTAGAAAAAGGATTTTGTAAGGGATTTTTCCATGAAGAGCAGAGGATGACATGCGGTTGGTGAGAAAACATGTTGTAGAAATTGCATCAACCCAAAAAGGTTTGAGAACATTCATTTGAAATAAAAGGGCGTGCAGTTTTAAGAAGATGTATATTTTTTATATTCAGCTACACCATTTTGGGATGAAGTGTCAATACAAGAAGTTTCATGAAGTGTTTGGGCGGCGTGGGGCTATCCAAGCCCAAGTCTAGCAGGAGGCAGACTTGGCATTCTAGCGGGTGTAGCATGGGCATAAGCCATGCCAAGCAACGGATCGGCAGTGCGCAGGGCACTGTCCATGCCCAAGTCTGCAGGAGATAGACTTGGCATACATATGAGCCGGGCATGCACACAAGGCATGCTAAGCAGCGACAAGGATTCTGACAGCACGTGAGTTGTTGTCCAAAGCCTAAGTTATGCAGGAGCAGACTTGGGAAATGTTCAAGGCGTGGCATGCACGCAAGGCATGCTAAGTGGAGCGGCAACGCGGGGCTGTCCAAGCCCAAGTCTATAGGAGGAAGACTTGGCAAATGTTTGAGCTGGGCATGCGCGCAATGCATGCTTAGATGTGACAAAGGATTCTGGCAGTGCGCGGGGCATTGCCCAAGCACGAGTCTGTAGAAGGCAGACTTGGCAATGAAGCGGGCGTGGCATGTGCGCAAGACATGCCAAGTAGCCAGTGGACCGGCAGCGCGGGGTTGCCCAAGCACAAGTCATGCAGAAGGTAAAGACTTGGCAATCTAGCGAGCATGACATGTGTGCAAGGCATGCCAAGCATTGGAGCAGTGCGCGGTGCGCTGCTCAAGCCCAAGTATGCAAAAGGTAGACTTGGCAATCTCTCGAGCATGGCCTATGCACAAGGCATGCCAAATAGTGGAGACTTGTGACAGTACGCGGGGTGCTGTCCAATGCACCAGACATGCAGGGGTAGACTTGGTGATAATGCAAGCAAGGCATGTGTGCTGGGCATGCCAAGCAGCAAAGGAGCGGACAGATGGACTTGACTGTGATGCGGATAGATGGACTTGTTCGTGTTGCCAAAGGATCAGACAAATGGACTTGTTTTTGACAACAAAGGTGCGGGCAGATGGACTTACCCGTGGCGCTAAGGGAGCGGACATATGGATTTGTCCGTGGTGCCAAAGAAATAGAGCCGTGGGTCGAGCACTTGGTGTGCAAGCAAACTTTAGCACGGGGCCAAAGAAGCGAAGCCATGGACGGAGCACATAGATGGACTTGTCCGTGGTGCGAACAGATGGACTTGCCCGTGGTGCCAAAGGCGGACAGATGGACTTGTCCGTGGTGCCAAAGATATGGAACCGTTGTGCGAACACTGGCGGACAGATGAACTGTTCGTGGTGCCAACGAAACCAGATCGTGGTCAAACACAAGGTGTGCAGATTGACACTTGGCGTGGACTAATGCAGTGAAGCCATGGGGGCGAAGCACAAGCAGTGCATGCTGACACTTGGCATGGGTCAATGCAGCATGATGATGGGGCAAAGCACAAGGTGTGCAGGCTGCCTCTTGGCATGGAGCCACGGCAGCCAAGACATGTGGACAAAACGGTTTTGTAGAAGTTGAGTTGGTTTTGTACATGTGACATTGCTGGTTAGGGCAACTACCATGTAACTTCCTTGTAATCGCTTGCCTATGCATGATAAATAGGCAAGGTGGGTCATTGGTAAGAGGGTGCCAAGGGTGGTGCCAAAGTGTGCCAAGAGTGGTGCCAAGAGAGTGGCCTAGAGGCAAATCATAGGCGAGATTCTAGGCAAGTGCCAAGGGGCTTTGTCTAGGCGGATCGTGAAGAATTGTGAGCAAGATCGTGAAGGATTTGTATGTGCGGATCTTGAGCAATTTGTAAACAATTCTGTATTGTTCCACTTGTATTCCTTTGTTAACGGGTTAATGAAGGTTGGGAGTTTTCGGTGTTGCTGGCTTGCTTGAGGCTTTTGTTGTGCTTTTGTATTGGGCATTCTTCATACCTCGGTGGTGCATTTGTTGGTAGGCTGAGTCAAGTGCGGGACTTGATTGCTGCACAGGGAATTTTCTAAGGTGAAAATTTACCCCTGTGACAACTGTATTCTGACCCATGTACGTCTGGAATAAACCGGATATATACTCCTTAGCATTATCACTTCGCAAGGTATGGATGAATGTTTTGAACCGACTTTTAATCTCATCACAAAAGACACAAGACATAGAAAATAATTCGGAATGATTTTTCATTTAATATAGTTAGGTTACACGAGAGTAATCATCGACAAAAGTAACAGAATACCTAAAACCAGATTTAGATAAAATAGGATAAGGATCTTAAATATCAGAATGAACTCATTCAAAAGGAATAGTATCACGTTTATTTGCTCTAGGACCCTAACTAAGACGGTGATGTTTTGCAAATTGACACGACTCAATCTAATGAAAACACCTTACCTTATTGTGGACTAAACTTTTTGAGCAAAGGTAGAGATAATGTTGTCAAAGGTGCGCCTCAGGCACTAGGCGCAGCTTCAGCGCTTTAGATTCCAACCAGGCGACGTGCATGGCTGGGCGAGCGCCTGCGGTGCCTCTAAACCGACTTTCTCCAGGCGACGGGCGGTCTGAGCGAAGCGCCTCCTTGCAGCAGTTTATGCACATAGCATAAGCAGGCTTCCCTTTTTTTTTTAATGACCCAAAGCCCAATTAAATAAGCCCATAACTAATTTCAGCCCATAAGTAATATTTTTTTTTTTAAAAAAAACCTAGTTTTGCATGATGATATGTATTCTCAATTCTATATCATCAATTCTACCGATTGAAGCTTCTTCCCCCTATTCTTGTGATTGAAGATTGAAGCTTCCTGGACCTGTTATTGTCTGTCGATTGAAGGTTCCTCGACCAGGTTATGTGTCTTGTCTGCCTATTTTGTGTTCTGTTTTCTTTGATCGTGTCTGCGCATATAGAGCCATAAACCGATTTTGTGTGTTCTTGTCTGCCGATTGAAGGTTCCTCGACCAGGTTATGTGTCTTGTCTGCCTATTTTGTGTTCTATTTTCTTTGATCGTGTCTGCGCATATAGAGCCATAAACTGATTTTGTGTGTTCTTGTCTGCCGATTGAAGGTTCTTGGACCAGGTTGCGTGTTCTTGTTTGTGTTCTGTTTTCTTTGATCTTGTCTGCGCATAAAACCATAAACCGATTTTGTGTGTTGTTGTCTGTCGATTGTAGGTTCTTGGACTTGTTCTTGTCTGCATATATCTAATTATGACTTATCATCAATAAGAAAACACACAACCAAATGGTGATAATAAGAGAGATCCCGGTTGGAAGCATTGTTATTTGAAAAACCCAAATGATTCTAATAGTGTGACGTGTAGGTATTATGGCTTCACGTCTAATGGAGGAATTTTTCGAGCCAAACAACATATTGGTGGAAATTCAAAAAATGTTAGAAAATGCAAAGAATGTCCACAAAGTGTCCGTGATGAGCTGTTGAACTATATGAATGAAAAGATGAAACAAACATTGAGAGCTTGTGGTGGAATGAAGCAAGATTTTTGCTTTTTTGATATCGATGAAGATGAAGACGATGAAGAAGATGTACAACCAAGTTCTAAAGAGAGCAAAAAGAGAAGTTTGACTTCCATACACGAGACTGGAAATGGAAGTGGAAGTGGCAGTGTTAAAGGGCCAATGGACCTCTTTATCACGAAGAAGAAAACCAAAGGGGGGAAATTGAGGCAAACAAACATAAATGATGCTTGTGACAAACAGCTTAGAGTTCGAACGGTTCAAAAGATAGCTCGTTTCATGTATCAAGCTGCGATTTCTTTCAATGCTGCCCATTTAACTTCAAGGAAATGATTGAAGCCATAGGTCAGTACGAGCCGAATTTGAAACCACCAAGTTATCATGAATTGAGGGTACCCCTTTTACAGAAAGAAATTGCCTACACAAATGAGTTGTTGAAAGAAAACAGAGATGAGTGTGAGAAATATGGTTGCTCAATTATGTCTAATGGATGGACTGATAGGAAACATAGCACATTGATCAACTTTTTGGTTAATTCAGCCAAAGGAACAATGTTCTTGGAATCTGTGGATGCATCCGCCCATGTCAAGACTGGAACCCTATTATATGAGTTGCTTGATAGATTTGTAGAACGTGTGGGAGAGAAAAATGTCATGCAAGTGATTACAAACAATGGCAGCAATTATGTTTTAGCTGGTATGTGAAGTGTTGAAATTTTACTTCCTTGGATATTATATTACATAATTTGAATGAACTTGATTGGTGATATTTGTTCACTCTTTTTTGTTGTAGGTAAGCTTCTACAAGCAAAAAGACCGAATTTGTTTTGGACTCCATGTGTTGCTCATTGCATTGATTTGATGATAGAGGATATTGGCAAAATTGAGGTGGTTCGGAAGACTATTACTAGAGCAATTGCTCTTGTTGGTTTCATTTACAATCATGGAGGTGTTTTGCACGTGATGAGAGAATTTACTGGAAACAAAGAGCTGGCAAGACATGGAGTCACCCGTTTTGCTACTACATTTCTCACTTTACAAAGCCTCCACAAACGACAAAAGGCTTTGAAGAGAATGTTCTTATCAACACAGTGGATAGAAAGTAAATGGTCAAATGATATAAAGGGTAAAAAGGCAAATGATACTGTTTTCACGCCTTCATTTTGGAATAATGTGACATACACACTTAAAGTGATGGTTCTTCGCATTGTCGACAATGAAACAAGGCCATCGATGGGTTATATTTATGAAGATATGGACAAAGCAAAAGAAAAAATTCTAAAGTCCTTCGATAACAACAGAGAGAAATGTAAAAAAGTGTTAGAATTTATTGATACTAGATGGGATAATCAGCTTCATCATCCTTTGCACGCGGCAGGATACTACTTAAACCCATATTTTTACTATCACAATCCGAAAGTTGAGACGGATACAGAAGTCACAAATGGGTTGTTTGAATGCATACAAAGATTGATTCCAAGCCATGAAGTGAGGGATAAGATTATTATGGAGGAGTTGCCGGTATGTAAGAACTCGGAGTCATTGTTTGGTAATAAATTTGCCATTAGAGCAATGAATAATAAAGACCAACCAATGGCGCTCGGTATATGTTTTTTTTCCAAGAAGTTAAATAGTTAAATATCAAATGAGATACAATTTTTTTTTCAGCGGATTGGTGGAAAATGTTTGGCAATGATACTTCGAATTTGAAAGAATTTGCTATCAAAGTTCTTAGCCTCACATGTAGTGCATCAGGTTGTAAAAGGAATTGGAGCATATTTGAGCATGTGAGTAAATGCTATTATTGTATTTCATGACTTCTTTCACTTTTCTTTTCAATTTATTATGCCTTCATGATGGTTTCGTGTCACAGATACATTCAAAGAAAAGGAATAGACTCGATCACAAGAAACTAAGAGATTTGGTGTATGTGAAGTACAATCAAACACTCAAGGCTCATGCGGCTAAGAAGGATAAAAGAGATCCTATAGTTTTGACGAATATTGATGATTGTAATAATGAGTGGTTGATTGGAATGATGGAAGCTGGAGAGGAACCTGTTTTTGGTGACAATGATGATATTTTGACATGGAGCGTTGTAGCAGAGGCTGCTGGAGTAGAAGAAGAAACCAGACATACCAGACAACAACGGACCTCAAAACCTACTTATAGGGGAGCTTCAACTTCTAGAGGCAAAGGTAGGAGAGGACGAAGAGGTCGGATAACGAGCCAAACTACTCATACTCTAGTAACTCTACAATCACCAGTGTATGTAGATGAAGAATCTACTAACGAGGGAGAGTTTGATGATGATGTGTTAAAAGATGATTATTCAAACGTGGAGGATGGTGATGTGGATGAAATGATTGAATTGGAAAGTGTGATTGATCTGAGTCTAGATTGTTTTGGGAAAATTAAATTATCTAGCATAAGATTTGGATGTGTTGTTTTATCGACAATATTGAGATATTTTTGTTTTTTGTTACTTGAAGCTTTATTTTTTTAAGTTTTCATATAGTTTATTATTGTAAATAGTTGATTTTTAGAAGAATATAAATATATAATATATTTTCTATGTATTATCACCTCGTGGCCAGGCGATCGCCTTTTGTCACCTAGGCATTCGGGCGCTAGGCAGTGGCTCGTCGCATTGGCTTCGCCTAGCGCCTTGACAACTATGATTTAGCATAACAATGGCATTTTGAGTCCAAAGGAAACCAACACTATTATTTTCAATTTTCAAACCTTATTTTTTTCCAGAGGACAAATGAATACTCCATCCTTGACTTGTAAACAAGCCAGTGATAGTGGCACAAGAAATTAGACAGTAATCAACAATGGCAATTATTAACTGGAATCAACCAAGGAACTAAATTCCTAGCTATCAACTAAAACTGAAATGAAAATTTACCTGAATCTTAATCAGACATTTAATGATCTAGTTAATGCAATGAGAATTTTCTCCACAACGACAATGAGTTCTATATATCATAGACAATAATTAGCCCAGATCAAACATAATCCACTCCCGACCTCACTTCAAATTCACTTAGGATCAAATCTCAGCCCAAGACACTTAACTTAAGGAGAGAAGATTATTAATGAACAAAAATAAAAGGGAAGTGAAGAGATTCAGTTACCAATTATTGCTTAGATTTCATAAGAACGTAAAGAAACATGAATTTATTTCAATCTTTTTGCCCAAAAGAGAAAAGCTTTGGAAGAAAGGAAGGTTTTTCTGCAATTGGTCCAACAAACATAGGGGGGGCAATCTCCCGCTGTCTTATTTTAGAATTCTATATATATCCTCTTTTTCAGATACTCTCCTGCTCCTTTTTCTTCCCCACTTGAGTATCAGTTCAGTAAAAATGACGGAAACTAAGGAAATTCTAAGTTCTCAAGACGCCAAGTCAAATCAAACAGTGTCTCCGTGCCTAAGGAAAAACAGCATTCCAAGCGTGAATTTATCTCAGATCGATGCACGATGCCCAACTCCGATCAAGAGGGAACGCCGATCAGAACTAAATATCTGGCGTGTTCATAAAATGTGACGAGACCGACCAACTAACCTCTGAAACAATCCACCACTGGGGACGAACAAATCAAGTGCAGCAGATCTATGGGCAACGGAGATCGGCCGGATGCTGGCGGCCGCGCAGATGGACAGCAGCGCGCAGATTAGAGCACGAAGCCCAATGGATCCATGACTTGGCGCCATGCCTGGAAAATGAAAGGCGTCAGGAAATCAAGGAATGGCGAAGAAGAGGTAGCGACGTAGCGTAGAGCGGCACTTGGGCTCTCGAGATCCTCCAATGCTTCTCGCCTGGTGATTCGCAGCCGGATCCAACACGGCGCGTTGATGAGATTGAGAACCACAGGACAGCCCTAGGGTTTAAGTCTAGGCCCCGAGGTTGACAAAATTAAATAAATTGTCAACTCGATAATACTAAAATTTAAATATTATAATATTTTTTTAAAAAAAAACTGATAAATTTCGACTCATACTAAATTTATCCACTTTATTTTTATCAAACTATTACTAATTTGTAACGTTGTACCACGTGGCGGAGTGGGTCACTTCCCTTTCCCTCATGGACCGCCTGCGTGCCATACGGAGAAGATGGGGTCTTTCGGAGAGTTTTCGTATTTAAAAGTGATTATTTTGAAGTTAAATGTAAAATTAAAATACGAGGGTTTAGAAATAGAAGTTAAGAATTAATACTGCATAAAATTTCTATGTTTGATGAATAATTATTTTTATCTTAATTTTTAATTAAATGATAATAATATTTTTAAACTATATAAATTAATTTTTTTAATTATCTAACTATAATTTTGATACTATCAATAACATGTTTATATAATTATTATTATATTTTGAATATTGTATCAAAATTATTTTTTTATAACATAAATACTTTAAAATATATATAATTAATAAAAATATAAATATAAAAAATTATAAAATTTATATAAATACATAAAAATATGTATAAAAAATTTTGAAAATATAAATTATATAAAAAATATAAAATATTATTTAAAAAATAAATACTTATTATAAAATATGATTGAAATTTTATAAATGATTTAAGAACTATCATAAAGTTATTAAGGGCATATATGTCAATTTTTAATTTTAAACCATAAATAAAAAACAAAAACAAGAAAAAAGTATCAAATTTTTATTTTTTAGATTTTGAATAAAAGCTATAGATCTAAAAAAAAAATTTAATATTCATAAATATTCAAAAATACTCATATATAATTAGAATCTAAGAAGCGATTAGTAAAATATCACTTTTATAGTTAGTTTATTATTTGCAACAGTTGTCACAAATGTTGCCCTCCGTTTATTTTAACAAAAAAACAACCTTTTAAATTTTTTAAAATTTTTAACATTTAATATAATGTAAAATTATGATTAAAGAAATATCTTTTTAAGTGACAAACATTTGAAAAACGACTTTAAAAAATAAAAATGATCTTTCTTATTCGTATCAAAGCTCTTTATTTTCTAAATAATAAATCTTTTTCAATTATACGAGTTAATTGATACAAGTTGATTGATCGAGCTAGGCCAACTAAGCCAATAGAATTGGGCATATGCAGTAAGCCATTGATTTGAACATGCTAAGAAGTTGAACAAACCAAATGAAATCAATCTATCAGAACAAACCTAATGACTTGGTGAATCTCGTCAAGCCGATCAAGTTTATCAAACCTAACAAGTGAGACGGAATCAAATGAGCTGAGCAAATCAATTAAACCGATTGAAAGAGGCCAAACACATCAATCAATCTGCATTTCAAATAAGTCATCCAATCCAATCGAACCACATGGGTCAAGTGATTTACTCAGATAAAATAGGCCAATCAAGTTGGACGGCCAAATCAAGCCAAACAACTTAATCAACCCTTTGTCCAAGCGAACAAGATGAGCTAATCGATCTAATCAAATGGGCCTATTCAAGTCAAACTAACTAATCAATTTGATCTCTATAAAACAAAAAAAAATTACATGTGCACTAAACATAAAAAAAACATACATCAATATTTTTTATGAATAAATTGCTTTCTAGTCAACAAAGGAGTGTCATTTAAAAAAATTACAAATCCTCTGAAAGAGAGACAATACTGTAATCTATACGAATTGCTTTTACAGATAAATCCCTGTCAAACAAAGTCAGGATCCATACTGCCATATAGATAACATCTATAAGCAAACAAATATGTTAACAATGTATGTCCGCATGTGTTATTTCCTCATGTCAGTTATGCAAGAGGCAGAGTTTGAAGTATCTTCGAGCTATTTCTCATGCAAGTCGAGTATAAAGTAGGTCAGTTTTAAATTGCTGATGATTTTAGGATTGCTTTCTTAAAAGATTAAAAAGTGAGTCATGATTCTGAGCTATTCCTTGCTCTGCTTTTGTAGCTTTCCCTCTAATATCCTGCCAATCAGCAACAAAGTAAATTAAGAACCGTATAATTTATTAAGCAGTCATCTACTCTCTGTACGATGTGTACAAAAATTCTTGCCATTTTTTTGACTTATTCTGTGTAATGAAATTGTGTGTTAATAAGACGAATATCCTGTGGTATATTCACTAATTCCACTCAAGGTTGGTACCAGTAAAAGAAGTTTTAAGCAACAAACCTGATTACCGGCCTCTATGTCAAGGCCTGTCATCTCCTTCAGTAACATGGTTGATGCTGGAAGCAACCTCCTACAAGGGAACATATAGAAAAATGCCTCAGTTGAGTAATTTAGTTAGCATATATATTTTCCTGGTATTAAAAAGGCATATATTTTGACGAACAAGACAAGGGGACGGTTTAACTGATGCATTTGTCTACTCAATTACGATTGCAAAGCCATCTTTAAAGAATTTTTTTTGTTATTTGGATACTATAACAATGAGGACAAAGGGAAGAAATTTAAACACAGAAATAGCATGACATTAAAAAATTAGGAATTTGTGTATGAAGAAGAGCCAAACTGAAAGATGAGCAACTTTCAAAAAAAAAAAAAGATCAAAGGTAAATAGGCTTACAGAGGTTATGCCCCTTCAAGCTGGATATTTGCACCATATAAAAACAGACAACACAGAAACAACTTGTAAAAATATAAAGAGAAGATTCAAGCAGTTGGAAAAATCAACCTCTTCGGTTTGTCAGCTTTTGCAGATTTTGAGATGACACCATTTTTTTCTTTTAGGATTCTACGCTGATGATACTTATCTATTGATTTGGCATGCTGTTCTTGCAACAAATCTGGCTTTGATAACTGTTGAATTAGAATGATAATCAAAGTTGGTGAAAATATAAAAGCAGTAAAAAAATGGCATTTAATGAAAAAAAATGCATATTAAAGTGAAAAAAAATTCCAAAAGCATAGTGAAAAGTAACTTCTGTCGGACACTGGAAAAGCTTATGTCCCACAACCAGCAAAAGAACCAAATCAACAAACCAGAAAAGAATAAGTTTAAGCAAGAAAGACATGATCACACGAGTTCAAAATATTGTGTAAGCTACACCAATCAATTAGGTAATAATATACAAAGGCAACCAGAGCACAAATACCAAACAAGATTGACAACACAAATAAATTGTGCATTTCACTTCAACATTTCACAATTCTTAAAAAGTCAAATGACATCAACGTCACTAACTACAATGTAACTTGCTCATAGAAGGTCCCAAGTTTGACAAATTAAGATTACATTTAATGATGACTGAAGAATGCACTAGAGATAAAATTGAAATCCCTTTTCTTATGAAGGTTTTATGCCCATGACCAATGTAACCAATTAATCATCCTATAGTGCATGCAAATAAGTTGAATCCTCTGTTAATGCATTAAGTTTCAAGAGATACTAAATGTATGATCATCTTTAGGAAATTTGACATGAAATTACCACAGAAAATATATTGAATCATCATAAAACTTATCAAAAATGAACTTAAATAACTGACTGATGCCTAACTAATTCAAGCATCTTGAAATAAAAAAATGCCATTCATAATTTCAAGTTGGACTGCCAGTATATAATCCTGTTTGCATTAGTTTTTCCTAATTCATGTTTGCAACATGAATTCAATACTTGAGTAACTTCTGTCTCCATCTCTATAAAATGCAACATTATCGTGATATTCTACAACCACATGAAATTGATAGGTATTCAATTCTGCACTAACATCCAGTGATATATTGCTAATTTTTTAGACTTTCGAGTAGTTGCATTGTTAGGAATGTGAAGCATTTGACCATTTTGCTCAAACGAACTAAAAATTTAAATAGAAAATTGGAATTCTTAAAACTAATAATGGAAACAAGGTAGAGTTCTTACCAACTTGATAATAAATCATCCATACATGAACAGATAAATAAAACATCATCTACAGATCATGTGAGAGAATCATACCCTTTCGTTTTCTTTCAAATGAGTTCAAAAGTCCAAAAGAAAAGAAAGATGACAAATTATTTGTATCATAACATGATAAAATGTAATGTCAATGGTCTACAAGATGCATGCATGAGAATAATGTGCAGGTACCAAAGTATAGTAGTAGTTGAGCTACATAAAGTGCTGCAGATAAGGGTAAGGTACAGAAAAATGCACATACATGTGAGTACTGACTTGTATTTGTGGAGTGAGTTTTGGTGGTACCAGATTGTGTGCTACAAAAGGATAATATACAAAATGTTTTATAGATTGGTATTGACTGATAGAATTTCATATTACACATTGTGCTATCTAATTCTTACTCCATGTGAAAATCCTAGTGTTTTATCTAATACTTGCTCCGCATGGAAATGGGATAAATGCTGTACTATTGATGTCAGCAGTGGGTCAAATTTCTAATTTGCTAAACTAAAGTATAAAACTTACTACCTTAAGTTGAGCCCAAATAAGTTGAGTCCTCTCTTACTGCCTTAAGTTTCAAGAGATACTGAATGCTTGGTCATCTTCAGGAAAGTTGACACCAAATTGAAAATACAGTGAATTATCATAAAACTTATCAAAAAGTGAACTTAAAACTGACGTGTTTTGGAATAAAAAAATGTGCCATTGCATAATTTCAGATTAAACATCCAGTAACTAGTCTCTTTTTGCATTAATTTTTCTAATTTAAGTTTAAAACATGAATTCAGTACTTGAGTAACTTTTGTCTTCACCTCTCTAAAATGCAACATCATCAAGTGAGATTCTACAACCACGTGAAATTGATAGGAGTTCAATTTTGCATCAATCATCCAGTGATGCATTACTATTTTTTAGACTTTCAAGTAGTTGCATTGTTAGGAAGTTGAGCATTTGGACTATTTTGCTCAAAAGAGCTAAAACATTAAACAGAAAATGAAAATTCTTAAACTAACAGTGGAAACAACCATAGAGTTCTTACCATCTTGAATAAATCAGCCGTACATGAATAGATAAATAAAAAATCATCCATAGGTGATGAAAGAGAATCATACCCTTTCATTTTCTTTTGAATAAGTGATTTCTCCCACCAATGAAAAAGAACCATTTTTACTCAAAGGACTTGAGTTTCCAGTAACCCTGTCTGTTAGAAAAAAAAGGACAATTAGGTTTAAAAATTATCTACAAGTTAAAATAGTAAGAATCATTAGAAAAAAAAACCATTGACCAGATTGAGTTAAATTATATGTTGTCCTAGTGCTGCAGTCCAGCATTTCTTTTATATCCTTATGGACGTGTGTCTCTCCAGCCAAATTATCTATCCTGTTTTTCAGCTGTGACATGAAGCAATGGTTGTGTTAATATAATGTAAAGAACAAAAAGCAGATAGAAGAATTGCTAGCATAATACAAAGAAGAGAGGTATGTAAAAGGTTGAATATATTAAAAAGAGAAGGGAATAAAAATTTGCATATGGGCAGAAAAAAATCAACCTAACAGATGAGAAAAGAATGATGTTTCATTATGTCTAAAAGAACCACAACATTACCCCTGACACAAAATAAATAAATAAATAAATAAATAAATAGAGGCTCGATTAGCTTTTTAAATTATAAATTAATAATTCCTACAAATTTCAAATTGTGTAATTTCACATAATAGAATAATGTGTTATCGGAGAACAGATGTTGAAAAAAATCTAACCCTACTATTTTCTTCAAGATGAGTGGCTTCCTTAACAGATGGAGGAGGAAAATTGAACTCATTATCCATGAAGCTATTCAAAGGACTTGAGCATCCACCAGTGATGTCTGTGAAAATGGAAGATCTTTAAAACCATCAAAATGTTGTCAGTTAGTTAAATAGAGAAAAAAATGTTATTGTATTCAACAATAAATTATACCTGAATCATTTATAAGCCCTGAGGTACATGAAGGACCACAATCAGAGAGCACCTTAAAATCTTCTTGGATGAGTGTTTCTCCATGTAAACTTGCAGGCATCTGATCCACCAGCTGTGGTATAAATGTAAATAGATAATGAGATCATTGATAAAGAGAAAGCAAATTCATAACTGTAAGCGCAAGTCATCTGTGGTGTGGTGTATGTCATATATAATGAGATCATTGATAAAGAGAAAGCAAATTCATAACCGTAAGTGTAAGTCATCTGTGGTGTGTTGTGTCCCTGCATGTGTACAAGCTTAAACTGCACTACATATATAAAATTCAAGTCCAAAAGAACAGAAAATTGAGAAATTATTTGTATAATAGCATGATAAAATGTAATGTCAATGGTCTACAAGATGCATATATGAAAGAATGTGCAGGTAGCAAAGTATAGTAGTAAATGAGCTACATAAAGCGCTGGAGATATGAGTAAGCTACAGAAAAAAAGGACATGCATGTATGTACTGAATTGTATTTGTGGAATGAGTTTTGGTGGTACCAGATTGTGTGCTCCAAGAGGATAATATACAAAATGTTTTATATGATTGATATTGATATTGACTGATAGAATTTCATATTAGATGTTGTCCTATCTAATCCTTACTCCACGTGAAAGTGGTATAAGTGTTGTATTAGCATTGGATGGAATTTCTAATTTGCTAAAATGAAGCATAGGCAAGGTCACATTCGTGGAGTTTACAGATGACTTTACCACTAATATGACTAGTGTCAAAGGATAAAATTTCAGCTGTGGCTAGGTGAATGACATGGCAAAAGGAAATGTTCATAAAAAAAAAAAGCAAAACAATAGTTGACAAAGAATAGAATCAAAACTATTGGAAGAATGAATAATTAATCAATATGATGAAAACCTAATAAATGTAAAAATGGGATAAACAAGAGAAAAATGAAGCAGCATCAACAAATTCCAACTATTAGGAATTGAGAATGAATGCAATATCATAATCTCAATTAAACCTGAAATTCTACTTGTTTGACATTACGATTGATAATCCATTGAATGATGAAAGGATTATAATTTTCCTTAAAGAGACAAATGGATTCTGATATGATAACATAGTCTGAATAGATACTCTAGTTCAATGTTCATAATATATATTCATAGAGCTAAAAAAAGATGTTTGAAAGAATTACAAGAACAGTTCTTAATTTTCACATGGAATTTAATTTCTAACCTTGTTAGTTAGCTTATCAAATTCTTGGTCAAGTGAAATAGATTTGGCTGCCTGAGAATATGAAATCTAGAAAACAAATTTAGACACTAGAACGACAAGGTGGAGTCCAAGCATTGCAGCATTGACACTATAGCAATTATGGGTATGCAGGCTGCCCATAGATAACTAGATAACTAAGCAATTTGGAAGCTGGAAGACAAACATAAAAATTTTCATGGCATATGCTCTTCAGCACATGCTTATGATTTCAGCTCCTGAAAAAACACGATACTGCAACTTGAAAGACCTTTCTAGTACAAAGAAAGTTGAAACCAGTTTATGACTCAATTGAACGGTCTTACCGTAACAGTATCCCCTGAATGAAAATCTGCACATATGTTACTGGAGTTAATTTGTGAAGTTGTTAGCAGGTCAGAACCATAACAATCAAGCACAGGTCCCAAATCTAAGGAGCTTGATTCACCAACAACCGGAAGTCTATGGCAAGAACAGTTCGATCTAAGCTCCTCCAGTTCTTTCTTGAGTTTGATAACTTGGTTTTCCTCCCTTGTGAATGCTTCACTGAGATTATGCACATTCTTTTCTGATTCCTGATAGTAATCGAACACCCATCATTTATGAAACCACATGGTACAGTAGGGAAAAATGACTTAATAAATAATGAACATGATAGGTTGTAAAAAATTTAATGAGGAAGTTGGTTACATCTTATCATTGTAACATTCATTAAAATTAGAAAGCCATAGAATATCTAGCAACAAGAGGAAAATTTATCTAAACCAAAGTATCACGTAAAATGGAGATATGAGGAAAAACAACAGTAGTTATTAGTACAATAAGTTTCTGCTTATATTGCTTTAGAACAGTCCATAGAGCCTTGGAGAAATTTCGCATAATCTCATCGCTCCTTGCCCGTCTTTGCAGCTCAATAAGAAGCTCATCATTAGTGGGGATTACTGTAGTTGGAGCATCAATGATCTCTGGAGAAATAGAGGAAGATTGTGGTACAACCATTTCTTGAAGCTGTTTTTTTGCATCACCTACAGGCCATCAATAGCTTAAAGAATAAATTATGGAAGTAACAATGCATATCCTAAATGACGTAGCCTGAATATCTTTTGGCAAAAAACACACATGAAAATGAAATAAAAACAAGACTTCAAATGAAGTACCTTCCTCAAATGTGTTGAGTACTTCATTTCGGTCGTTTGCACTTTCTGCTTCAACATCCTGCATAAAAGAGAAACAGGAATGAAACATCTACTCAAGCAGTATGCTTTTGTCAGTCAATCAGCAAAATCTAACAGCAACAGGAATGTAAAACTGCAATAAGTAGCTGAACTACAACAATATGAAAGCCACAAAAGACAAATTAAACATATAAGCAAGTCTGATAAAGCTCAACAAGTGAAGTTAGAAATCAGGCAAATGTAGATGATAATATGGGCATGCAACAAAAGCTTTTTTTTGGCTTTCAAAACTAATATCATACAAAATTGTTGAAATGGACAGATAAGATGATGATTAATAGTTTTAAATATAACAAAACATAATGCAAACTTATCATGAATGAGCGCCATTTGAAATTTAATGTAAAATGATCAATATTTGCTCTTTTTATTTATTTTCATACCATTTTGACTTTGTTGATCGAACAATCCTACTACGACAAATACAAATGGTTTGACCATTCAATCTCACTAATAATGGCAACTTTTGACAACTCATAACAATTTATCATTTAACATTGTACGTTACCCAACCCATCAAATCTGTACAAAAGAAAACTTGCATTAACCAAGACAATATGTCAAATTAAAATATGCTTCATATGTCAATCTAGCAAAACTGGTTTAGTGAAATCATGTTAATTGAACAGCATTTAGAATTTAACAAGATAGAGATGGATTAAACCTGCAATTCTTATACGGCCATGCGTGGATGTTATGCTATTCCTTACAGCATAAGCAGAACATGTGACATACAGATACCTTTTAAAAATAAAATTATGATTTTAGGCCAACTGGATGGAAAATATGTATGTTTTACTTTTCATAGATATAACATCTCTGTTTCTGTATGATTTAAATTTATTTCATGAATCTCAATTGTTTGTTTTCTCTAGCATTTGTTAATGACATTTATACTCGGTGCTAATTTCCAACAAAATGAATATAGAAAAAGGATTATGTGATGTCATACTAAACTAATAATGACTTTTGAATGAAACCATGAAGATAAGAGCCTTGTGCATGATAAATACTAAATACAATAGCCGAAGGGAAATGCATGGATCTACTTAGAGAACGAACATTCCAGAGTGCTCTATTTCATATAGCAGTATACTAAATTTCAAAAAAGTCAAAAAAATATCAAATACCAGTAGGGTTTCTGAGACGTTAATCTTCCTCCTCTTACAATGATCCACAAGTGAAGATGTGCTTCTTTTTTTACTAGGTATGATTAGAAGTTCTTCAACACAGGTGTACCTGAATTTGCATAAAGTGAAGTTTGAATTTTAATATATAATCCACAAAATGAAAGAAGAAATATTTAAATATAGTCATTTCATGTATTCTGTAGATATGAGAGGATGCTCATGAAAAGAAAAAACTTATAATTAGATTCTGATCATCAAAAGTCATGATTCATCTTTGCACCCATAGAGTTCAAATGACTTCAATGTTTATCCTTTGGAAATTTTTATTATATCAATAAATACAAAAACATGCAGCAATAGCTTCAGAACAATTAGAAGATAACAAACTCTTGAGACAAATGAAAATTAAATTAGGAAGATCAAGGTATCACTATACTAGGATTAGCAATATAAATTTTTTATCAGATAGTAATACAGATGATGCTCCAGAGAATAAAAGATTTTTTTTCATAGAATTAAAATGTGTTCATGATGTATACAAACTCCAGAAACACACTATATTTAAATGCTACTGAGATAAAAAGTTATATTGTGGACTGGTACATCACCAAACCATGCCTCTATATATGAGCTATCACAGTAGCAGATATTAACTTTTCTTTATAACTGGCTCATCTGAATTTAGCACCAGTGCAAGTAAAACCTAGTCCGCTAATCCTCTCTTTTGATGCTTAGTGATTTTATGTTAACTAGTAGCTTTTCACTTTTCTAAATCAATTTAATTGCTCATTTACTAACAAGTTGGCATCAAAAATCCAAGTTTCTTATTCCTCTCAATGATTTTCATTTATGATCTTCCCACTGTAGGTTTGGTATAGGCAGCATTGATGCTTAGTTACTTTATGCTATTAGTGCAGCTTTTCACTTTTCTATACCAATTCAGTGGTTCATCCTCTCTCAACTTGATAGCAAAAGTCTAGTTTCTTATTCCTCTCAGCATTGCTCTTATATCTTCTTCCGACTATAGGATTGATATAGCAGACCTGACCACCCGTCAAATCCACAATTCAACATGACTTCCTTACATATCCTGACAACCAAATGTCATCTTCAGATAAAAGTGTTCTCCAATGCTCACGTTCATCAATGTGTTCCAATAGTCTGCCATGATCTTGCCCTCCTCAAGGCAATTGAGATCTCACCTACTTTTTCAAATAATCATGCAAAACTGTATAGCATTGCAATGATCTTAGGCAAGAAGTCTCACTAAGGTAGAACCTGAGACATCTTGAGAAGGTGGAGCACCATGAAACCAGATGAATATGCAGGTGACTTATGTTTATCAACCAAATCGACAAGGATCACATGTTACTAAAATCACAACCTCGTGAGGCTTAGCCAATCGCCTAAGGTCACACAGTGATCACTACTGTGTGCAGTCACCAGCTCTAGCTCACACTTTGAATTTGAGGGTGTTGCCCACATATATCCTAGGAGTTCTAAATTTGTACACATCTAATTACAAACAAAGCACAACTTATGTTCTTAGTGGGTTGGGCACAATCTACATCTTCTAGTCCATAATAGATCTACTTGATTTGTACGAGATTTGGACATACCTTGCCACTTAATATCAAGTGAACTTGCTGGTTAGTTTACTGTTTTCCCTTTTCGACCTCATATTAGTTATTCTCTAGATGAATAATAGATGATGGATGCCTAATATTCATGTAGCTAATTTTACAATTATATTTTAATTTCGTCATTATTGTATGTTAGTATTGATAAGCTTGAAAAAAATTCAGTTAAATTTGGTCAGGTTGTGAAAATTGTTGAGTTAAATCAGGTTAGGTTATGTTCCTTAGGATTTTCATATGAAACAAGTTGGACAAACCTTGCTGCCATGGATCCATACATCAAAATCGAAAAAAACCAGATGACATCTTTTTCAAATCAAATCAAAAGGAAGAGAAATATGAAACACAAATCATGATCAACGAAGTTGAGGCTACCTTAAGAATAAGAAAGAGGAACCTTATGGAAATAACATGGAATAAATTAGATCTAATTCATGGGAATTTCACAAGCAT
Source organism: Zingiber zerumbet (assembly GCA_037833815.1). Lineage (NCBI taxonomy): Eukaryota > Viridiplantae > Streptophyta > Magnoliopsida > Zingiberales > Zingiberaceae > Zingiber > Zingiber zerumbet. The sequence continues at coordinate 671,219 of JBBMJZ010413099.1, read as the reverse complement.
CCCATTCCAAAAAAAATAGAAAGTTACAAAACAATAGGGACTTTTTCAGAGATTAAATGTAGTTACTAATTCATTAGCTAGCATGTACAGAATGAAAAGTTTATTCTCAATTCCACAAGAATTTTTTGTCATATTGATGGCATACAAAAGTTTCAGGATACAGATGACAATAAGTTTTCTATGATTCAACACCAAATCAAGTTGGCTAATGCTGATTAGCATAGGTACATACTGCTTCTCACATTCAATTTTTTTAGTATATCAATTCATAACAGTACCAAAATTTGTTAATGGAGAATAATCCATGTTTTTTTATAAGAAAACATTACAAGAATGTGATCAGCTGTAGCCAATATTAACAGCAAGACTTTCCAAATCAGACTAAAGTGAACAAAAGCATCAACAGTGAATAAAATCAGCTCAAATAAAGGTACTTATCATTTTATTAAGAATTCAAAAATTGAAGATTCATCACAAAAAATGGAAAAGTGGCATACTTTATTTTCATGTAAGGAGATGCTTGTCTCAATAAAAAAGAGGTATCTGAATAATCATCTTCCCCAAGTTTTACTGTCAAGATCTGCAAGAGAGAGCAAATCCCACCAAAATAAACAAAACGTCTAGGATTATCAACCAATGTACCTACCAAGTTCACAAGAGTATTTAATGTGGATATTCACCTACTCCAGAAACTGATAAGTTAATTGGTCATAAACATCCTAAAGAAAACATTGATAGTAGCAGTGTAAGAAAACTTGAAACCAAACTGAAAATTTGTTATTTTTCAAATCGAAACCAAAAGCAAACCAGAACCATTTCAGTTCGGTCAAAAACAAATCAAAAACTAGTTTCCAAACAACAATCTCATTGATATCAATAATAAACATACTCATAATTTAAGACTTGTTGATTAGGGAAAATAAAAAGTAAAGAGCGGTAAGAAATAAAGATAATCAACATACTAATTTAATTAGAATGCATATTATAGAAAAATTGATGGTTCAGTTCACTATTAACCATGTCTACAAGTGACAAAATCTTACCTAGTATGTAAAACGAAATTAAACCCAAACCAGTAAATTCAAACCAAATATTCAGATTGGATTGGTTTGGTTCAGTTTGGTTTTTAGTTTCGGATTATAGAGACTCATCCTATTAAACAACAAGGGTAATGAAAACTTAACAATATGTTATATTGACCTCGGAAAGGAGAATAGCTTCAAATAACATTGACACTCCTATGCTCCTATTGGATCATATCCTATTGAAGACCATATGGAGGCATATGTGATGGTTGCTATCCAACAAAAGACCTAGAAAATTTCATCTAAATGTAAACTTTGAGACTGGTGATCAAGTTATGGTATGAGTAAGAAGAGAATATCCCAACTATACAAGAATAGCATGTGAGACTTTATGAAATTATTAAAAAGGTAAACTTTAAAGTAAAATCTATTAGCAATAGCCTCAAACTTGCAGATCGCAAGATAATTGATCTAGGCATCTTCCCACCAAATTATGATGGATGGTCATCATCCACCTCACCAAGCTATCTTTATCCAAACTATTTGTCTCGATTACATTAGGTCTTAACTGTTCATCTTTATGGTATACTACAAATAGAAAGAAACTACACCTAAAAGATAAAGTTAATAATAAGAATATTACAGAGGCATGTAAATTTACAATAGATCAGATACTGGAAGTCTCTTACCAGAGCCATACGCTTCTTACCCTCCATATAATCTTTCAAATACCTAGTCAACTATTACAAAAAAATAATGATTAGAGCCTCTGTATGTGGAAGATGTTAGAAGAACAAAATATGGCCCAGCATTGAGCAGAAATTTTAAAATCATTAATTGTACTTTCTATTGAGATGTCAAATTACATAAAGGTTGATGAACACCGAGGCAGGTAAAAGAAACTTTTGGCAAGAACATAGTATTCATGTGTTAAGAACCATGTAGATGATGACTTATATGCAACTACACATAATAAATAGGATTCAAACAATGAAATATACCAATGAATTCTTGAAATGCTTCTCTAATGGCTTCTTTGGATTCTTCTGATGTTCAAGCAAAGACTGGACAAAGAAGTACACGAGGGATTTTAAAATTAATCTCTATAGAAGTAACAAAAACTAATCATAGAAGTCACTAAAAAAATTCTGAATTTCAGAAAAGGCCTAGGAGCCACCTACTCTCAAACATTGACCAAAAACCATTGATGTGTTATTGATAAAGCTACTTTCCATTAATCTTGCACCCTGTAAACAATCAGAAAACAATTAGATGTTTCGCCGATGATATACAAAACAAAGATATTCCAGATATTCGTGGTTACATACCATGTGAAATTATATTGCAAAAATACAAAAATAGTACTTTGTACATGTTTTGATGACATTCAGTTTACACTTAAATAATCTCAACTCCATGTGAAAAGGCAATAATTCAAATTTTCCATGGATAACATTCCAGTGGCACATGACCACTAACTAATGACTTGGTGTTGTATAAAACTTTCTATCTATTACAGAAATTTCTCATTTTATTCTCCCATTCGAACCACCAAATCCAACTACCCCCCTGCAAATTCTATAGCATCATTCTCAATTCCGTCTATGGTTAGTATCATCAAAGTTCAAGTGCAAAGAATTGGATAAGCTTTTGGCATGATATGTGAGATATTTCAACATGTGATATTTGAAAAGGGAAAAATTGAAAACATGTGATATTTCAAAAGGGAAAACTGAATTGCTATTTTTCTGCTCCTTTTTGCAACATGAAATAAAATATAAACCTGATTTCCAGTTTTTCTCTCTTTCTCGGCTCCAGCAAGATCCACTATAGTGAGAACAGCACCATCAGAAGAATAATCTTGTTCACGAAGACTATTATCAGCACTGCGAATGTTTATAATGCATTGGGATCGACTGCAGAAATGGAGTGATAGGTCAGTAAGCAGAAGCATAGTATCCTGATATCATTCTTGCACTAAACAATGCTCCTGTAGTTGTCAATAATTTGTGCACTAAGTGCAGATTTGAGGAATCCAACCAGAGATTTGTTGCAAAATTACCACAGCCTAACACCATAGTGGTGTTTGAATTTTGGTGCAATCATTCTTGATTTGATCTGATTGTAAGATTAAGTGAAAATAAATAAGAATAAGAAAGCAACGTGTTGGCAACTTAATGAAATCAGAATAAGGTCTATGTAAGGATGGTCAGTGGTCACATAAGTTAGTCATCCTAAAAACTGAAATGGACAAACATATTAGATATAGTATCATTTATCTTTAGTGTGTGGTTCAAAATTCTTAAAGCTGAAAGGCATATTTTTCATTTAGTTCAATAGGATTTATCCAAAGCATCTCAACCAAATTTATATTATTCTATCAACTAAATTTATAAAATATTTGCAATGGTTAGGCAGAAAAAACGTTATTTATATAAACAATATTTCAGACATTATTTACAGCACAATATTTCTTAAACGTTGTATGCTAGGAAGGAAGAAAAACAATTCCGTGCCAACAAAGTAAGCCATATTTTAATTCTTGTGCATGGACTACCCTCTCTTTTTTCTATTTGTGTAGAAGAAACAAGATTTATTCAAAAAAAAGACTTGCCCAAAATGAACTCGAAGAGAACAAGTAAACCCCTTTATAATATTGTCTTCCACTTAGAAAAGATGACAAATTTGCATGTCAAATCATATTCAGAAATCAAAAATAACAATAAGAACACTATAACAGTACGGAAACACAACTAACGTGGTGGACAAATTCTCTCTTCTCTTTTAATATCAAACTAGCACTTACCTTTCCAAAATCTCCAAAAAAACCATCACAATTTGCAGTGAAAATTTGGGGTGAAATGGTCATATACTAGCCACCCATTAAGCTGAATGTAGCATAACCCTTTTAACTAATCATGTCTGAACATGATATATGTGGGTGGCATGACATGACCTATCAAACATGCATAGTGCTATACAACAAGACTTGGTCATTTGGACTTTAATACTATATAGAGCTCAATTCATCTAACATCAAACAGAACATGTATCTTGCTGTGCATGAAAAAAAAAGTTACAGTGTTCAGAGTTCTTATCAACTTTGAATAAGTAACTAGGATTTTCATTGATAATCATATTAGTATTAGTACTTAAATGAGCCTTTCGACCAATAAAACTCAAGCACAACAACTTTATTTGCTGGTCAAGACAAGTTGGTAGTTCAAGTCCATGCACAATTATATTTGTTTTATATCTACATATTTACAAGTCAATCCACATTGTACAAATGAGCTGCATCAAATTTTCCAATTCCCAGTTACATGTTCTCAAAACACGAAAACCTGAGCAGCCAAGCTAACATCTACCAACAAATACAATAAGTTACTCCTATAAGCAAGAATAATCTGTATCTGCATATTAATTACATAATAGAGTAGCAGCAGTTAGAAACTAATATAAAAATCACAAAGATATTAGAAACATTTTGAATATTTTTAATAAACTGGTTACTTCATACAAAGAATTTTCTGCAAAATATTGATCCAAGATAAATAAATAGTATGAGAATAAGGTGATAGACACCACATGCCTAGATTGCTCATTTGCATTTGTTGCTGCAGTAGAACGCTTGAGCATGCTTAGTGCCAGAAGATTTTCAGCTTCTTCAATATTTGAAACCATCACCTGTTAACAAGAAACTAGGCAACTGTAACCTCTAGAGAGTAGGCAAACTCTTGAAACAATTAGGAGATGGGTACCAACAATTTACCTCTTTAAGACCAATCAAAGTTGAATTTTGAAAAGTCAACCCGACTCCATTGCCAGATAAATCAAGAATTTTTTCCCCTTTTCCTCCTTCAGAATATATCTCAAATATTGACATATAATAGGCTCTACAATTATAATTTTCAAGAATTGATAGCCAAATTTGAGTACAAAGACATATATTTATTTTTCTAAAAAAGAAATAAGCCTGAAGTTCCTAAAACTAGAATAGGTAAAAGATGGAATTTACAAACTCAAACATAACTGATATATGGTAAGAATTAGATTGTACAATTTATAAAAAAACAAAAATCATATAGAAAGGATATGAATTGTTCATGAGATAGCTCAACGATTAAAAATATAAAATTTAATATAGCTTATTGTTATGCATAAAAACATTAAAATAATCATCATAAAAAATATTCTTGTCTTAATTTTATATGCAACTTTAACAAAAAAAATGAAACTAGGATATGGGTTAGAACAGGATTAACTTATTGAAAAATAATAAATGATTTATTTGGCCCTGTAATCAGTTATCATATGACACTTAATATTTGCAACTGGATCTCAGCCAATGTTTTATAAAGCATAGTGATCCATACAAACTACATGTTATAAATTAATTATACTGACAAGAATATAATTTGAACAATCATCAAGAACTTAGATGGTATAATCAAATAAAAAGATGAATTTACATTCAACATCTATTGGATAACAAAAGGCTTGACAATAAACAAAATGTGCAATGCAGCTTGTTAAAAGTAAAACCTAAAATCTCGTATCTTGGGAGCCACGAGTTAGGTCTTTATATAGGAAAGAAGATATACAAAAAAGTCAAAAATACCCTTATCAAAAATACCCTTATAAATATTCTATTCTAACACTCCCCCTCAAGCTGGAGAATATAGATCATATGCACCAAGCTTGTTACATATGTAGTCAATTCGGGGACCTCTAAGTGACTTAGTGAATATATCTACTAGCTGATCATGTGAATTGACAAAACTAGTAGATATTTCTCTAGATATGATTTTCTCTCTGACGAAGTGACAGTCAACTTCAATATACTTTGTTCTCTCACGGAAGACTGGAATTGAGGCAATATGCATAGCGGCTTGGTTGTCACATATAAGTGACATTTGTGTAACCTCTCCAAACCTTAGTTCCTGAAGCAACTGTTTTAACCATATAAATTCTTGACTAGCTATAGCCATATCTCGATATTCTACTTCTGCACTGGATCTTGCCATAACATTCTGCTTTTTGCTTTTCCAAGAAACAAGGTTACCTCCGACAAATATACAAAATCCAGAAGTAGATCTTCTGTCATAGGGAGATCCTGCCCAATCTGCATCAGAATACCCTACAACTTGAGTATGTCCTTTGTCTCCATATAGAATGCTCTTTCCCAGTGCGCCCCTGGCATATCGAATAATGCGAGTCGCGATATCCTAATGTTCTTTGCATGGAGAGTTGAGAAACTGACTTACTACACTTACTGCAAATGAGATATATGGATGAGTGACAGTAAGGTAGCTTAGTTTCCCTACTAATCGCTTGTACCATTCAGGATCTGAAAGAGGCTCCCCCTGATTTGGCAGAAGCTTGACATTAGGATCCATGGGATTGTTGACTGTCTTTGAGTTTAACATTCTTGTTTTTTCTAGAATGTCCATTGCATACTTCCTTTGGGATATAATGATCTCATCTTTAGACTGTGTCACTTCTATCCCTAGGAAATATTTGAGTTTGCCGAGATCCTTTGTCTAAAAATGTTTGAAAAAATATTATTTTACTTGTGAAATCCCAAGATGATCATTACCTGTAATGATAATATCATCAACATAAACCACTACATAGATGCAACCAGTAAACGAGTGGCAATAAAAGATGGAAAGATCAGCTCGCTTCGAGTCATGCCAAACTGTTGAATTACGGTACTAAATCTACTGAACCATGCTCTGGGTGACTGCTTGAGAC
>JBBMJZ010413099.1:634037-651567 GCA_037833815.1 Zingiber zerumbet | reverse complement strand
GTTTTGTCCTCCCACCAGTAGAGGAACCTGAGATTTGCAGCTTGTTTATCGATCTTGTAGAGTTGCTTCCAATGCTCAGCAACTTCCATCCCGAGGACACCCCCACAGAGAGCTCCGAATCCAGTAGCCAAAACAAAACCTACGATCATCTCAAATGTATAAGAGAACCACCAACTGAGCACCCCTATAATTCATAAAAACACATGTTTCGATAGACTAGGAAAGAAGTAATCGTTCCATTGCCGTCCAGGAACTACTCAAAGGCGTAACCAAAAGAAAACCTGTGATCGTCTCAAATGTAAAAAAGATCCAACTGAGAGCCACTATAATTCATAAAAACACATGTTTCAATAGACTAGGAAAGAAGTAATCATTCCATTGAGGTTTAGGAAACTACTCAAAGGCATGGACAAGACGAAATCTAGGATCTATCTCAAATGTATCAAAGAACTAGCTGAGAGCCTTTATAATCAAACAAAAACACATGTTTCGACAGACTAGGAAAGAAGTAATTGTTCCATTGCGGTTTAGGAACTACACAAAGGCGTGGACAAAACAAAATCTACAATCTATCTCAAATGTATCAAACAAAGCTAAGAGCCTTTATAAGGGCATCCACAATGGTTAGAACCCCTTGTGAGCTCCTTCATTGCCACGTCTGCGCCACATCAAAAGTTAAAAATCTCATACCTCTTTCCACTATCAAAAAATCTCTCAACAACTCCCTCATGGGTCCCACACTTTTCATTATATATATTTCATTATCTCTTTTTCATATTTATATTTTATATAATTAAATTTTAATAAAATTTAAATTCATAAATCACTAACATAAAATAACTATCATAATTAAAAAAATTACATAAATATTACAATACATATATCGCAATTAATAAATTATTTTTTCACTGATTACAATTATAGCATGCCTAGATATACTCAACTAAGTCGGCTCGAAGTTGATGATGTAGTTGATTATCACGTAGCTCGTAATTTCTGCGGATGTATGCTTGGAATTCTTGAGTGGAGCCTTGAAATATTTGTGATTGAGAATCTCCTTCATCGTCCAATCAATTGACTACTGCATCTCTCTCATTCTCAATAATCATGTTGTGCAAAATAATACAGGTATACATGATGTCCTTCAAATTATCCTTGTATCAAAATTGTCCTGGACCTTTTATCATTGCCCATTGTGATTGGAGCACCCAAATGCCCTCTCAACATTCTTTCTCGCGGCCTCATATCGTTCCTTAAATATTTTTCTCTTGGGATCCTGGGGACATGGAAAGCTCTTGACGAAAGTAGCCCATTCTGGATATATCCCATTGGTCAAATAGTATCCTTTTATATATTATGTATTATTAATCGTAAAATTAACCTCGGGTGCATTTCCTTGTAAGACGTCATTGAATAACGGTGATTCGTTAAGCACATTGATACCATTACGTGACCCTGCAATCCTAAAAAAGGCATGTCATATCCACAAGTCCGAAGATCCAACGACTTTAAGCACAATTGTTGGGGCACCATGATCTCCCCGAGTAAATTGGCCTTTCGAAGCGACGGAGCAATTTTTTCATTGCCAATGCATACAATCAAGACTACCCAACATGCCAGGGAAACCATGTCTCTACTCATGCATTTCAAGCAAGTGTTGAATATCAGCAACATTAGGTCTTCTTAAATATAAGCCCCCGAACACTTCAATTATATATCGGCAAAAGTTGAATAAACATTAGATGACAGTTGTTTCAGCAATCCATAGATACTCATCATAATGATCAGCTAGGGCTCCATATGCCAATTGACTAATAGTCGCTGTGCATTTCTGAACTGATGACAAACCTTTTTTCCCCGTTGCATCGACCTTCCATTGAAAATATTCGGAATGATTCTTCACTGCATCAACTATACGAAGAAATAACTCTTTTGGCATTCAAAATCGACGTCGAAAAATGTCATCAGGATATACCGGATTATCAGAGAAGTAATCATTGAAAAAATTAGCATGTCCAACTTCACGATCCCGATTCAAATACTTTCTCCTCTGTGTTCTACTAGAAGAACTTTGAGTTCTTTGACGTACCATTTGTCGCCGCTCATATAGCTAGAGCATTCTTTGTTCATCTATATCCTCTGCATCTTCTGCCAATTCATTTCTTCAGAATTCATGGAGCATAGATTGATCTAGATTTTAAGTCATTTGAAATAAATCAAGATATTTTTATAGTTGAAAAATATAGAGAGTTGAGGAAAGAAGTAGAAAGCGAAGATAACAATGAGATAATGAAAAAAAATAAAATCGATCATGTATTTATAAAAAAATTTAAATTAAAAAAAATAAATTTAACCATTGAACAACAATTTTTTAGCTGTTGTTCAACGCCATACAAAAAAGCAACGACTAATAATATTAGCCGTTGTTTGTTTTTTTACAATTATAAGAAAAAATTAATATAAAAAAACAAAAAGTTGAAGAAGTGGCTCTGTAACCACCGAGCCACTTCTTCGATTAAAACAAAAAATCAGGATGCTCTAAGTAGAGTTCACGCGTCCCTTGGGGCAAGATGGGTAGGGCGGGCTTCCGAGGGTTCTAAAATCAGGATGAACACATCATATGTATGTGGTTTTTGAATTGCTCATGATGTTAGATTGTCTTTTGATGAACTTTTTGTGAGAAGTGCGAAGAAGAAAAGAGGCGAAGAAGAAGAGGCAACAGAGTAAAGAATCATGATTATTATTGAGATTAGGTTTTGTTGTACATCCCTCAATATATATATACCACAGGTATATAGCAATACACATGGAAACTTAAGTGAATAAAATAAAAGAATAAAAACTAATATAATACTTATTCTAAACTTTATTATTATCCCCCCTCAAATTTAAGGGTCTATGAAGAACATTAAGTTTGGAACGTAAGGAGAGAAATATGAAAGTTGACAGACTTTTAGTCAACGTATCCGTAAGCTGATCATATGGTTATGAACAAGTAGAGTTTGAGCTGCAACACGTTCCCTACAAAATGATAATCAATTTCAACGTGCTTGGTTATGGCATGCAAGATCGGATTTACAGAGAGGGAGATAGTGCTCATATTATCCCAAAGAATGCACGGTATAGAATCCAAAGGAACAAAAAGCTCACGAAGCAAAGATTCCAACCAGGCAATTTCAGCAGCTCTATTAGCAACAACACGATATTCTGATTCAGTACTAAAACGTGACACAACCTTTTGCTTCGAAGAAGCCCATGAAACAAGATTACCTCTAAAAAATATGCAATAGCCACTGGTACTACGACGATCATCCGGACAAGAAGCCCAGTCAGCATCCGTATAACACACCAAAGATGGAGAGGAAATTGGGGAAATAGATAAGCCATGGTACAAGGTTACACGCAAATACCTCAAGATTCGCTTAACAACTTGCCAATGAGAGACAGTAGGTGAATGCACGAACTGACATACTTTATTTACAGCAAATGAAAGATTAGGACGTGTCATTGTGCAATACTGAAGAGCACCAACAACGCAACGATAGTCGGAGCCATCTTCCAAGGGAACACCATCATATAGAGACAAGGAAGCAGTTGAAGACATAGGAGTATCAGATGGTTTGGAGTCAAACATTCCGGTTTTCTTCAAAAGATCAGTAATATATTTTGTTTGATTGAGATGCAAACCCATATCAGAGTAATGTACCTCAATACCCAAAAAATAATGCAATTGTCCAAGATCCTTCACAGTAAATTATTTATTAAGAAAACCAAGCAAGGAAATAATAAGACTCTGTGTGCTACCAGTAATAATGATATCATCGACATAAACAAGCACTAGAAGAATACCACGGTTTGATGAGAAAATAAATAAGGAGGTATCAACCTTGGAACCAAAAAAACCCCAATTCAGAAGTGTTTGACTAAGTTTTGTAAACCATGCACGAGGCGATTGTTTCAACCCATATAAAGATTTATGTAGTTGACACACCATATCTGGGCGAGAAGAATCAATGAAACCAGGAGGTTGCTCCATATAAACTGTCTCAGTAAGATCACCATGAAGAAAAGCATTCTAAATGTCAAGTTGACGAATAGGCCAATTGTGAGACACAGCAATGGTAAGAACCACCCGAATTATCTGAGGTTTGACAACAGGACTAAAGGTTTCAGTATAGTCAATAGATGCAGTTTGATGATATCCTTTAGCAACCAAACGGACCTTATATCGATCAATAGAACCATCCGGCTTTAACTTCAAACGATAAACCCATTTACAACCAATAACTTTCATATTTTCTGATTTAGGAACAAGAGACCATGTCTTTTGAAGCATCAACGCGTTAAACTCAGTTAGCATGGATTGTTGCCACTTAGGAACACTAGCAGCTTGCTTGTATGTAGTTGGTTCAAATTGATTACCAGAAAGAACAGCCAACAAAACATGAGGTTTAAATATGCCTGACTTACTCCGAGTTACCATGTGATGAGCATTTGTAGTTGGTGCTGTGACAGTTGTATCAATATGTGGCAATTCAACATCCAAAGGGTGGGAGGGATTAGAAGAAGATGAAGCGTAAGGAGCAGATTGAATAGGAAGTGGAGATGGGGTAGGAGGATTAGAAAAAGACTGGGTAGAAGATGTTGCGAGAAATGGTGAAGCATTAGAAGGTGGCGGTGGAGGTGGGGTTGACGGACTAGAAGACTGTGTAGACGATGTTGTAGGAAGTAGTGAAGCACTAGAGGGTGGTGATAGAGAGACAGATGGTTGAAAAGAATTAAAGATAGGAAGAGTTGTAACATTTTGTGAAGAATCTGAGGGATGAACAGAAGAAGAGGAGGATAGAGAACTAAAAGGGAAAAATGTCTCATTAAAAATTACATGACAAGATATATACAGTTTGGAATTAGAAGGATCAAAACAAAGATATCCTTTATGTTTAGAGCTGTAACCAAAAAACACACATTGACGTGACCGAAATTCTAGTTTATTGGAATTGAAGGGACGTAAAAAGGAAAAACAAGCACAACCAAAAGTTCGAAAAAGGTTATAATCTGGCTCCTTATCATAAAGAACATTATAGGGAGACTTGAGTTGTAAGATTTTTGTAGGCAACCTATTAATAAGAAATATGGCTGTAGAAAATGCATAGGGCCAAAATTTAAGAGGCATATTAGAGTGAGCCAAAAGAGAGAGACTCATTTCGACAACATGACAATTTTTACGCTCAACTCACCCATTTTGCTCTAGAGTATAAGCACATGATAATTGATGATGAATACCTTTGGAAGCAAAAAATTTTATGAGGGGTCGAAATTCACCACCCCAATTAGAATGAACATTTTTAATAGAACTATTGAATTGATTGTGCACCATATTGTAAAATGTAACAAAAGTGGTATATGCTTCATCTTTAGAATGCAACAAAAACAACCAAGAGAATCGGGAAGAATCATCGATAATCAACATAAAATATTTATGACCAGTAACTGATGAAATATGTGAAGGACCCCACAAGTCAGTATGAACAAGATCAAATTTATTGAGTGCACGAGAGTTTGATAAAGCAAAAGACAGTTTATGGCTCTTAGCCAATTGATAGGAATTACAAAAATCAAGAGAAATATACTTGTTCTTAGATACATTACAAGACCTTAAAACTTAATTAACAACTTCAAAAGACGGATGACCAAGACGCTTGCACCAGAGATTCAGATCACAGGAAACAACAACATGAACTTGAAAAAGACTTGAAGGCGATGTAGAAGATGAAGTAGAAGACGATGTGGGAGGGCAGACTCTGTAAAGACCACGGTCAAGAATTCCCCGAAGAATGATTTTGTGTGTGACCTGATCCTTAACCAAGAAAAATGTGGAATGAAACGCAATATAAGCTTTATTATCAAGACACAAGCGAGAAACACTAATGAGATTTTTATACATGGCAGGAGTATGAAAAATATTAGACAACTTGATAGAATTAGAATAGACAGGTAAAATTGAATTGTCAATATGTGAAATAACAATGTTTTTACCATCACCAATTGTCACACACTTAGCGCCAGTAAAAGGAGTGACAGAATCTAGCATATTTATATCTAGGGCAAAGTGATGTGTTGCTCCTGAATCCATGTACCAATTAGGATCACCCACTTTATCAATCGTTGCAATGAAACCAGAGATAGCTGAGCTAGTGGTAGATGAAGACATATCAGTGGTAACAAAATTATTGAAAGCCTTTGGTTGAGAAGGCGCTGGTTGATAATTAAGATTTGTCCTATGATATCAAATATTTGCAGTGTGCCCGAGTTTGAGACAAATTTGACAACGTGGTTTTGAGGGATGAGTGGTCTGATTCTGTTGAGGTTTCCATTGGTTGTAAAATTGTGTAGTTGAAGGCTTGCCGAGAAGACCATTTGGAGAGGTGTAAGGTGTAGGGAATCTGGACTGAGGAGTATTTGGAAAGCTTGATGGTGTGGAGACTTGAAGCTGTCTAGGATGAGGGTGGTTTTTTGTCATAGACAAACGAGCTATATTGGTTTGAAGAGAGCTCAATTGATCTGTAGAATCTTGCCGTTCTAATCTGTATTCATAGTTCAGCAATAAGCTATGCACTTCTTCAATGGAGGGTCGGTCAGCACGATTTTGTATAGAAGTTACAAAAGCATTGTAATCCCTCCCAAGACCAGCCAATAGATATAACAAATGATCATTGTAAAAACAGGTTCTCCAATGGAAGTAAGCTTGTTGGAAATACCTTTTAATTTCTGAATGTATTCCATTGCCGAGAGACCATCTTTCCGCAGATTTTGCAACATACTTCTTAATTCTTCCACACGAGCAAATGATGAGGCAGAATAAATCTGATTGAGAGCTAAACAAATATCGTGTGCTATTGAATACCCAACAATATGAGTTAAGAGCCCTTCAGTCAACGATGAGTAGGTCCAACTCATTATCGGACGATTGTAGCATTGCCAACTAGTATGCTCAGCATTTACAGCTAGATTGCTGGGATCAAAAAATTTGGGAGAGCAAGGATGAGTCCCATCTATAAACTCCTCTAATCCATTAGCAATTACAATATTCAAGAACTAATTTTTCCAAATCAAATAGTTGATTTCGTCTAACTTCACAGAAAGAGATTGATTCATCGATGGAAGACTTGGAAGAAGGTTGAGAGTAGATTGAATGATAGGAATCTGCTGAGTAGAAATTGTAGTTTGATGAATCATACCCGGATTTGTTTGTGAGGTTGATGATGTTGGAGAAACGAGAAACGACTGTGTTTACCGGCGGCGGCGGTAGCTCTGATACCATGATGAACTTTCCATGAGAAGTTCGAAGAAGAAAAGAGGCAAAGAAGAAGAGGCGGCAGAGTAATGAATCTGGAATATTATTGAGATTAGGTTTTGTTCTACATACTTCAACATATATATATATATACCACAGGTATATAATAATACACGTGGCAACTTAAGTAAATAAAATAAAAAGATAAAAACTAATATAATACTTATTCTAAACTTTATTATCAACAGCCCAACAACTCTTTCTGTCTGGAACTAATCCACGAATCGAGCTACCACCGCAGTTAGTTGAAGTGACATCGACGCCTCACCAGAAGATGCCTCGGCCTACGGAAACACCATGGAATGTGTTCCCCGTGTCGATTGGTATGCCAGTCATGAGGAAATCTTCTATAGAATCCATGGGAGAAAACCCCCACTGAGATTCGAAAGCCCCCATATCTAGAGGTGAAAAAGCACCCCGAACCCTTCGTTCTCAATGGGCACCCTCCAAGATGAGTTACCAAGACACATTTAGGAGTTACAAATTGGAGAATATAATGGTAAAATTGATCCTAAAGATCATATATGTAAATTTAAAAATGCCTCTGTTACATCAGTATACAGTTGACGTCAAGTGTTAAGTTTTCCTAACGACGTTCTCGGGTTCGTTGCAGAGGTGGTTCAACCTTCTTCCCACCTCTTCTATTCATACTTTTGAAAAGTTTAAGGCAGTATTAATGCAACACTTTGCCACTAGTCGAAGATATAAAAAAAACTCACATGATTTGTTTGCCCTCAAGCAAAAGCCCAAAGAACCTTTGAAGGAGTATTTATAATGAATCAATCAAGTGGTCATGGATGCTCTCTTAATTTCCCTTGAAGTGTAGGTTAGTGCTTTCTTGCAGGGTTTAATCGATAGAGATTTCTTCAAATCCTCAGTGAAGAAGTCCCTGGCCGACTTCGATGGATTCCAAGCTCGAACACATAAGAATGTTCAAGTTGAGGAAGCGTAGTCATCAATGAGAAAGAAGCTCCAACTCTAGCTCTCATCTCCACTCATCTAGATTGTAGAGCCCCTCCTCCGCCTTTACGAAATCAGGAATTCACAAATCGAATGGGGGAAAATGTGGTACAAGTAGTGGAAGTAGCCTCAACTCTTACTCTTGAATCTAATCAAGGGTCCCCTGAGGTGACTCAATATTGTACCTACCATCAATCAAACACTCACTACACTCGAGATTGTTAGCAATATGTAAGCGAATTAAAAAACTAGCTAATCAGCAGAATGTCAATCAAAGTTGATCTAACAAAAGAAAATCTCCTGAGCCTTACAAGAGGCATTACCATTCTGATTGCGATATTGATACCCATCGACCCTCAAGCCAATGATCTTATTCTCCCTCAAAGGAGTCCCGAGGTTCCTCCAGGTCTCGTCGAGAGGCAAATGAGTAAGAAAAAATACAAGCAAGAACAAAATTGATGTCCGAGGGTCTATGAACATGATCTCAGGTGGTCCTATAGATGGAGACTCCAGTCGAGCTCGAAAGGCTCATGCTAGAAAGTTGGAGAGTTACAGCTCAGCACCAGTCAGGAAAGAAGAAAAAGTCCTTCCATAAAATTTGGACTCAAAGATTTAGTAGGAATCGAGGTCACCTATGATAATGCTTTAGTGATCGAGGTTTTCTTTGTCAATTATCGAGTAAGAGAGTATTTATCAATATCAGCAGTTTTGTCAACATTATTTTTAAAATAGCTTTCGATACGATGTAGCTTGATGGGGAAGAACTTAATCCTATATAAACTCCCATGTATGATTTAATAAGACACAAAATATAGCCGATTGACCAAATGAACCTCTCCCTTTCCTTGGGGAGGAACTACTAATGCAGACTCTACACGAATCCTTTATTATTATAAACATTACCTTTGCCTACAATATCATACTAGTGAGGTCGACACTAAGTACCTTCCAACAGTAGTCTCCACTTCTCATCAAAAAAAAAAAATTCCAGTGAGAAGCTAGGTCGAGGAGGTAAAAGGTGACATATTGCTGGCAAAAAATGCTAGGTTGATATAATCTAGACCAACTCATGCAAGGCCTGTTGAACTCAAGTTACTATTGTCCAAGTCAGCCAACAGGCATCGATATCCCGACTGGAGGAGAATCATAAAAGTGTGCAAGTTCATCCAGGCTATTCAGATGTCACTCGAGTAGTTACTAACCCCCCTTTAGGGCTTAAACAAAAATTAATTGTATGTCTCTCACGTAATCATGATATCTACACCTAGTCATCAAAGAATGTTACAGGTGTTTTCCCAACTATAATAGTTCACCGGCTAAACACTCTGCTACAGGTTCGACCTGTTCGACAAAAGAAGTACAATTTCTCACCAGAGCAAGACCAGCTGATTTAGGCAAAAATTGATAAGTTAATGGAAGTCGAACATATATGGGAGGTTCAATTCTAGACTTGGCTCATCAATGTGGTGCTGGTGTCCAAACCAGGAGCAAATCTAACATCTACATCAACTTTCATGACATCAACAAAGCCTATCAGAAGGATTGTTACCATCTACTCCGCATTGATGAGCTCATAGATTCTACTTTCGACTGTGAGCTCATATGCATGTGTTGGTGTAATCGACCTTTAAGGTTTTAATATCCGACAAATATGTTTAATGGAGCTTGATCAAGGGAAGTTCTAGTCACGGCTAGGCAAGGGTGAGAAGTCTACCGAGTGACTGGTCCTAACTACGGTTAGGAAAGGGAAGTCCTAGTTACAGCTGGGTTAGGAAAATCTCGGCAGATCGTAGAAGCCAGGTAAAAGGATTCGATAGGTCTAGAGGACCTGATATTAAATCCTTGGTGGGCCGATCTGATGCTAACTCTCAGTGAGTGAAGCTAGATAGAGAAAACCCTAGAGGGAGGTAACTCTAGATTCTGGTGAGTGAAGCTAGATGGAGAAAATCATAGGAGGAGGTAACCTTAGGTAACAAGAAGTCTTGGAGGAGTGAACTCTAAGCAAAGTTAATCGAATGGTTTATGGTCGACCGTGCATGGTCGATCATACCAACGGATCTTGGCAAATCTAAGTTTAGTTTTACCATAGTATTCTATATTGCTATTGTTACTATTGGCTAATATAGTATTACAGGAAAAGTCTTAGTGGATCAGGGATCAGACACTGAGCAGAGAAAGTCTAAATAGGTCTGGAGGACCAATGTTTGGCAGGTAGGTTAAGGTAAGCAACTGGAGAAGAGCGATGGTGAGGTCATGTTTAGGAAAGAAACAACCTTAGGTTGTTGATCCAACTGAAGAAATCAGGAAGATTTCAAAATTGAGATCAAGATAGTTTTACTGTCAATTACTACTCATGCATCATATATTATCATTGTGCTAACTTTGTTTTAACTCTATTTTATAGAAACTGAAGTTATCGGTCGACCAAACACCATGATCAGTCTACCAAACTAGGCTGATACAGAATAGAGATCAGATCATGCCAAAGCAAATATGGAAGTCAAGTCGATCAGTCTACCAAACCCGGAGATCGGTCGACCGAACAATTAATACATTAATGGAGAATTAATGATGAATCTCAATGAACAAGGAAATTGCTCTGTTCAGTTGACCGAACAAAGTGATCAGTCGATCGATCAATAAATGCTCATAAATGTACGAAGATCGGATCTCAGCAAAATAGGAAAGCAAGGGGTTTAGTCGACCGATAGGAGGATCAGTCGACCGAACGACTTTTTGGTCGACCAAACAAGGCTTATATAAGAGGAGCTCGAGGTCTGAGGCAAGGTAATCAATTTTTAGTTCATCTTTGTACAAGACTGATGTTCGTCCTCTTACTCTACACTTTATCTTCACAAGCAAGCTACTCCATTAAGAAGTGCTGACAGAGCTTCATCTTCTGCCTATTGTTGATATAATTTTAGTAAAGCTTACATTGTTTTATTTTCTAAAAGATAGTAGGTTGTTACTATCTTTTCATTTGTACGAATTATTTCTTTATGAAATTTTGGAAAGAAGAATTATAGTGGATGATTACCTATCATACGATCAAGGATTGCGAGTCTTGGAGTAGGAGTCGACATAAGCTCCGAACCAAGTAACTGAACGAGTCTTATTATTCCACTGCACTCTTATTACTTTTATGATACAACAGAAAACGTTTTGATGAGCGATATTCACCTCCCTTCTATCGCTTCTTTTCGATCCATCATCATGTTAGATGCTTATCAGGGTTTTCATCAAATTTCCTTGTCAAGAAAAAAAATCAGCTTTATCACCATTAATAGAACCTTTTGTAATACTATCATGTTATTTGGTTTAAAGAATGTATGAGCAACTTATCAATGAGTCATGGATCGGGTTTTTAAGTATCAAACCGGAAGAAATATCGAGGGGGTATGTTAATGACATTTTAATCAAGTTTGTCTGGTCTGAGACCTTAATCTCAAATATTGAGGAAGCATATAGTACGCTCAGTTAATACACACCTAAACTTAACCCCTAATAAGTGTTTATTTAGGGTAAAAAGTGAGAAATTTCTTAGGTACATAATGACCGAATGAGGAATCAAGGTGAACCCTGAGAAAGTCCAGACGCTCCATAACATGTCTCTCACCCCCCCCCCCCCCCTTCCCAACCTTAGAGAGGCACAATGATTGTTCGGGGCGTATTACACCACTTTATCGATTCATTTCCTGCTTAGTTGATCAGAGTTTTTGCTTTTTTAAGAATTGTGGAAAGCTTCCAAGTTCGAGTGGGACATGAAGTGCAACGAAGCTTTTGCCAAATTGAAGGGGTATTTATCCGAACTACCTTTACTCTCCAAACATGGGGTAGGAGAAATTCTATAGTATACCTATCAACATCCGAACAAGCAGTCGTCATAGTCCTGCTCCAGAGGATAGTATATAACACCTCATCTATTTTTTTACCCACTTGTTGAAAGATGCCAAAAGAAGATATAATAGTCTGGAGAAATTAACTCTCGGATTGGCCCTCCCTACTGATTGAGGCTATATTTTCTCACTCACCCTATCATAGTGCTTACCAATAGTACTCTGGGTCGGGTGCTAACGAATCCTAAAGCCTCTTGGAGGCTGATCAAGTGAACCACCGAGTTGAGCAAATATGATATCCAATATTAGCCACGAAACCATTAAAGCTAAAGCCCTGGTGGATTTCTAACAAAAGTTCCTGACCAGGAAGTAGATAGGACTTGAAAGATTTACGAGAATGAGTCCTCGACATGACAAGGTAGCAAAGTCAGGATATTATTAATCTTTCCTCGAACATATGTACTCTAACTCTCTGTTCAGCTCAACTTCCAGGCGTCCAATACGGAAGTCGAGTATAAAGATTTATTCACAGTACTTCAAGCAGTGAAGCAAGTTGGGACTTCTTGAATGATCACATCTATTCAGATTCTCAATTGGTTGTTCAACGGCTAGAAGGAAGTTTTGATATCAGAAGTGATTTGATTGTAGTGGTACACAGATATTTTTGAATAGTTAAAATGCAATTTCCAAGAGGTCACTTTGGAAAAGATTCCTCTAACGGATAATCAAAAGGAGGATGAGCTAGCCAAACTAGAAAGTGCACTGGTAGGTTGGAGAACGAACAACTACGTATTTCAGACTCTACTAGTTTCATAGATTAATAATGCCACAAGTCGGTATGAGTCTACCGATTGGAGAACGCATGTCATTGTTTATCTCAAGAAATGAATTCTATCTGCCGATTCGGAACAATCCGGACTGCTCAAAATAAGAGCTCCCCATTTCACTTTAATTGGAACATATTGTATCATCGATCCTTCTCACGCCCCCACATGTGTCTTGATCTTGATGACGGTAATTATGTCATGAGAGGGATTCATGAAGGTATTTGTGGAAACACATTTGGAGGAGGACACTTGCTCAAAATGCATTGTTAGTTGGATATTTTTGGTCGACTGTGTAGGTAGATACTGCTTGATTTTTCTCAATCTGCATTCATTGTCAAAGGCACCATAACCTCTCTCATTGCCTGACGGAGTTCTTAAAGACATCCACTATATCAACCCTCATTAACCAATAAGGCATGGATATTATGGGTCCCTTTTTGGTTGGGCATCAACAGAAGAAATTTCTCTTGGTTGTTATCGAGTACTTCTCCAAATAGGTTAAGGTTGACACTTTGGCCTGAATAACTAAAGATGCAGGCAAGAAGTTTCTATGGAAGAATATTGTCCACTGATATGAGATCCCTCACAGACTTGTCCAAGATAATAGCAGGCAATTTCAAGGTCATCGACTAACGGACTAGAGTGGAGGGGTTAGAATTTAGAAGCTTTCATCTCGGTATCATACCTATAGAGCAATGAACAAACTGAGGTGGTCAATCGAGAAATAGTTTATGAGCTCAAAATCAAAATAGATTATGTCAGAGGTAGATGGGTGAACAAGTCACCGAGTATTCTATGGGTTTACCAAACCATGCCTCAGGAAAGCATGAGAATGACTCCTTTCCATCTTATTTACGGGGGGGAGGTAATTATTTCAGTAGAAATTAGGGAAGAATATATTCGATGAGGCACTTATGAACTAGACAATTCTGAAGAATGACTCCAGGACCTCGACCTGATCATAGAAACCTAAGAAAAGGCGGCTGCCCGACTCATCGCGTATCAGCAACGGATGTGCCTCAAGTAAAACAAGTGGATCATTCCTCGTGCTTTTCAAATTAGAGACCTAGTTTGGAAGAAAGTCAAGTCAGTCGACGGTGTTAACAAATTTAAACCATAATCATGGACCCTTCTAGGTGATTTATTAGAATGCTTCTAGGATATACTATTTGGAAGACACCAGCGGCAAGAAGCTCGATCGCTTGTAGAGTGTCAACCACCTAAAGCCTTATTCATCTTAAATCGATTCAATATTCTTATATTATCCTTTTGGCATTATGCTTTGTTTTTTTCCTTATTTATCAATAAATAAACATTTTTTGTTAGATTCAGATCCTCATGACCTCATCCTTATCAGGGTTCAAACTCTTTCGACTTAGATATAGTTGGGGTCGAGATTCTTTAGATTGCAATAGTAACTTTCCCCTCGCACAATGGTCGAGCGCATATCATATCATCTTATTCTTTTATGGCTCAAACTCCCCTAACTTAGATATTATCATGGCCAAGATCCTTCAGATTGCAATAGCAACCTCCCTTTCGCACAAGGGTCAAGCATGTATCATATCACCTTGTTCTTTTTAAGGTCCAAACTCTCCTAACTTAGACATAGTTGAGGTCGAGATTCTTTAGTCTACAATAATAACCTTCCCTTTGCACAAGGGTCGAGCATGTATCATATTGTCTTGTCCTTTTCATGACCCAAATTCCTCCGACTCAGACATAGTGGGGGTTGAAATTCTTCAGACTATGATAGTAGCCTCCCTTTCACACAAGGGTCGAGCCTATATAATATAGTCTTATCCTTTTCAGGACCCAAACTCTCTCAACTCGGATATAGTCAGGGTCGAGATCCTTCAGACTACGATAACAACCTCCCCTTCACACAGTGGTCGAGCGTGTATCCTATCTCTTTTCCTTTTTACAGCTCAAACTCCCCCATTCGAATATATCCATGGTTGAGATCCTTCAAGATGCGATGACAACCTCCCCTTCGCATAATGGGTCGAGCGCATATCACATCACTTTGTCATTTTCAAGGCTCAAACTTCCCTGACTAGGACATAGTCAGGATTGAAACCCATGATGTGATGTCCCCTTGCACTCATGATTGAGTTCAATATTCCTCCTAGCCCTAGTGAAGCGTATGTCTCATAAGAGGTTGAATTCTCGATGACCTTTCTGTAAGTACCATGGGTAAGTTTTGATATGATCAACCAGGTTAAGTTAGATTTTATTGTATTTAATCATTGTGTCTAAGTATGCAGGAACCTAGGAGTATAAGAAGTCAAGAGGAAGATATAGATAGTGAGAAAAATGGCATGGGAAGGGAGTCAATAGGATTGATGCATTCGAGAGACAAGGCGTTGCGGCAAAGTACATCATGGACGCAAAGGATGTATGAGATGTTTGAGGGATCAGAAGACGTGGAGGAAATCTACTCGAGGAGAAGTTCGGAGTTAGGTTCAGGTGAGCCCAATTCTGGATGACTGGAGAATTATCCATTTGATCAGAGCAGCAGTCGGACTCCATGAGCTCTTTGTTGACTTGTCTAGACACCTAGCCCAAGTGTAGGCTCCCGGACTCCATGAGCTCGGACAGGGTGTGGGCGCTCGGATTGCCTTGGATCAGAACAGGCATCCTTTGGAACCATTGCGATGAGGAAAACACTTGGAGTCCATGTTAGCACCTATCTAGGCACCCGAGCAATGATAAAACATTATCATCAGGCCATTGAAGAGTCGTTACGAGCAGATAAGGTGCATCGACGCCCGGACAGGGTTCAGGGGCCTGGAGATGCCACATCAGTAAAATAGCTAGTTTGACCAGTAGGCTATAAATAGAGCCCTGGTCATAGGAATTAAACACAACACTTATTTTCAATTGTTTACTACTTTCCAAGTTTTCTATACTGAATTATTGTAAGAGGCTACTCTGCCATTAAGAGATTTTTGGTAAATCTTTCAAAGTCTTGGGGACTAACAATCTTCTGATTGTAAATCATGTAAATCAGTCATGTTTCTTACTCTTTTCATGTTTATTTTGGTTAACTAATATTGTCTATCTTTGCTAAAATTGGAAAGCAAAAGAAAGTGTGTATTTCATTAATAGAGCAATTCACCCCCTCTTGACGGCCGCACTAGAACCAACAATTGGTATCAGAGCCTAACCACCTCAGAAGGACAATCAATCGCTGACTAAAGCAACACAGAGATGGTCAGACCGAGTGTTCACCCTCCAAAGTTCAAGGGAGACTTCGTCAATTGGAAAAGAAAAAATGGAAGTATTTTTTAAAACTGACTTTGGTATTTTGCTAACTATCAAGTATGGTTTCGTAGCACCCATAGATCAGCACATAGCCAAAAAGGAAGAACACTATTAACCAAGAAGGAGCAAGAGAACTTCGTGGCCAATGACAAAGCAGAGTTTCACCTACTCAGTGTTTGATGCCCCAAGAAGTCAACCGGATTACAACCTACGAGTCAGCCAAACAACTATGGGAGAAATTCCTAGAGAAGCATGAAGGAACCTCGGAGGCGAAGCTATCAAGAAGTGATCTACTTCGGAACCAACTCAGCAACCTCCTGATTAAAGAAGGGTAAACAGTTGCTTAGCTACACGCCAAACTCAAAGAACTTATCACAGAAATCACCAACCTCGGAGAGATGGTAACAAATCGGGACTCTTTCCGATATACTCTCAATGCCTTCTCAAGAACCCCGGACTAGACATCCATAGTAGATTTTGTTGGATTGCAATGGTTGCAAACAATGTCTCACATTGAAAACACATGAAAAGGATAATAGACTTATAAGGGAAATATATCTCCATTGGTACGAGACATTTTGGATAGAGCATAAAAATAAAACCATGAGAGCTTAGACCCAAAGTGGACAATATCATACCATTGTGGAGATATCTTAATTCTTTTGGTCATAACAGCTTCATTCTACATTTCTAAGGATCTTGAGATAAGTACCTTAGAAAGTCTATTTTCAACTTTAGAATTACACGAAACTCGATGTGCAAGTTTAAGAAATAAAAAGGAGTCAACTTAGAACATAGCTTTAAGCTGAGAAGATTTAGCAAGAATCAAACTTCTCACTCGACACGGATCAAGAAGTGTATATGATAAGAAAAGTGTAAAAAAATTTTAAATCTAACAGTTTTAACAAGTCATAGGCCAAGAAGCCTACTTGAGGAAAAAGGAGAATAAAATGTTACAACTACAATGAATAAGGACATGTAAAAGATAACTGTCCAAAACTGAAGGAGAAAGACAAGAACAAAAGGCCTACACGAAAGAAGGACAGAAACCTTAAGGCAACATGGGACGAATTATCGTCATCCGAATCAGAGATTGAATAATATGTCAGACTGACATTATTGGCGAATCACCAAAGAGTCGACAAAAATACTTTGGAGATGAGCATCGATGAAGGGGGGAGACACTGCAGAAGTAAGCGATAAAGGGGGAGCGTCGAATAACGAGACCGACTCGATAAGTGAGGTACGTTCTTTACCTCCTGATAAACTATATAAATTTATCACAA
>JBBMJZ010413099.1:592725-612045 GCA_037833815.1 Zingiber zerumbet | reverse complement strand
ATACGGCACGCTCCACTCGGACGCCCTCGTCCGGTCGGGTAGACGGCATGCCCCGCTTGGCTAGACCCGGAAGTGTCCTGTTGGTTGACCGTCGCCTATCTTTTGACATCCTTTGGTGGGTCCCCTCTCTTATCACCGGATCAGTCGTGATAGCACACTCACTTATAACTCAGGCGATCAACGTGAGAGTTTGAGACTCGGGCGTGAGAGTAACTGCACTTATAACTCGGTCAAACGGTCCAAGAGTCTAGGACTTGGTTGTGAGAGGAAGCTCACTTATAACTCGCCTGAACGGTTTGAGAGTCTGGTTCTTGGTGTGAGAGCAAGCTCACTTGTAACTCAGTTGAACGGTCAGAGAGTCTGAGAATTGGTCGTAAGAGCAAACTCACTTATAACTCAGTCGAACGGTCGGAGAGTGTGAAACTTGGTCATAAGAGCAAGCTCATTTATAACTCGATTGAATTGTCTGAGAGCCTAAGACTTGGGCGTGAGAGCATGTTCACTTATAAATCCGTTGAACGGTCCGATAGTCTAGAACTTGGTCATGAGAGTAAACTTACTTATAGATCGGTCGAACGATCCGAGAGTATAGGATTTGGGCGTAAGGGCAAACTCACTTATAACTTGATCAAATGGTCCGAGAGTCTGGGACTTGATTATGAGAGCAAACTCACTTTTAACTCAGCTGAATAATCCAAGAGTCTGGGAGTTGGTAATGAGAGCAAGCTCACTTTATAACTCGGGTAAACTGTCCTAAAGTCTAGGGTTTGGACGTGAGAGAATGCTTACTTATAACTCGGTCGATCAGCGTGAGAGTCTAGACTTGGGCGTGAGAGCAAGCTCATCTATAACTCGGCCGAATGGTCCGAGAGCCTAGGACTTGATCGTGAGAGCAGACTTACTTATAACTCGGTCAAAATATCTGCATTTGACAGGATGGAAGCTTCTAGTGTACAACTTGCATATGGAATATTCTGTCATCTGTGATATAAAACACCAAAAAGGAATGTTGAGTTGGTGAACTATTAATATGTTGTGATGATAGGCCAACTAAGTTCCCTTCATTGTCTGATCAGACCTTGCTTTCAGATGGAGTCAACTCTGATAAGGGATGCAGACCACCTTGGGGACTTGGTTCGACCAGGAAGACTGGTCAGCTTGGATCGGCAAGGAAAAGTGACGGATCGGTCAGGGTGGCAAATCGGCCAGAAAGAATGGCGGGTCGGTAAGAGTGACAAATCAATCAGGAAGAGTGACGGATCGCCTAGAGTGACGGATCAGCCAGGAAGGGCGCCTTATCGGCCAAAATGACGGATCGACCAGAGTAGTGGATCGGCCAGAGTCGCGAATCAATTAGACAGAATGGTGGTTCAGCCTTGGCTGACCAGCTAGTCAGGTCAGTCAAGAAAAACGGTCATTAACCTCCTTTGATTTTATCACAATTCAATTTGCCCATTTAACGTTCTTTGCCGCTCTTCCTATTGTCCATATCAAGAAATATTTCACGAGAATTTAAAAAACAAAAAAATAGGAGATTAGAAGAGACCTTTGGGAAGAGTAGAATCGAGGGCTGATTAGGAAATTGTTGTATTTATTGAGATATCCTTGCACTAGTTGTGGGCTGAATAGGAGACTGTTGTATTTAGATGAATAAATTAGAATTAAGGCAAATCTGATCAACAAAGTAGAATAATAAACGTGGTCACTGGACAGCATAGTAAATAAAATTCCAGTTAATTCTAATTTATTCGTGCGACGAATAAATGGAGTGATTCTGCTCTCACGTGAGGACAGCATTTTTTTTTTCCTGAACTGGAATCCGATGTGGGAAGAGATAGTTTCGTGGTGCTGTTTCTCTCCACTGAATATTACCTTCCTCCGTTATCCAGCCTTTTGGATACAGTTTGTTCTTTGTATGAAAAGCACCCAGCAGTGGATGATGCTGCCAAACATAATCCAACCAACCAAAAAGGGTAACAACGTGAAAAAAAACATTTGCACAAGGATGGACATTTGGACGATATCAATCAACAAGCAAAAAAAATGAGACAAATGGCTGAATGAGAGGTTGGTTAGGGGATCGAAACTTGATGAAATTTAGTCATTATTGCATTTTTGGGATGTTTTTCGGCCAACAGGAGCTTGGAATTTCTTGCAGGAAATTCCAGTTATTACAATTTGCAAACGATGGAAAACATGATTCTGTAAAACGAATGATAATTGGATTTTAGCAAGGGCAGGGAGGGAGCTTAAGTTACTTGGCAAAGTAGAACTGAAGAAAACCTAGAACTTGAAAATAGCTGCACCGCTTGATGGCTTTGATGCAAACAAATAAAGGTCGACATCATCCTTGGTTATGATTCCTTTCTCAACCCTCGCCTTGTAAAATGACCCCTGCTCCAGGAAAAAAACAAAGGTCAAAAAACAAATAGTCAAGTACATATTGCGTATTAATAAAAGATGAATACTATGGATGTACATATCTAGCATGGTAAATAATCAGATTACCATATGACGCACATAAACAGCATATACTACAAAAATATGCCACCAGCCAAGAAGTATTAGAAACCAACTTAAATCATGTTCAAAAATGCTGAGAAGTGAAGGTGAAGTAGAAGTGGCATTTAACAATTAATACAATTTATAGATAAATTGTATGCAAATCGTTGACAGAATAAAATGGCCTTCCCAAATAATCCGAGAAGAGAGTTCTTCAATAAGATAAAGGATATATTTTGCTTGAAAAAGGTATGAGCATGCACTAGATAAGATAGCCCAGGTATAAGAACAAGCACGACCCATTGAGGAATTTTCTTGGAAATTGTAGAACAAAATATTATGATTGCCAATTTATTCTATTAATGAGCATGAATTGAGCATGACTGTTTCCACTTATTACTCACCTTCAGATTTTGAATGAATTGAGGAACAATACTTTCTTTCACCAAAGCAACTGCACAGCCTCCCCATCCAGCACCTGTGAGCCTTGCACCGAGTGCTCCATTTTCTCGACAAATCTTTACAAGCTCTTCCAACTCCGGACAGCTGATTGTAGTAAATCACTCAGTCAATACTCATTTGATAAGTTTCTCAGTGACTGAATTAAGTGACCAGACCTTACATCAATCTAAAAATTGATAAAGACACTAATGGAACCCAAGAATTAACTGATATTCCATAACATAGGCAGAGCCTGTCTTCTCTTTATACAATGGTTTCTGTTTTAAAAATGATCCTAGAAATGAATGCTCAAATACTGACTTCTTTAGTATATAATGTGCAATCAAAACAAATAGCTAGGTATTGATGGTTCTCATATCCGGTACAAGGCAGCAACTAAAGATCTTTAAAATAGGTGTTCAATTGACAAACTCCTACCAGGATTGACTTTGAGGGAATAGGTGATGCATTAAGGTAACAGAAACATATAAATTAAGAATAGACTTCCTACCTGCACTCGTATAGTACACTGCAGCTATAGTGGCTGTCATTCATTAATTCACCCAAATTCTTAAGCTTGTCTTCATCACTGAAAAGCAGACAAAATGGTAAGTAGAGTCATCGGTATCTGCGAATAAACTGCAGAAGAATTGGCGAAACATTAAATAGATTTTAATCAGAAAGATATAGTTAGAAATTGAATGACTTGATGAAACACCAAAGCCTTGTTTTGTTCACCATGAAATAGATGAACATCATAAACTAATTTGATGCATTAGTAGGACATAGATATGAAGAGTTGATCAGTTTGGAAAGTTCTAGGGACTACTATCCAGATTATTCTAGTCCTATAACAGCAATTTATAATTCAGATACAGGACTGAGGAATCTAGCAGCTTAGATACAAATTGTTGATTACCAAGTGAAGTTCTTCATGGACGAGTGAACCATATTCACCTAGATTTGCATATCAAAAAGGTTAAAAATTGAATCTCATGTGTAGACCTATAATAACATCTTTGCACAATCCTAGATGTTAGGTCTGAATCTTCTCATTCTCTTTGGGGATCACAATAACTCATGCATAAGGTGTTTGCTATAAGTGAAGTGGCTGAAAAACTAAGTTTATGAGTATATGCTATATAATATCTCTTAGCTACTGAAAAAATTGGTCTACTACAGAAAAATATATGAAGCATTCAACTTATTTGGACTATCAAACAAGCTGAGGAGAACCTACTTGATCTGTTAAAATAATTCTCTTGCAAGAGTAATATAGATTTTATAGGATCATTTAGAGAGTGAAATTTTACAAAAAAAAAAGGGTAAATATTAGGAAGTAAAGAGGTTTATAAACTTTATAGATAAATCCACAATGAAAACGAGTCTCTAAGTCATTCATGAAGCGTGGCAGAGAAAATATAATAAGAAAAGCAGATGAAGCTATAGACCGTCACTTTGTTGGACTAACCTGAGCTTAGATAAGACAGTATCCCTAAAAGAATGGACACGCTTTGCTTCAGAGTAAACATGTAAGGCACGCTGGACAATAATGAAATAAATGTTAGGCACAAGGGGTAAACGAAAGTCAAACTAGTTGACAATGGTTGGGCACACAATATTGCACTACACAGAGTTAACCTTTATGGAATTAATTGCAAGAGAAGAAATACAAGCAATTAAAAGAGAACATCATGACAGGCATGGAATTAACAAAAGCAAAAACTTACTAATGATTGCATGCAGTATCTGGTTGGAATATCCTTATAAAACATAATATGCATGGGAGGTTTTCAGAATAACATAAAAAATGCAGTGGCATACAAACATGAAGCATGGATGACAATAATGGCTATTGACATGACCAAAATTGTAAATATATGATACAGTCAAGATACATCAATTAAATTTGTTTTCATAAAAAATATTCTGTATGGGATAATTTAATTTATATCTAGAAACTCAGCAAAGACAGTCATCTAACCTAAAAGTAGTTACACTAAACTATTTATATCCAGCTTCGATTATTGATGCTTATTGTAAATAATACAGACAGATTATTTACCAGCATCCATCTTAAATAAAGATAAATCTCTAAAAGCACACATTTGTTTAGCACATCAATAGTTTGCATTTTCCACTGCACCATGGTGCATGACTAGGATTGCAGTGCCTGTCCAAAGAGCATTGTCCATAAGAACTGATCAGGTGAAGAGGAATGAAATGGAGAGGAGGATGAAGAAGGAAAAAAAGGATAAGGAGGTGTGAAGGAGGATGAAGTGTGGAAGAAGTATGTGAGGAGGAGCAATAAGGCATTAGGGGGCAGCAGGAGGATGACGAAGAGAGGAATGGAGTCCGTAGTAGGGTGGTGAAGGAAGACAAGAAAGAGGATTAAAACAAAAAGAAAAAAAAATCTCCTAAACTTATTGCTGAATAGGTAATTATTAAGTAGTTTGATGACTGAGTAAACAACATTGGGAAAAATGTTGTAAGACAAACTTAATAGGGAACTTGAAACTCAGCCTTAGTTCAGTTGGGTAATGTCCTTGGTCATAAAATGTTTAAGAAATCAAAGGAATCCCTTTCTTAGTTCCTTATTCCCATTGACTTCCAAGTTAGAATGCCCACTATGATAGCTTGCAATGTATTTTGTCTTAGTTTTATGAACATGATTATGTTTTATGAACATGATTATGTCAGAGTTTTAGGTACCTCAGATCTTTTATTCAACAAAAGGTATATTGATGAGGCTATTGATGCAGATATAATTAATAGAAGAAAAAATCAGTGATCAAAAGGAACTTGTTTAGTGTAATTGCTTCTCCCTTAGGCAAAAATGACTTTATAAGAGTGATATGGTACAATCTATCATCCTTTAGATTGGCATTGGATTGTTAAGAAACAACTCACTAATATAGCAACACATTAATATAGCAGTGATGAGAATATTAAAATAGATGTGTGAAGTTACTACCAAAAAAGAAATGATAGAAATTATTTGTGGCTCCAATAAGTGATAAAAAAAAGATGAAAACGGGTTAAGAGGTTAAGAGATGATATAAACATTTTAATATGACCAATAGATTCTATATTTACAAGACTTAAATGTATTATAACGAAAAGCGTATGTGGTACATGACCAAAGAAAATATTACAGAATGGGATAAAAAATAAATTTAAATAGTATTAGTGGTATTGTCTTGCATAGTACCCACTGGAGGGATGAGATCACATAGCCGATCCCAAAACTATTAAGGTCATTCAATGGGATTAATACGAACTAATATGACAAAGGACTTTCTTTGTTTCACAGGCTTCAGTGAGCAGTATCAAAGATAAAAGATTATATAAATGTTATCATCTGGAATACTACTGGTTCAAGGAATTAAGACAGCTAAAAACATAACTAGGCACTCAAGGAGAATTTGTTGCTGATATTTTCAGGATTTCAGCTGTTTAACATTATTTTAAAACAATATGGTTTCTTTTCCTTTTTTGTTTTTCCCAATTTGTTTCAATTGTTCTCCTTTATGGATGTGGAGATGTAAATGGTGATCATCGTTTTCACTTTCAAAATCATGAACAAACAGCACAAGTTTGGTGGTGCTAACATTCTTCAGAGCAACGACCTCTCAGGATTCTCCTCTCAATTTATAGGCTTTTGATTGTTGATCTCTCTTTTGTTCTTCATCTTAGCAATGGATAAGTAGAATCCAGCTAATTCTAGTAAGAATTTAGCAAATCAGGGTCACTCATTAAACAATACAACAAAGTCCTAGGCCATTCAAGACAAACTCATACGTAAGCAGAACGAATAAGTAATATAGCCAAGAAATAATTAAATAATTAATGTGTGAAGGGCATAAAGTGCTAATTTGGAGAGCTCTCTAAATAAATGGATCTCACTAAATATGCTGTACTAGAAAATAGTTGGGAATTTATCTCTCCTATTTTTCCATAGATAACAATTAGTTTATTTATTTATTTTTTTAGTTGGCACCAAGTATCCAACTCTTCGAGATAACAACTAGTTGAACTATCTATAAGGAATAATCACACTTGATTAATATTCTAGCACCAACTTGTGTGCTCATCAAACTATAATGATGCAAAGGGAAACTAAAATACAAAACTACCTGAAAAATTTTGAAATGTTTAGCAGCGTTCAGGACATCCAATGAAGATGGTGAATTCACAAAAATGGATGTAAGACTAGCGCCTGCAATCTTTTCAATATCTTCTGCAGTATAAGGCTCCTCCTTCAAGAGTGTCTGTTTAATGGAAAGAGCATGAACGAATGAACTACATGTAAACAATCAGAGAATAAATAATAATTGACAAAGAAATATAACTTCATGCCATCTTAACAACAATGAAGCATGGAGTATAGAGAGGAGGAAAAGAGGAGAAAATAAGGAATCAGAAAAGCAAAGAAAACTTAGAAACAATAAGAGGAGTTGAGAGAAATGGAGGAGAAATGAAAAACAATAGGGCATACTCAATTCCATATACAATAAAAACAAAGTCAACTACCAGATGCCTTATATTAGCATTACACAGATGTGTTATCCACTACGGAATACTGCAAGTAACCATTAACAAGTGCATCGATTACATGACTGAATATTTATAAATACTTTTGTTGCAATAAGACATCATCAAAGGGACAACACATATGGGCAAAAGACATTATGTTAGACCTTGTTATTGCAATTTGTGATAACTAATGAAATTTTCTTCATTATGACCTCAAGGCTATTTATTTGATGAAATGTAACTTCATACAAAGTATGAGCACTCAATAAATACTTCTCTTGCAATTTATCACTACATGGTAGTAGCTAAGCAAATATGAACTGTTCTAGGTATAACATATCAGATTCAATGATCTGAAAATACATTGCAGGAATGCATTAGTTTCTCATAACACAGTCCAAACTATTCTCTAAGTAATGATTGATGTTCGTCCATGAAGTTTATAACTATAAGAATACAAGTTGTTCATAGAACATAGGAAAGAGAAAGACACTGCTAAATTCTTATCTATGACGAATAATCACAATCAAATATATCATGTAACAAGAGAAAGTTAAATCTATTTATAACAAACATATTAAATATAAGCAACGGAAGGAAGAACAAACACAATCTATAGGTTTCCCCCAGAAGGTAACGGTTAAGATTCTAGAGTGTGTATGTGGGTTCTATTTAAATCTGAGAATTATAAAATAAAACAAAACGAGGATGATATGTATTTTAACCAAGGATAATCTCTTTTCCATTCCCGTCTATAACCATGACACAGTATGCTTTAGGCAAACAACTCCAGCTCTGAAACACCACGGGAAGATCATGGGCATTTAAACAACATTTTAAGCCTTTATAAGCAATATAACCACAAGAAATGGGTGTGATAGGTAGTATAATCCTTCAGCATATTTTAAACAATGAACACTGTGAAGATTTTTGTATCTAACATACTTGGAGATGATCTCTCTGACCTAGTTATTAGTGGAGTAGGTCTTAGGACTCATGGCAGGATGAGTTCAATGGGGCTGATTCATGAAATTGGCACATCCAGCTTGTCGAACCATTGTGAGTATAAATATTTGTGGTCATGTATTCGTATAATATCATCAGCATGTGATATATGCTATTGAAAGTCAGATGTAGAATGCATGATACAACACATTAAGGAGCCGAATGGGCCGAGCCAACTCCAAAAAGTATCCATTGAGGAGTGAGTCCCCTTGCTCTCTTAGACTGGACCAGGACATCTAGAACTAGAGATATGACAAAAAGGACATGAGCTCAATTGTTTCAACACAATCAATCCACCAGATATATATTGCATGGACCTGTTTTAAACAATGACATTGCCTAGATCTCTTGATCTGTTAGGTACTAGAGAAACAGCAGTATCTCACATTACATCATTTCATTGTCATTAAGCTCCTCACAAAATGCCACAATAAAATTCTAAAGCAAGTGCAGGATTCTTAAAAACGAAGACCCAAATCTCCTGAAATGTGAATGAGAAGTTATATGTATTATGTACATAATCAAGAAAACATGTAAAGGCATTACAAGAGCTTCTGTTGTTCAGAAATTTCTGTAGCTTAATGTTATATTCTCAAACAAGGAACAACATTTCATGCACTTTCTATATCCAGGGACAGCCCTTTGGTTTCTCAGGCAGTAGAACATCTATACAGCATCAAGTAGTCTTTCATTTTGGACATAAATTTTAGTCTTTAGCTTTGAAGCATGTAGCATGTTTAGCATTTAGCAGTACTATTCAAATTATATCTAATCAGGTACCTATACACCAGGATTAAAATATTTGATCTTATGATCCCATTGTTAGTCTGGGCAACCGAAAGGGATATTTTGAACGGTTGAATATACAGAAAGTCTATAGATTATGCAACTCACATTTACTAATCCAAGAACAGCAGTTAAAAGTTAAAAACTTTAAAAGGGAGAATCCAAGCACTTGAAAGCTTAAATAAAGGAAACAGTAAAATAAAGTCTCTAATATGGTAATTTTAATAGAAGTTAATAATTTAGCAAGAACCAACCTTAACAGCAAAACCAGGGTCTGAAGATCCATGATCACCAGCAAAGGATACACATAATCCCTCCACATCAGACAGTGTTTTCACTTTGGAGATGGCATCATTTGCACTCATCCCTAACTTTATGGCAAGGACAATCTGAAAAAACATGACCAAGTTTGGATCGAAAGATGAAAATGAAACAGTAATGCTGAGAATTAAACAGCACAACATGACACTTCAATATATTGCTTCTTTATTTTTTTTTTGCAAGTGAGAGTTTTTAATCATAACAAAGACATTATAAATAGTGAAGTAGAGACATTTTAGTTATTTTGACTGAATAATCAAATGAATAATCTCATAACCTCTAGAAGGGCAATAACTTAAATTTTGAGCAGCATTGTCTTTTGTTTAGAAAAAACAATATAAAATCTAAATCATAAATTTTATTTTGAATTAATTAAGCCATAGATATTTTATTGACAATCCGCAATTTAATAATTCATCCTAAGGATCCTAAAATTAGAGACACAATATTGATAAAGTATCATAACATCAAAGCTAACTATATCATTGGAGTTTATCAATATTTTAAATTTCAGTCGGCTTGCCCATATCATGCAAGATATCACAATATTGCTAGAACACAACTGCTGGATTTAGATTGACAAAGTCTAGCTGTCTCATCTATTTGCTTCTTTGCATCTCATTCTCCCTTTACACTTCTGTGCCAGGTCAGCACTGGTATGGAACCATTCTTACCTCTACTAAAATCAGTACCAGCATCCAAACTTCAAACCATGACCTACTAGTGCATATTTGAAAATACACGATTTGCAGATCTAAGCCATGTTACTTGGTGATTCTTGTCATGCTAAATGCAGAATTTGAAATTTCTCAGGTCTTGCACTGCTGGGGCACAATGCTCTCTAACTAACAAGGTTATATTAACTGGTACTGCAACATCAGACACTTGGTTCATGCAAGGTGAAGAATAGATCCCAATCACCCGATATCAGCATGAAATGATGGTGAAGGAAATGAAGCATAAAAAAAAAGTAGCAGAGAAGGCAGAAAAAAAAAACACAAATAAAAAACATACTGCTGCCAAGCTGCATTCTACTACACGATTATTATAGTTTGTTGCAGCAGTCACAGCTTTTTGCGATTCTGCAAGAGAATGTGCAATTACAAAAGTTCCACCAGCTGGTAGTTGTACATCAGTAGCTCGTATAGGATTAAAATCTATCAGCTCAGCATATCCAGTTTTAGCCATGATAGATATTGCCTGTCACATTAGATTTAAGTAAAAAACAGGAGCTGCGTCATTGAACAAAGAAATGGAAATACAACAAATAAGAAAAGATAAGTGAAATCAAAAGATGAACTAAAGGTTCCTCAACTCTTTAAAACAACTTCAACTGATCAACATTAGATATACTTGAAATGAGAATAAAGTTATCAAAATTTTATCACAGAAAATGGCTAGAAAAAAATTAAATGAACTTAACATTACAAGTTAATTAACTTCCTGACATGGAGGGTGGCACACCAATGAACTTAATAATTTATGCATTATTCTAAATCATGGAAATTAATTAATCATAAATTTCAAAGATAGTACAGTATTTGCTCAAGAAAGCATTTTTCTTGTCCTAAACTTCAAAACTCCTTAAACCAAGATCACGAGGATGCAGTGTACTTACCCAGATCATGGTCACTGATAGTAACCTTTGTCTTCTATGATATACATCAACATGTAAGAATAATTAGTTCTTAATGTTATGTTAATAACACCATGGTTTAAAATCTCATGGCAATGTGGTCTGCTAGGATGAAACTTATCATTTTGCCCACCAACCGAAACTAACACTATGTTGGCACTAAGAGATCAGACAGTACTACAACAACCATGGTGGTATGTTTTTGAGAGGGAGTTTTGGAAATAATGTTTTAGACTTTAGTTAGTTATATGAAGGCATAATTACTTCTAGACAAGGCCAAATCAACACTATTGTGATATTTTTTTTTGCAAAACATGGCATAGTTGAGATGCTTGTTATATTTGTTTAAATAGTTTTGTAAACGTTCGACTCAATTAATTATCTATTTTCTTTATTATTAATTTTGAAAGTAAACACTGAGTGGAAGGTACTCATCAAAACTCAAATTGACACAATTTGAAGTGTGTCAAAATGCACCAAAAATCAATATGATATTAGGGACTGATTCCCCATTTGGAATGATACTTAAACCTTGATTAGGACAAGCTGGAAAATTGGAAGTCAACTCACCTAGAGATTGAACATGTGGAAGAAAGTTTTCTCTTTTTATGAAACCTATGCAATTTTTTGTTTCTTTTGGTCGCCATGCACTATTCTTTATCTCTTCTAGTCCAGCATTGAACATACACAGTTCTCCTTTTACCTGTATCCTAACCCGCAGAATTATCTTCAATAATCATGATAATCCAACCTTGAGGATACCATTTAGCTAGGGAAACAACTTTTTTACATAAAGGTGAATGGACATATAAGACAAAGTCCCCATCTTGACTTTGCTGAACCACATGCATATTCACATTCAATTTGAAAAGTAGTGTCAAATAAGTTGTTTCTTTAGAATTGTATTAATTTAGTCAAACACTGAATAATTAACAAGGGAAATCAGATTTTTCTGTTTGGGATCTATGGATGTCCTTGCTTAAATTGAGAAATAAGGATTTAAGCAGACCCTGAAGAACAAGACATGACTATCATGCAAATTGAGGATCTGAAGTAGTTATGATGTGGGAACTAAGACCATGGGTATCCCTATCCAAATTCATAAACAATCCTCAACACCTAATGCATTGTTGTTTAATTTGGAATAAGTTGGTAGTATGTAATTTAATTCCATCTGTGCTTGCAAGGAAAAATCACAGATTAAAGGAAATATCAAATCATTTACAAGGTTCAAGTTGTCTTGTATGAAGTCAACCCATCAGGAAAACTATCCTGTGATGAAGGGTCTATAGTATCGTATCAAAGGCACAAATTGTGGGATGCTAAGGTTCTAGAATGTAAGTAACCATATTTTTAAAAAATATTTACTTTATGCTATTATTCTACAAGTAATAACTTTCATTATTATTATTTTGACCAATCAAAAGAAAAATGAAGATTCATCATTCATGTACCGGAAAGTCCAGGAATGTGTGCAGATCTTGATGAAGATCATTCATCAAGCTATCTTTGCCCTAACAAATTGGAGCAACCTACGTGAATTTAATGCCCACTAAACTCTATGCAAGGTAGTATAACGAATAATATTCAGACTATCAAATCACTTTTTCATTACATTAACAAATATTTCCTTTGTTCAGCATCTACATTTATCCCTCACCTTCCACACTCATACATTCAACTTTTCTAACAATAGAATTTCTTAGTCATTAATAAACATGTCCATGGCATCTCAACCTATTTTCTCTATTCAACACAAAGTCACCGCAGCATCTCTTCCAGAGGCCACCCACCAACATGAACAGACCATAGAATCTTTTCTAACTATAGAATTTCCTAGTCGTTTATAAACATGTCCAGAGGCAGAGCATCTCAACCTATTTTCTCTATTCGGCACAGTCATCCCACCCCCAAAAGGAAAAAATCTCCTCCCACCAACATGATCTGACCATAGCATCTTTCATGATCCAAAATGTGTTTTTGATAGCATTAATCTTTACAGGATGAAAACAAGAAGCATTGCATTGCTATGTAATAGGAAATATTTCAAGCAACATAGATGTTCAATCTGGCACAAAATTTGAGTTTGTGTGAACTTTATGATTCACAGAGCAATGCTAAATAAGATTAGTCTATACAAATGCATAAAGGAAATATCCACATAAAATTTACCTGATCCATACCTCCAGATTGTGTTCCAATGTAACGCTCACATTCACATGTAAGTTGAGCAATCTCTTTCTGCAAGATTTAGATAAGATAAATGTGTATAAAGTGCAGAGTTCAACATATTCATAACCAATATCTACTTAATACCATAACTCTCTCACTCACAAATACTCTGCGCATTAAATATGACATTAATTCATGCTTGGTCATAAACTAAGATGGAAAAATCAAACACATTAATAATATATTTTTGTATGATTGAAGACTTGGAAAGAGTATAACATTTTTGTTGTTATTAAAACAATGGGTGGTAGAAGACAAATAATAGTTGAAATTCAACTTTGGCAGGCACAACAATGTAACCGTTTGCAAGTTAATGTCGGAAAGATGATGATGCCTCAACCATACAACTGTAGAGTAAAGATAACATTCCCACACGCATGGCTACAAACCTATGCAAACTCAGCACCCACATAACACCAAGATAAAAATAATTGGAATAACCAGGGAAACAAAATTTCTTTATTAAAGCAGCTCAATGCCAAAAAAAAAGATATAATTCAGACTAAATCAACGATAGTAATTGGTGAACTACCTTTGGAAAATTCTTATCAAGAACAGCCATGATAGCAATTGTTGCTGAACAGACTAATGCTGCAGAGCTTGAAAGACCTGAACCTGTATGACATTGACAAATAAAATTTCACAATCTTAGAATATATATGAAACTAAGAAATTGACAGGGTATAGCACCTGTTGGCACAGTCCCGCTAACAACTACATCAAGACCAACAGGTAGACCAACATCTGCTCCTTTTGATTTAGCAAACACATATATGCCTTTGTATCTGCAAGCAGAAATATAATCAAGATATTGAATGAAGTCTCAGTACAGGCTAAAAAAGCCAACACTTTCAAATAAAGGATAATTTATGTTCAAGCATAGCAAGCCATGAATAGAGACTGTCACTGTACCATCATATTATGTGCATGCATGGCAAGACAATATGGTAATGAGTTCAATTTGACTTATTGAACCAAATGATGAAAAGCAAGACTAACATCATATATGTATATATATATATATATATAAAAGATTTTTTTATCCGGCATGGTGAATCAGGGTGCCCAGGCCTCTCCCGAGCGCCTCGAGTGGCCGACATCCACTTGGGCCGGCCGAGAGTGGTCCAGGCGCCCGGATTCACTGAGACTCGCCCATGCGTCACCCACCGATCGATCGTGCGGGATATCAAATCTCTATATAGAGAGTCGCCCAGTGTCGCCGTGCAGGAGAAATCCACTGGGGCGCCAGGAAGGGTCCGGGCACCTGGATTCACTAAGACTCGCTCATGCGTCACCCACCGACCGGTTGATATCAAATCTCTATATAGAGAGTCATCGAGTGTCGTCATATATATATATAACAAAGGCATTAAATCCGGTGAATAAATTGCAAGCCT
This sequence comes from Zingiber zerumbet, assembly GCA_037833815.1. NCBI lineage: Eukaryota > Viridiplantae > Streptophyta > Magnoliopsida > Zingiberales > Zingiberaceae > Zingiber > Zingiber zerumbet. The sequence continues at coordinate 597,189 of JBBMJZ010413099.1, read as the reverse complement.
AAGAAAGTGTCTGGGAATATGGAGAACGAGTCATTTGCAGTAACTGGGGGGAATGTACATGTAACTTATAGATGATTGTGCGACAACAATTATACCTATGGATTACAAGTGCTAAACAACATTGTAATTTGCTAGAAGAAACCTACTCACAAAGGATACTGATGCGGCGATAAAGGGGGCCCACCAAGCGTGGGTCAAGGGCGGAGATAGCAGCCGACGTGGAGGTCAAAGTCAGGACGGTCAACGCCAGGGAACCAACGGACTCACAAAAAGTAGGTCGAGTGGAGGTCAGCTTCAACTACTGGTCGGGCCTGAAGAGTCCGATCGGCCAGGAAGCTCATCGAAGCAGATCGCTCATCCAGCCGGGGTCAACATAGAAAGAACGTCAGAGGCTCACAACTGACCAAGCGAGTGCCAAGCCAACCGGAGCTCATGCACGGTCGGGCAGGAAACAATCTGCCGAACCGAGGTACTATGAAGAAAAGCAGTTGAGATCGACCGAGCCGGGAGTCCCGGCCGAGCAGCTACGCCGCTTGGCCAAACAGGACCCCTCCCATATCTTTTAATATCCCTCTGGGAGGTAATGTCACTGACCATAGACAACAAGTAAATTATACAACGGAAGCTTCTACTGTCATGTTAGAGATTAGCATGCCCTCGCGCCTTAAGGAGTGTACACATCGCCTACTGTAGCACTATATAAAGGGGGTTCATGCACCGACAGAGGTATGCACTATTCGTTATTTACGCTTGTGCTTTCACTGCTACTACGTTGCTCCGCCTTCTTTCTACTATTCCGGTGACTGACTTGAGCGTTGAAGGGCCAACGTCGGGACCCCTTCCTTGACCCAACACTAACGTTCTGTGTGTTGCAGATCGGAGCGGAGTTTTCACGATGTCAACAGAGGAGCCACATCCCTAGCCAGCTTTCTTCACGATTTTCGGACAGGATCAAATACTATCTTGATCCGTGCTTGCAATTTCTCCTTTATTCATATTGTTCTTCTTCTACCACTTTGTCAAACCCTCTTCCTTATTCATTATCAACTTTTTAGTTCCATTGCCCCATTTTTTATTTACTCTATTCACTTCATTCGCATCCAGCTAAAAATTCACAACATTTAGTCAGCAGATACATTTTATGTCTTCAACACTCACAAAAACTCATCACCAAAACCATACGTAAATTGTTATCGTGTTCCTCATCACCAAAAGTCCAAAACCATTATTTAATTATCTTAACATGAACAAAATATCAAAGAGAGGTCCTTGAGTCAGTTATCTCCACGTCCAATTAGCCTGATAAGATTTTACTATATGGTGGTGTCCCCTCACCATCTAGAAACAAACCAACCATCCAGGAGAAACCATTCTAACCACTCAGTCTACTTTTCAGCGTGAATTACAATAAAAAAAACATAGTTGAATTATTATCTACCTACAGTCACTAAAGCACGAGATCATTCTCATCCTGTCTATTAAATCTTATATATATAAGACTTCTCCGAAATGCAATATGATCTATTTGCTCCTTGCATCATAAGAAGAGTTCTTACAGCATAGAAGGGTTTGAAGTTCTCAATTTGTTCACGTCGCCTACTAATCACCAAAATCAACATAAATGGTACGACAATGAAGTTAAAGGAGACCCTCAATAAAGGACCGAAGCATTATTTAGCAGAGAAGAACAAAATTGTTAAAGTGACGCAAAAAGAGATACGGCATAACTTGTCTCAATTAAAGGAAAAGGAATAATTTCTTACCCACATATAAAATAATGGCCCCATTTATGATTCTTCAAATCAAGTTCCTGATTTATAAAGAACACCTTCATTCATTTTCCTCACGATAACTATCAGCGGTAGGAGAATACATCCAAGCGAAGGCGAGATACCTGGTCGGAATCAGCAGGGTAAGTGCACACGGGATATTTAGGATTCACATTCCCGATCCGAACCTCTTTGCTCGACTCTCCCGCATCACGCTTCCTAATGCCGATGATTGTATCCTGACGGATAGCCATCGGAAGCACCGAATACCCCTCGTAATCAATGTGCTCACCGATTAGATTAACCCTACCTACAAACCGAGCATGAAAGTAATCATATAATACTGAAAAAAAAAAAAATTCCTACGTCAGTTCAGAGTGGCCGTCGACTTAGCGAAGCGAAGAAATTAGAGAAAGACAGCAACTTCACCTGGCGACCGAGCGTAGACTTGTGGCTCTTGGCCGAAGAGCTCGACGAACTTGGCCTTTACGGCTTTGAATCGGACCTGCGCCTCCTCGAGCAGCGACCCCTCGCCGTAGACGGGCTCCAAGGACGAGTATATCGGAATCGGAAGATCCTCGTGCGCCATGACAAATCGAAACCGAGGAGATCAGGGCTGAAGCAAATCTGCTTCTTCTAGTACTCTCCTCCCCAACGGAGACAGTAGACACGGGCGACGAGATGAGAGACTTTAGGCGTCGGTGATGGACGTGCTTTCTAACTGAACCACATAAACACCGCGCTCGACGGAGAGACAGGTGTCGGTGCCCTTAACGCCTTTGGAAGCGTCTAAGTCAAACAGAGCAGTGCGCGGACGCAGAACGCATAATCACCACCATTCACCGAGCGTCATAAATATTTAATAATTTTTTAAAAGTAAAAAAATAAACATAAAGTTATATAGATCTATAAAAGCCAAAGTTTTGACCCGTTCAAATTTGCTAGTTATGATAAGACCATTTGACTGCTTAAATGATCGTGGCGATCATAAAATTGGTATATAATTATTTTTTAATTAGATTGCCTTTAAAATGATTGGGTTTTAATACTTTCCTAAAATTTTAAAATTAAATAAAAATAATATAATTTGAGCTAAAATAAATTATATTATTTAAAAAATTTACGGTAATTTATCCAAGGATAAATCTAAATGGGTTAGTATCTGACCAACTATAAAAATAATTAGGTATTATTAATGATGGATAATATTAAATGACTAGAATTTGATTAGTTTGAAAAAAAAATCTAATTTTTTTGAAAGGAATTATATCATTTCTCATATATTTTTATATTTAATTTTTAAAAATTAACTCTACATATTAATGATTAATTATATTTCTAAAATGACATATATTAATTAAACTTTCATATTCATTTCCTAGTTGTCATACTCTAGCCATCTAGATTTACATATTAATAATATTTACATATAAGGAATTACTAATTAACCCTTAATTAAATTATTAATTATTCCTGCCTTTTACTTTATTGGGAATTATAAAAACCAGCTCAAAAATTTATTGAAAATTGTTAATAACGTTTACCCATGTTTTAATTTATTCAAATTTTTTATGTTTGATATGTCCTGTGTGTTTTTTTTTAAATTAATCTTTGGAAGATGTGGCATACTTAATTAATATTAATAACCAGTGTTATATTCCAATATTTTTGGAAAATATGGATTGACTAGAGAACACAAATTAAAGTGTTACCTTGCAAATTAATGGTTAGATATTAATCCTATTTAAACAAACTAAACCAAACCATCATCTTACCATTCACCTATATGATAATAGCACAAAGAATAGCGATCAAGAAAATTTGAAACAAAGAGTGGTCCGTTCCTTCATCGCTTAAAAGCATGGAGTCATTGTATGTTAATCTCAGGGAGGAATAAAAGAAGCTAACGGAGGAAATGAAATTATCTTAAGAACGACATGAAGGAGTTTATGATTAGGAGTTGCAATGATGTTACAAAGGAATACGTTAATCATATGTTGCTGGAGGAATTTCCTCTGCTAGAGACGTATGAGTTGTTTTAAGAATGCATGAAAGAAGAAGTTGCTCGTAAACCTATCTCTGTGATTGTAGTTTCCGATAACTCTTCTGCATAGTAATTTTATTTTAGATTACATATGATGTTGCTTTGCTCTTGTGCGCTATGAATAAAAATATGATTTATACAGTTCAATATTTATTCAATTCAGTTTATAAAGATCTTCTTGCATAAGTTTTGACAATACCAAAAAAGGCGAAAACTATTAAGAAAAATAATTCATAGTTTTGGTAATGATCGAATTGAACATAAAAAGTGAATACAAAAACTCATATGGAGTTAAGAATCAAACTAATCTATTGATTTTAGCCCGACTATCTTTAAATTATATATTCATAAAGAATTTAATCAATGCATGTCATCTTGTAAATGCAATTAATCATTAATGTAGAAAGAGATATTTTTAAAAATTAAATATGGAAATAGGTGGGAAAGGATATAATTAACTCATAAAATATGATATTACTTTAACCCTAAAAATTACAAAAAAGTCCATTTTAGTTGACCAAATTATAATCATTTAACATTATCCTTTATCAAAAAATGCCAGTAGATTTACGAATTAATCAAAGACACACTATATATTGGTATTTACCAAAGGCACATTCAGTATTTATTTCTTTTCTTTACTCTCTTCTA
>JBBMJZ010413099.1:563617-573727 GCA_037833815.1 Zingiber zerumbet | reverse complement strand
TTTTGATGTGAATTGTATACCTTTTGATATGATATATTTACTATAAATCATCCTCTCATATCTCACTGAATATTTCTAGGTTTATACAAATCTGTAGACACAAATTGACTTTCAAATTTAGAATCTATAAAAGAAGTTATGCATGCAGGATGATCAACATTTTCTAATAAAAACTGCATTGGTGTTCTTCTAAGTATTTTTTAACGGTCAACTCTATGTCTCCCCTTGCAATTATTGCCCATGTGTAGTTTACGATAACACATTGCTTTAACTCTTGTTTTCTTAGATTCCTTTATTTTGTAAATCAACCGCTTCTTCAGAGCATACTTAGTAAGTGCATCTTTAAATTATTTTTGGGTTGGGAATTTCTACACAAAAATAAAAGTGTTTTTAGTTACTAATAATGTCGTTGAGTGTTGTGAGGAATGTAAAAGTTAAAGAATAATACATTTCGAATTAGTACCCATTATAGTATGAAGGGTAAAAAATATATATCTACACAAGTGTTTAAAATTTGAATAATAAGTTGCTTATTTACATATTATATTTTTGGATTAGTAATACGTTATAGCAGCTAAGATTTGTTAGTTGCTATAATGTGTTGCTGGTCTTTGTAGATCAGCAATTCGTTGTAGTAGCTACAATTCCGTATCTACTACATCGGGTTATTGATTTTCAAAAGACTAGTAATACATTGTAGCAACTATAATTTTGTAGTTACTATAAATATAAATTATTGAAGTACAGGACACATATTATATCAAATAGAAGCTTGTTCAAAGATCTTCAATTTGATATATTTTGCGTCTCATTGTTAAATCTTACTCAACAAGTGCATCTTTAAATTATTTTTGGGTTGGGAGTTTCTACATAAGAATCAAAAGTGTTGTTAGTTCTAATACTGTCGTTGAGTGTTATGAGGAATATGAAAGTTAAAGAATAATACATCTAATTCAAATTAGTGCCCATTATATTATTAAGGTTCAAAAAAATATATCTACACTAGTGTTTGAAATTTAAATAATAAGTTGCTTATTTACATATTAAATTTAAAGATTAGCAATATGTTGTAACAATTATGATTTGTTAGCTGCTACAATGTATTGCTAATCTTTGTAGATTAGCAATATATTGTAGCAACTACAACTATAAGTTATTACATATTGAGAGGATCATAACTTTTGATTCAGTTTGAAGTACATGACGCATAATATATAAAATGGAAACTCGTTTAAAGATCTTCGATTTGATTGCATCTCATACTTAATCTTAGTCAGCAAGTGTATCTTTAAATTATTTTTGGGTTGAGAATCTCTACACAAGAATCAATTTTTTTTAGTTACTAATACTCCCATTGGGTGTAGTGAGGAATATGAAAGCTAAAGTCAACAACAAAGTTGTTGTTGGTTTATAAAAAATAATAACACGTTCGGAAATCATCAACAATGAATTGTTGATTTTCGAAAATCAACAACAATGTGTTGCCAATTTCAGAAATTAGCAATACAATATTGTTGATTTATCGAAAATCAACAACAAAAATTAGCAACAACATTATATCCTGATTTCAAAAGTAGCAACATTTTGTTGCTAATTTTTCAAAACCAGCAACATAGTAAAAAAAACATGGTTTGACACATTTTTTAGATAAATAGAAAAGAGAAAGATAGACATGTCTAAATAACGACTAAGTTGTTTGGACGTTTCCAAAACCACATATATGATTAGGGAAAATGTATATTCAACTAAGTTTTTTTTTTTTGTAAATTACCAAAACTTTACATTACTATACCAACATAAAAATCATCTCTATGTCTGGTTCTTGCATTTTCAACTTGATCATTTTTGAGTTAATTACATACCCATCTTCAGCTAATGGAAATGCATCTTCAAGGTCACTATACTGAATCATTATGACTATCAGATCTATTGAGTAGTTCATATCATTCCCTATAAATTCATCTATGCAAATATCTCTTTCAATTTCTGTCACCATTCTAATGCCATATTTTTCTTATTGAGCCCACGTATCTTCAAACAATTCTTCTAAAAGACTCTGGCCTCCGACATTATCAATACTAATAGCTTCTTTTCTCAAATTGTATATACAATTCATACTCTCTCCAATACTCATCACAACACTAGCAAAAGTGGAAGATGACATCTTACTACCATTGGTATTTATGTTTGGCGTACAATCATCAAGTCGATCTTCATTTTTTTAATCAATCAATTCCATCTTATGTGACGTAACCTCATCAGAAAATGTATCCCTGCATTTATGCAACCATAAATAATAATTACTTCTATTAAATATGTGAATATTTCTATAATAAACTAGCTAAGTGATGGAAGACAATAGATCATCACATGTTGCTAATTTTCTAGTTACTAATTTTAAATTTTAAAATTTCACATACGGGCAACTTTAATCTCATAACCACACTTTTTATGTATTGATTCAGGGTATTTTGAATTAAACTCTCAAGAGTATAAGATAAAGTCTAAATGCATAACATTAAGATCACAGGATAATCACCTATTTACTAAACCATGTTGCCAAGGTTCCATATAATCCACTTGGCACATTCGAGTATGCCTTCCCCCATGTCTTGATCACCTGCACTAATGGCTAGTAGCCACCCGTGATTTACCTCCTCCGTGTTGGCCTAGGGACGAGTTGGCGGAGATGCTGGGGTGAGTTGCCACATATAATCCAAATCTATGTCTCCTCGGGATAGCGCGGTGGTTGAGGCATAGAGTGTTGCCACATGAGGTTTTAGGGTCCAAACTCTGCGAATCCGAGCATGTCTTTCCCCATACCTTGACCACCTGCACTAATGGCTAGTAGCCACCTGTGATTTATTTCCTCCGTATTGGCCTAGGGAAGGGTTGGCGGGGGCGCAAGGGGCAAACGAATCACCTTTTTTGCCACATATAATCCAAATCTACCCACCATATTAATTGATTTACATATTAGTAGAATAACACTTACATGTTCTCTGCAAGATTGATCAAAGAATAAAACTTTGTCCACACTACGATATCAACTATCACTCCTATTGTGATTGGTTTTTCTACAATAACAAAAAATTTATTAGACGAATATAACGAACATTTCCCAGCCAACAACAATGATAAGGGAAATTTTAGATGCCATCGTCGCCTAACCAAGTTTACAACATCTCTGGAAGGCTGGTTCAAAGTATTTCACAAATACTTGAATTTTTTAAACTTCGCATTACACTTGCTTATACCTCCCTTCAACCATTCTCAAATACAATAATAGACAACTAGAAAAGTCACTAGTTGGAGCAAGGTTTCCTCGCTTTCAATTTCAAGGTTATGAGGGAATCATATAGTCGGGAGCAGCTACCTCATGAAGACCATCGGGGCTATACACTGCACTATTCGCCGGAGAAGAACTTGCATTGGAGCTATATTTGTTAGGTTTTCTCAGATAAACTTTTCTTTTACATGTACAATAACCCTTTAAGTTCCCAGAAAACTATAGGATACTAAACCGAAGTAGCAATTTTTTACCTATGCTACATTCCATGTTTTCTATGATAAGAACCTACACCATTCACTGCAAAATATTCTCCATTGGGTCGACGTTTGTCACCTCATCCCCATTCAACTTTTTCGCACAACATAGGTTAATCTTTCATTGAAAAATTACCTACATAGTTCATCGGAAATTTACCTACACCGTTCACCATTGGTCGCCTTTGCTTTGGGCACAGTTGGACGCCCAATTTGGGTGACCCTCATAGCCAAAACACTCAAGGCGTCTGGACCAAGTCCGGGTGCCCTCGAGCTATAAGGGTCGACCATATTGGGTGCTCAGGATAACAAACACACACTTGTGAGCCCCTCTCACAACTATCAAAACCGTGTTTTTTTTTGTTTATTTTTTTAAGATTCCGATTATACCAATAAACTTTTGCTTTTAGGGTTTAGTGCTTGGGTTACAATATTAAACAAAAAAAAATTAAATTGAAAAAAAAATTTGGTGCGCAAAATAAGGTGTGCAAAATATCAACTATATATAAGGGTTTGTTACCCTCCACACCTACTATGGGCATCCATCATGGGTGCCCCTCACAGGCTGAGGCGCCTCTGATGATCTAAGGCCCCTCTACCAATTTTGTTTTTATTTATGTTTTAGGCTACCTATACTAATAAGATTTTGCCTTTAGGAGTTGAGTTATAGTATTAAGGAAAACAAATTTAAATCAATTTTTGTTATGAGCAAGAGGTGTGCAGGATAATAAAACACACACACTCTCTCTATATAATTGTTAACCTATGGATTCTTTGTTGCGGAATGATCTGTGAATGCTTTGTCGAGGCACCTAGAATTGATCGAGGTGCCCCAATTAAAATACATAGTTATTTATTATTATTTTTTTAGCTCCAGGGTTAAGCCAGGTTATAGTATTCAAGCTAAAAAAAATTTAAAACTTAAAAATTTTTAGGTGCTCATGGGGTATAATGCCACCATTATACCCCATGAACACCTACAAAATTTTAAGTGCTCATGGGGTATAATATATGTATTTAAGGTATTTAGGGTTTAAGATTTAATGATTTTTTATTTTTAAAAAATAAATTGAGGTGCCTGGATCAATTCCAAGCGTCTCAACCAAGCAGTGACAAACCGTCCCACAGCCTAAAGGGTCAATTTCCTACGGGCACATGTCCTCGGGGAAAAAAACTCCTCTCACCATCTAATCACTTGGCTGTCGACTATAAGCTGATCCTGTGATTTATTTCTTTTCACGTAATTCGAGAGTGGACTATGAGAAATACCTGGATGAGAATGTAATCATCTTTTGTTAATTAAAATAATTGATGACCACTTTTAAATTTGGTATGAGGTATTTAATTTATGTCGATTAATTTTAAAGATGATCAATTTGATTATCAATGAAAATTTTTTATTAGCCACTAGATAAATTAAAAGGTATTCATAATAAATGATAACATCCTTAGACCGCTCGTTAAAAGAAACATATTTGTTAATTTATTAAATCTAAAATTAAATTTCTAAATTGAAAAGTCATACACCTTGCCACTGACAATTACCTTGTGTGGTTGTTTGGTTATATTTATGGAAGCTAGTCGACTGACCAATTTGGCATATTTTTGATGGTGTTACAGTACAACGACTTCAATGAGTAAACGATTGCATGATTACCTCGTGCGAGTGTTGGGCTTGACAGACTTAGACATGGTCAAGCTATTTAGAATATACAATTTTTAAGACTCACTTTAACACGACTAAATAAAAAGTTAAATTAAAGGTTATCTTTTGGATTACCATTTTACATTTTTACATGAAATAGAAATTAGGGAAATAATTTATTCAATTTGTTAATACAGTATCCAAAAAACTGATCAGAACAAATCCTTTGATTTGTTTGAGGATAAGACACGTAATTTACTTAAAATTTTAATTACAATTTAGCTGGTGCAGACACGTAACCGCGGAGCACACAGTGTCTATCTGCGGTCGGAACTGCTTCGCTGTTTGACCCAACGACTAAGATGTGCTCCATGTGACAAACCACTGCTTTGGATTCGATGTCGGCCCATCGCCCCGTGCCTCGGACGAAATGTCCAATTTGAATGTCCGCATAAAGGCCATATGCGAACCTTGTTTTCTTACTAGTTTCCGTTTTACTGGTCTCGAGCTGGTAAGTCCAGTCCCCGCATATAACCTAATATGAGGATTCCGCCCCCAAATTGCAGCCTTGATTTGATTCGGACGCAATCGCTCATGCTTATACTCATGGCCCGGATCCGAGCCGGAAAAGCTCGAAAAACAGCAGCGGTTTTTTGATCTCCTTCTCCACCCTCCGAAGTTCAGACCCTTGGCGATTTCGGTCCGTCCCCCGATTGGGCAACCTAATCGTCCCATTTGACGCATCGATCTCCTCCTCCTTCCCACATCGTTTACCGATCTTAATTCCCTCGTATTCCTTTCCATAGAGGTTCAGAATCGATCACGATGACTGTTCTGATGCCGCTCCGGTGGTTGGATTCCTCGCAATTGGCATAGTTTCTCAAAGTGAAATTGTGAGATTTGTATGCGGAAGTAGTCAACTCGAGTTCGTTTCTTATGTCAAACTGGAATATTTCATTTGCTTATAATGCGGGACGTGATCTCGATCTAAATGTTGAATCCATGGTTCCCTTTCTGCTTTTTCCGGCTCATTGGCTGGATAAACTAATGCATGTTTGACGATTTGGTGGTGAAGCTTGAAGGAAACAGGAAGTTGATATTTATCCTCATATCGTGTTCTGGAGGGGAAGGTATGGCTCAGAGTAATTGGGAGGCTGATAAGATGTGAGTTTTTTTTTTTTTTTTTCCAGTTCTTTTTCTTCTTCTTATTATACCCTTGCTTTGGTCTTCTCATTTCGGCGATTATTTGATTGTAGCTCTTTTCCCCTAATTTTGCCCCATTTGATGTTCTGTTAGGCTTGATGTTTATATACATGATTATCTATTGAAAAGAAATTTGCAAGCTACTGCAAAAGCTTTCAAGGAAGAAGGGAAAGTCGCCACTGATCCCGTGGGTTAGTATTTTTCTCATTTTCACCTGTTATTTATATGTATATGAATTAGGTTTTTGTTTACTATCTTATGAAAACCAAACAGGAGATGTTATTTGTTTGTGATGCCACTTCTCTGCAATAGTTTTTCTGATGTGCTACTACTTATTTACTGAATCTTGTTGTATATGCCCACCCTTGGTTCTTGCAGGTTGGCTATCTATCTAACTTATAATTTTGAACATTTTTGTATGACATTTTGACATCATATTGCTAGGATAATAACAGTTTTATCCAACATTGTAGCTGGGATAAAATGCTCATGTTAATACACAATATACGGTAAGAATTGGACAATATTTTGTTATCGTATATGACAGATCATTATTTTGATTCATTTAAGTATCCACCATTATCCGCCACCTCGATTACTAGTTACTGCACAGAATAGGAATGCGATTCTTTTGGGAAGATCTTATAAATTCAACAAATGTTAAAAATGATTTAAATAATCTTTTCATCAATTTGTTTTTTTTAATAAAGTTATGATTTCATGTTTCTAATAGCAAGGAGGTTTCTTCTATGAGCACCTTGAAAAGTTCAGCAACCCATCATGCAATTTTGGGCTGTTTGCTTATTTCTGAATAGAAAGCTACAAATAGCACTTGAATGAATTTGCAAGCTTTCTCTTGCAAATAACATATGATTACTAGTTCATTTGCAACGGGCCTTAATTCTACAAGTGTTGGTACAATTTCAAATGACCATTAATCATTTCTTCATCCTACTTGTTAATGCTGTTGTTGAAGTTGTCCAAATCTAATGTTGATTTGTAATCTTGACCTTGGATAGTTGGAAGCAATTACCTTACAGGGCATATAGATGATACAATAACATATATATAGGCCATATGCAAATATCAAATCTTAAAATTTGAAAATTATTATAAAAAAGGTTATTAATATTTTTGCTCTGTAAGTTAAGATAATACAAAAATATAAAGTACCTTATGTTAAAATATTTTTTTATGTAAATGATATCTGCATGATGTCAGAATTCTTATAAATAGATTCTTAAGTTGTACTTCTCCAATCATATCTGAATTGCTTGGAGGATTCATTCTTCTTCCTGGGCATTCATGAACCTGTGCTTTACTTGCAGCAATTGATGCTCCTGGTGGTTTTTTGTTTGAGTGGTGGTCTGTGTTTTGGGATATCTTCATAGCAAGAACAAATGAAAAACATTCTCAAGTTGCTGCGGCATACATAGAGGTAATTATATTGGTGGAAATTGTACGCCTCAATTTTTAAGTTTCAACATAAGTCTTGGATAAAAATCTACAATTAGACCATATCCTTTTCCAAGATAATTAAACTCTTTAATAAAGCTTGTTTCTACTTGCAGACACAACGGGCAAAAGCAAAGGAAGAACATCAAAGGCAATTACAGATGCAGCAGTTGCAACTCATACAGCAACAGGCTCAACTGCAACAAAGAGGTGTTAACCATCTGGCTCTCAATGGGACAATAAGCTCTACAAACACAAATGGGATTTCAGGGCCACCAACTGCTAGTTTATTGGCTGCTAAACTGTATGAAGAGCGAATGAAGCAGCCACAAACCATGGATGGTGAAATATCCCCACAACTTCTTGATGCTAATCGAGTTGTACTTCTCAAGTCTGCAACCAATCATCCTGGGTATTTATTTATTATTTAGTTTTTTAATTAAATAAAAAAAATTAGAACCAACCTTCAGTTAGGATTTTTTTTAGTAACCTAATTGTTCTTTCTAATATGTGGGTGTAGACAATTTATCCAAAGTAACCCTGTCACTGGATCTCCAGCAACACAGCATGTTCAAGGACAAAATCAACAGACATCTGTAAAATTTTGCACAATGTGTCCCTTGCATAATTTAATCTGTGATATTTTATTCTCTTTGGTCTTCTACTGCTTAGTTTAATTACTGCAGGACATTAAAGGTATCATGGGTCCGGCCCAAAGATCTTTGAATATGGATCCCTCGTTGTATGGCCATGGTATAATGCAAGCAAAATCTGGACTATGTGGCTCTGGTTAGTGACTTCTCTGCAATTTAATGAAAAGATATTTTTAATCGTTGCCTTTGATGAATTGAAAAATTGTATATGGATAAATGTGCAAAAACTTGACAAATTTTTAATGACTAGCACCAACGTTTCCCTAAGGGGGTGTTACCTGTCACAAATTTTGATTTGAGAAGAGTCCTTGGAATTATTACATTATAATTTATTCAGCCCAACTATGATCTCAGGTCCTCATTGATCTATAGGGACTTGCCTTTGTTCTCTTCTTTTAATGCCTTGTATAGGCTTGGAAGTCATACCGATTTCCATTGTACTTCATATAAATGGGTGTGTGTGTATTGTACTACCTTGGTAAATTGTTGAAATTAGTTCTTGACTGACTGTGATCTTGGTGCTATTTTATTTTGATAGCTAAAATTATAATACTGTTGTTATTAAACATTCACTTACATTTCAATAGTCTAAGCTTGTCATTGGAAAATATATTCCTCTATGAAATGGTTACAATTTAAGATTTATTGAATGTTAGTTAATTTTAAGCTCTATCATGAGTAGAAACAAGAAACCTGTAAAAATAAAAAAGACTAGGATTGAGTTCTATGATGTGGTAAATTACCAAGCAACTTTTGAAGCAATGAACGCTCCAATTGCCACTGGAAAAGAAAAATACAAAAATAAATGGGAAAGAAGCTATCTGATGCAGATTTTATGAGTATCATGAGTTGTTTATTCTTTGAGAATATGATCTTATGAGGTATTGCCTCTGGGTTCTTTTATTTATATTACAACAATAACAATCATGCCTTATCCCACTAGGTGGGGTCAACTATCTGGATTCTTCTACACCATTGGACTTTATCCCCTATTATATCATTATCTATATTTAAATAAATTTTATTTTATTTTATCATTACTAATCAAGTCTTCTTCGGTGTTTTTCTTTCTAGTGGAGTCAACTATATGGATTCTTCTACACCATTGGGCTCTATCCTCTTATATCATTATCTATATTTAAATAAATTTTATTTTATTTTATCATTACTAATCAAGTCTTCTTTGGTATTTTTCTTTCTCGTTTAATGTGTATATTTGTCATACTTTTACATTGCCTAATTGTCTCCCGGAGTCTTCCCTCATTTATATATAATATATAAAACAAAGTGTTGGTGTAGCGAGGCCAGCAAGAGGGGAGGGGTGAATTGCCTGCAATAAGAAAATACCCTCCTCGTTCTTTCAACTCTAAAATAGTAACAATAAAATAAAAATAAAATAACAGAAAAGAAAGAAAGAAAGAAGACTCAGGGATTTGACTTGGTTACAACCTAGGTGGTTGTTAATCCAAGGCGGTTGAACAACTCTGTCAGAATCTCCTTCTTTGAAGGCGGAGAAGCCTTTTACACACTGAAAGCTCTTAAGCGTTGCTAGGAAGTTAGTACAAGAGTTGAATGATTAATTCCTAGCTCCAGGGGCCTTTATATAGC
>JBBMJZ010413099.1:513604-524173 GCA_037833815.1 Zingiber zerumbet | reverse complement strand
AAAAAAAAATATTAATAATAGTGTTAATATTAATATTAAAATTTTTGAAAATATTATTAATAATAATATTATTAATACTGATATTAATATTAATATTATCATTAAATTAAATTTAGGAATGAGGCGGGGATGGGGATTTGATCCCCATCGGTTCGGATTCGGGGAATCCCCGAACCCGAAAAAATGAGAACAGGGCGGGGATGGGAATGGCAAACCCGGCCCCGCCCCGCCCCGTTGCCATCCCTAGTTAATACACAGTTGAATTTTAGTAGTATTTATCATCCTCAGACAGACGAGTAGACAGAGGTTGTGAATAGGTCACTTAGAAATTTACTGCATTGCTTAGTGTGGAGACCATGTGAAAAGTTACGACCATAAGCTGTGTTAGGCGGAATTTGCTCACAACCATGCCGTGAAACGTAGTACTAGTTTCAATCCATTATGATTTATTCAACTCAGCCTCATGGTCCATTAGATTTGTTGACATTGCCTAGTACGGGTCCAATACATAGAAGGGCAGACTTCGTGGATTACTTGCAAGAGATCCATAAAACGGTACACGATCATTTGTCCATCTCTAATTCCAAGTATATAGACAAAGCAAACCAAAAGCAGCGATACTTGGAGTTTGAAATTTATGATCACGTGTGGGTGGTTTTAATGAAAGATCGATTTCCACTAGAGATTACAACAAATTATCAGCCAAAGAAATTGGTCTGATGGAGATCATTGAGAATATTCGCATTGCCGATGTTTTTAATGTGAAGCATTTAATTCTCTTCCATGGTTATTCTCCTGACGATAAAGTGGTCGACAATTCGGGGGTGAATTTTCTCCATCTTAGGGAGAATGATGCGGGTTCAACAGAGCAATCTTCCGGAGGCTTTGTCGCTCACGCGTATAGAATTGAGAAATCTACGTTTGTTAAAGGGGAACCACAACCTCCAAGTTTTGGACCCAAAAAATACCATTTAGTCCTTTTCGGAGCCTCTGAACATATTCTTTACTATTTTTAATAATTTCTGTTTTATGGTAGTTAAGGTATTTTTGATATTTCTGGTAGTTATAGGTTAGGGTTTGTCTATATAAGTGTCATATTTAATGTTTTAAAATAATTTTTTATTATTGCTATTTCTAGCCGCCATCTCTTTCTTGGAACGTGGTGTTTCCCTATTTCCTGGTATTCCCTTCCGGATCAATATGTTGTAGAAGATCGCTTCCAGGTATTCGTACGCAAATCAATAGATTCAATAGTTGTCCAATGCGTCAATATATAATCCGGCTTATCATAGGTCAGATGGAATTTACATGGAGAACAGGGAACAGTATGTTGTCAGTGCACAATCATGAAGTATTTGTATATTTAAAAGCAATATTGTAGGTTCATAATGGCTAGCTAGAGAAAGGGTGCAAAGCATACTCAAATGAAAAGATTACTTCAATGTACGTGTGTAACAAGAATAATCGTGATAGCTAAAGTGAAAATATAATGTGAGCAGAAATGTGAAATCATTACAAATAATGCTAACTCAATTACTTAGCGTGGTTCACTCTTCTTCTACTTTACAACCTATAATGTGTACGGTGCATCACTCCTCGCAACAATCCACTAAACCACTCTTTCACAGAAAACAAAAAGATAAGCTTCTAGAAATAAGGATAACACCTCCCATGTAAACACCTTGACCTGCACCAATGAGATTTCACAAGCTCACCACAAACTTAATCCTCACCAAGATTTCTCTTACAAATAATGATTCTCTATTATACGTAAAGAAAAAAAGTGCAAGAACAAGGGAAGAGGATAAATTACCAAGGGCTTGAGAAGTGCAAGAATCTCTATGGGTACTAGATCAACATGAACACAGAAAAATGAAACAATAAAAATAAGTCGATGCACCAACTTATTTATATTCTTTGTTGTATCCTTACACTTCACATTCTAGAGTATATGTTATTTACAATTGGGTCCCTAACAGAGCATAACTAGGATTGACCTTGGTTTTGATACTTAAACTTCTTCGTGACTTGATGGAATATATAAAGGAACTAAAATATACACATTATAAGCAACAAAGTTTCTTAAGAATTGTAGAAATGGAATCAATCTAATTAGATGATTAATCGTACCTTTAGAGTGTCAGCAAAGCTTATTCCATCATAGAGATTCATGTTTTCTCTCAAAAATGGATCATGAACAAACTTTGGTGGCTTAAGTAAAACATTACTTCGTCCAGACTCCCTTATTGAAGCCAGAACTTGAAAAGGTTGCAATCTGAATTTCTTTGAGGAACAAAAAGAACTTGATATTATACTAGGATGCTTCCTGGATCCAGTCTTTGGGTTTGAGTGTGCAGGAGAAGTCATGCCAGAACTATGAGCTGATGAAGGTTGACTAATACATTGATCAAAGATGCTTCTGTAGAGAGACAACACGTGTTGCTCACGATTTACTATTTCTTCTTCAAGCAGCTCAATCTCTGCAATTAATTCCCTAGTCTAAATGAAACAACGAGTCATTTCTTTTGTACAATTAACAAATGCATAAACAATGAAAAGTCAGAAACAATCCTAAGCTAGTAATCAGCTACTGCAGTTATGAATTTTCGCCATAACCAAGTTAATATCAGCATATCAGAAAATCATCTTTTGGTTGATTCAGATGCTACAAGTAACCAACAGTATTCAAATAAACTGAATCACTTTCTGATAATATAATGTCGTGCTTTGAGTATGGAATTAGTCGTAGACTCGTATGTTAACATCTCATAGAGCATTGACAAAGGTGGTTATGCAAATAATAATAATATTTTGAATGAAAGGCAGAAAACCTACAAAAATTTATTCAATATAAAAAGGTGTAGTGTACAGTGGGAGAGCAAGTAACAAGGCCAAGATACACAACCACACATTTGTGAAGTTCAGTTTCTTTTTCAACAAGCTCTTTCAAGTATTGAGACCAATCTGTAAGTATCCCGTGGTAGTTTTAATGTGATCAACCAAGTCAAGTTAGGTGTTGTTATGTTTTGATGCCCTATGTCTGAGTGTGCAGGAACTTAGGAGCACAGGAGGCTGAGAGAAAGATGCGGCTAGCGAAAAGGACGGCACGGGAGAGAGTAGACGGGCTCGGTGCGTCCGAGGGACGAAGCGCAACGGAAGAGTACGCTGCCGGACGAGAAGAAGGCGCGCGGCGTTTCCGAGGGACGAGAAGCCGAAACGGAAGCTTGCTCGAGAAGGCCGAAAAATGGGTTCAGGTGAGCCCTATTCCGGATGACCGAAATCACCCAAGCGAGCGGAGTTAGAGCGGAAGACCCGGATGAAAAGTCAACTTCCGGTTGACTGGAGTCCGAGCGCCCGGAGCCACTCCGGCACTCGAACCCGCTTGGTCCAGCCGAAATACCTTGGCGACGCGCCCCTGTGCGAAAGTAGTCCAAGCGCCCGGAACCCTTCTAAGCGCCCGAACCAGAGATTTTATCTAGATCCGTTGTGACGCAATCTGCTACGACGTGGATAAAGTTTTATCCACGTCCAAGCGCCTGGAACCCTTCCAGGCGCCCCGATCAGGGCTATAAATACAGCCCTAAACAGCAACACTTGTAAACGTTCTACTTTCAGTTAGCTTTATAATTGAGTACTTTCACTGCTGTAAGAGGCTTCTCCGCCCGAATGAGACTTTAGTGGGCTTTCAAACATCTTGGATTAGCAATCTTCTAATTGTAAACTAAGTAAAATCTCTATGCCTCTTTCTCTTGTTAATTTCCTTGTTGTTTCCTTTTTTTGTACAACTGTATATGTTGATAAAGCTATAAGTCGAGAAAGGTGTTTGTATTTTTTTTCAAGCTATTCACCCCCTCTAGCCGGCCGTAAGGGACCAACACAATCAAGAGCCAATTTTATGTCCCAATGCTTCCCAAATGCATGTCATAATTAACAATAAAAAAAGAAGATGGATACCAAAATCATAACCAGAGGACAAACTAAATCATACACATCTTAGATTATAGTTTTGTATATCAAGTATTAACATGGATAACATACAGTTACTGGCTATTCCACTTATGATCACTCAGATAAGATGGAAGTTAAATTTTATATGACAAACTTTTACAGAGGGAAATCAGGAATCGAAATACAACAACATAAAAGTTGTTTTAAGACATTTAGAAACAAGTATGAGTTTCATTGTAAATAAAGGTTAGCAACTTTCAAGCTTTCCCCAAAGAAAAAGAATTAAATCTGTCCTATGATTTGGTTTCTAAACAAACTAAAGTATGGAGGAACCAACATATCATGCCTATGATCAGCATTATTGCTGATCGGTCGAGTGAAGACATTTGGGATGTCAAAGGTAACTTATTTACATTTCCAGATAGCAATTGCATGAAAATTATATAAAAGCATTTGCCCTAATGTAAGCTTTGCTACCGTCAAATATAAATTGTCTAAACAAGTGAAACTTATAGTTCATCACCTGAGCTGAGAAATGTCTATGTCCAGGAGATAAAGTACTAGAAGCTCGACCAATCGCCTTCTCCAATAGAAAGCGAGTAGATTTTTCTTGATGCAAATGCATCTGGAGTTGTTTGATCTGTCAAAATGCAAAAGACTTCAGGACATCTGGAGCAATAACTTGAACTTAATGTTTGTCTTTAAAGGTTAAAATGTTATAATTTATATGAAAATCCATGAAGCCTCACATCTCTCTTAACTCGGCAACCACTAGCATATTAATTATATTAATAGAAGGTAGTTCATGGCATCAAATTCTACAAGAAAAGATTAGTGCAATTGGTTGCTGCACAAACAAAACTGCTTTTCTTATTGGATTACTGAAGCTAACAAACTAAGCATGATCTCTAGCTCCATGCATGCCTTGGATTTTTTTTTTAATACACAATAAACAATGACTTACTAATAAAGCTTAAAAAAATATAAACATGGCAGGTTCAACATCCAAAGATTGTCATGAAATTATAAATGCTTTTGAAAATCAAGTAAAATCGGTTAGCCAGATACATTGAAGAAAAAAATAAAAAAAGTAAAACATGGGCTATTTTTCCTAGTTAGAACTTAGAACGTACTTTTCTCAGTTTTGTTAAGATATTTGCACACAGAAATTTATTTCAAAACTAGTAGTCAAGCAAGATTGAATATAATCCTTACATCATCTTCCAAGGAGACTCTACTGTTCCTCGTAGTATTTGTAGCACTTTCGCTTGAATTCTGAAATTTTCCATGAGAGTTCATTATATTCATAACATTATTTGGATCCTGAGAGGAAAGAAAGATGGAAAGGAAAATTTTTATTTGATAATCATAGTTGATCAATAAATCTTAAATATTTTAGATATAATTCAAAATGATAAGTACCTGAATGTCAGCACGCTCTTTCGGCATGCTGTGTGAATTTACATGTTTGTTGAAATCCAGGTTTCTATCAGAGGCACTGGAAGAAAATTCATCGTTACAGAAAATAAATTTCCAATGGACATGATTAATTATAGGAATGATTCTTGAAAGAAGAACATATGCAAATGCTTGTCTGTTATATTTAGCTGGTAAATGTTGGATTCTATGGTTTCTCTTCTGTTGTTCCCCTCTCTCTTTTTGTTCATTTATACCATTTTATATGTTGGCATCTGAATTTTGCTAAGGACAAATGAAACATAGACAATACTTGAAAAACAATTATTTTTGTTATTTTTCTCTGTCTCGATTTCTTAAACCATAACTGGAAAAAAAAATATGGATGTCAATATAAGTTCCTAAATGCATTAATCTCGAGCGTATGGTCATATCGAACTTTCAAGTTATTTGAAATTGAGTCGTCCAACTATTTGGTCCCTGATCCATAAACTACATACTCTAAATTCTCTCCAACAATAACAACTTCCAATTAGAACCTCTGTATCAAAGTTTCATTGTGGTACATCTCAAACATGCAAACATACTCAACCAGCATTTAAGATGCTATGCAAAGAAGGGAAAAAAAAAGAAAGTCTCACATTATTGTTAAGGTTCCATTTAATGTCAAGCAAGGTTCACATTAAAGACCTTATTCAGAAGTCAAACAGAAATAATAGCATGGAAACCCCACACTACCAAACTACGCGCTTACTGATTTGAGCGCTATCAACAGGAAGCTAAAGACTTGTTCGCAAGACAGTTCAAAGTAATTTTTTCAAGACACATTTAAAAGTAGACTCAGATGCAAGCCACTAAAAGAGCACAGAACTAAAAACTTTGTTTCTTGTGATCATGAACTCCACATCATCGCTAAGTTCTAAAATGCTAAAGCAAATTAAGTATTTAAGCGACAAGTAATTATTTCAATTTTTTTTTAAAAAAAAAAGGGTCACATATCTCATGTAGACTGACCAAAGAGCCCTTTTCAAGAGAGACTTCAGAATGCTAAGCATACCTCTTGGAGCGCCTGTGGTGAGTACCAGAAGTAGCAGGGGAGGCTTTGGAGGAAGAAGCTAAGCATCCTTGGCTCTTCACATCCATCTCTCTCTCCTCCTCCTCCTCCTCCTCCTCTTGTGATCCCACTTTCCTCTCTTTGCTAGGGTTTCGTCAGCAAGCCGATGACGGTGAACCAGTTAAGTAGAGGCCTCTCATTAATGATGTCGTCCTTGAGATCGTGGGGAAGGCGAAATTAATTGTGAGCGTGAGCAAGAAAGGGATCTCACAGCCTAATCGCCGAGACGACTGAACGCTGCCCGAGAGCGGGGCCAGCGGGTAGTTGGAAGAGTTATTGAAACAGTTAATGTGGAGCAACGAATGAAGTCAATCAACTGGAGAAGTTATAATAAAATCGGATCAGAATTATCATTAATAAGAAAAATTTATAAAAAAACGAAATATGGTAGATGATTAAAATAAAAAATAATAAGTAAGTTATTTTCATTATTCTTATTATTAAGACACTTTTTTAAAAAATAATTTAGAGGACAAAAATAAATAAAAGGGCATTTTACAATTCAACGGCTTTTTTTCCAAAAACAAAAAACAAATAAATGGGCATTCCTTTATCTGGAAATTATCATGTGATCCAGCTATTGTAAAATTTATCGGATAGCTTCTAAAATATGTAAAAATTACTGAATGATAATATATTTAGAATAAGTTTAACATTTAGACAGTTGTTACAAACTGTAAGCTACTGGTGTAAGTTTTAAATTTAGAATTTTGGGTTTAAGATATCTAATATTATTATATTGAAATAGCTTATATAACTATTTTAAAATTATTTTTTATAAATTTTAAATAATTTTAATTAAATTGATAAAATAGTATTTAGATATAATAGTGTTCATATATTTTTGTCATAAATCCAGGGGTGATATAGGATTTTAGATTTATGGAGGTATTATACTAAGTGATGAAAATAATTATTAAACGCATTATATAATAATGACATCTCTAAACTTTTAAAATGTATAATGTATATTTAGTTGAAATGTGAAAAATAAAAGAGAAAAAAATTCGATCCGGTGAATATTTGAACTCAAGAGGTGCGTTAAAATAAAAATTAAATCTACCATTAGACCAACTATACATATATTTTAATTTGGGGTAAAATAATATATATACTAATAAAATTCAAAAAAATTCTCTATAAAAATATGATATTAAAAAATTTTGGGGGAGTCATGGCACCCTCATGTCCTAATGTAGATCTGCCTCTGCATAAATGCTATATCTTAAACTTACACTAAATATATTATAATAGCTATCGAGTAGCTTTTATATATTATAGTGGTTATCAAATAATTTCTATAAGGTATAAAATTTAAATCCTAAACACGTTGTAATAGTTATAGAGTTTCTCCACACATTGTAATAACTATGAAGTAGCATATGGGGCCCCCAAGGCGTAGCGCAGACGATTGGCGCATGGTATTTCTAGCGTAATGGTCAGGGGTCGATTCTCAGGAACTGACGACCTGGAGTTTACCCTGCAATGCGCCTATGGCCTGTGTACCTGCATGAACCTCCCTCCATATCCGTGGGGCCGGCACTAGGGGGGCCGCTAAGGTAGCGGATCTACCTTTATGAAGTAGCATATGGGTGTCCGCTTCTTAGAGAGAGAAACTCCAACTTCTCTCTAGGATTTCCGGTCATCTTCCACATGATGAGGTAAGTGATTTCTAGGCTCTTTCTCCAGTGACTTTGGGAGAACTCTCCTAGGGTTCTACTCTCCTACCCCCCTTAGTGGTGCTCACCCACTTGTAGTTGACGCCATCTCTCTGGAGGTTCTCGGGTGAAGTTGGAGGGTGCAGAGAGGATATCCTACTGGCTATATCGGAGTTTCTTCTCCAGCATAAAAGTTATCTTTTCATTAGTGTTACTGTATATCTTTTCGATAAACCTACTCCTATCCCCTCCTCTATTTCGGTTTCCTTTGGTTTTCTTCCTCTCCCCTTTTCCCCTCCTCTGTCTCGGTGCCTGAAGGAAGGTTGTGATCGGTCAATTCATATTGCTTTACACATCGCTGGAGGTTCACCGGAGTTTTCAAACACTCTGCAAATTTCAGTCGCTCCATAGAATGAAATTTTTGGGAGAATTATTCAACATTAATGGCCAATAATTGGAGTTCTCCTTATTTGGAAATCCTTAGTGGCATCTGATTTTATTTTGGCATGGACTATTTATTGTATCTCTTGATTTGAAAGTCTTGGTTAGCATTTTGCATGAATTAATTAGAGTTTCTTATGAATTGGAAGTCTTGGTTGGCATTTTAAAATTCCTCTTGATCTTGGTATCTCTTCCATTTGAATTGTATTTGACTTTGGCTTTGCTATTCCTATTTTGTAATTCCACGTGGATGCATTAAAATTGGAAAGAAGATGAAAGGTCTCAAATATTCATCTTTGAGTCTAACAAAGGGTCCACATCCTATGTCATTTGAAGAGGATAGAGTTGCTACTATGGAGGATGCATCACAATTGGCCAATCATTAAAATTAATTGAGTTAATTGAGTCCTTAATTTTAAAACCAGCGTGAATATGGTGTCAGTCTTTTTGCATGTCACGTGGCACATCAAATTAATTAAAGTTGAAACTCATTAAAATTAATACAAGTGTTGTAGTAACAAGTCCCAAGTCGTATCTTTTTTTCCAAGGGTTACTAGCAAAATGTGTGAATTCCAAGATTTGATTCCAATCCAATTATTACATCAACAAAATCAATTAAGTTCATCATTTGACTTACAAATCAACTTGTCTTCATCTAATGCATTCAAGAACAGAATTAAAGAATCATTCACCATCACAATCAAAGTAAACACTCAAACACTACATTTTCAATTCTCAAACATATTCTACAATGTCAAACAAAGGTGAATAATGAAGACATTTTGTGATCATTCCAATATCAACTTCAGCACAGTACCACAAAGTTTAAGAATCAAATCAACTCTGATAAAGGAAAACCAAATTAGTAGCTAGACATTCAAAACAAAACTCTAGATAAACTCTTGTTAGTGACTAAACATTAGCTAGCTTAACCTAAAATTAAGAACACAAAATAAGAAATAGATTGCAAACTGAATTAGTAGCTTAACATGGGTGGAGTTACAGAAATTTGAAGTAATCAGAAATGCAAGTAAGTAAACAGAATTGAATTGCAAATAAGAAGATCTAGTAACAAAACTAAAACTAGAATTCATAAATTGCAAGATCTAAATCTAAACCATTTCTACCCAAATCTACTCTTCTAACAAGTCTTTCCTTGCCATCACACAAGGAAATTGAATGAAAACTTCAACTCAATTCAATCTCTTCTAGCACCAAAGAAAACCTTCCTGGAAAAGCTGGTGAAGATTGGACTGCCAAACTCAAAATTCTGCAGATCTGGAATCCGAATTCTCTGGATCGATGCTCTCTGATGGAGGGCGAGCCACTTTCACCAAAGAACTTCTCCAATGATGGCTGAAACAGAGGAGACAGTCTCACAGATCTGAGCTCCGGAGAGAAGATCGCCGGCGCATGCAAAAGATCAGAGCATGGAAGCAAAAGAATGGAAGCTCCAACGCCAATTAGACTTGCTGAGAAGTAGATCTGGAGGAAGATGGGGAGCTGCGGCCGTCGCACGAAGAAGACGACGCTACAGTTGAGAAATCGCGAGGAACCGAGCTCAGCTACTGTAACTTCTCACGCGGGGTTTTAAACCTCCTCAGTTTTGATCGGACGGCTGAGATTGTTCTGAGCTTGATCAACGGTGAAAAGCAACTCAAATCTGGATCAAAAGGTACAGATCTTCATTTATGGTCTAGATCCACTCCTCATTAGGTTGGATGAACCGGATCTTCAACAAATGGCTCAGATCATCGTGATCTTCAATGGACGGTCTAAATCAATCCAGAGCTTGATCGCTCCGTTTAGCCCTAGATTTGAGCTCAAGTACGGTATAATTTGATCGAATCCATGACCCTTTTGATGCCTACAAAATAATAACAAATATTAGCATCAAAATACCATGAAAATAGGTTAATTTGTAATTAAGTCCAAGATAAAATGAAATTATGAAATGTAGAGTAAATATGACTTTAAGCTATGAAAATATCA
>JBBMJZ010413099.1:459352-472001 GCA_037833815.1 Zingiber zerumbet | reverse complement strand
ATGTTAAGTTCCGTTTACAATCCAAGTCTAACCTCTAAGAATAGATAAGTTGAATTTGGATCAATAATGTTAAGTTCTGTTTGCGATCTAAGTTTAACTTCTAAAGAACACATGGGTAGCTAGGAAAGGTTCAGTACTTTTACAAATTTTTGTACAGGGGAATCAGTACGGTATTCCAAGTAGCAACCAACACAGGGATCTTTTTATAGCCCCTGGAAAGTCTTATCCGTAGCTTGAGGGCGCCTCCAAAAGACTTGGAGGGCGCCTCCAGTGAGGCGCAATGGATAAAACTTTATCCACTGCGAACAACTATGTTGACTGGCCGAAGGCGCCCTCCATGAGTATGGAAGGCGCCTTCCATGCTTATGGAGGGCGCCTTCCGCCTGAAAGTGGCGGAGGCGGAGGCGCTGGCGCGCCTCGAAGACGCCTTCAACTCTTGTTGAGGGCGCCTCCGGCAGTATTCTCCAGCTCCTTTCGCTCTTTTGCTGCTTCGATCGTTTGGATGATTGTGGCCAATCGAAATAGGGCTCACCCGAACCCAATTTTTGGCCTTCTCCTTAAGCAGGCTTCCGCTCCGACTTCTAGTCCCTCGAACGTCGCATACGTTCTTCTCGTCCACCAGTGTAATCTTCCGTAGCAATTCGTCCCTCGGTTGCATCGAGCCCGTCGGCTCTCTTCCCTTACCATCCTTCTTGCTAGCGGCATCTTCCGCTCGACTTCCTGTGCTCCTGTACACTTAGACACATGGATCAAAACACAACAGGACCTAACTTAACTTGGTTGATCGTACCAAAACTACCACGGGGTCCAACAATCTCTCCCTTTTTGAAGTGCATCAACCTAAGTTTAAATTAAGAAAAAACAAACAAGTTAAAATAAATGAATTTGCAAAAATAAACATTTTAAGTATGAGGTTGTGCCTTTTAATCTCTTGGAATATGCTTCTGCTCGATTCACGAGCTCTGCGATTGCTCGGCTCAAGGGCTCTGCTCCTGTTCACCTTCAATTTCATAGGATTTATGACAACCCCGCTCATGGGATCCGCTTCCATTCACCATCGACCTCTTGGCTCAACCCTCTCGGCATTCTCTGATCACCCGGTCGACATTTTTCAGTCGCCTGGTCGCAGTTTATTGTTTCTCAGTCGACATTTTCTCGGTCGCGCACTTGACACCACGCTCGCCCAATGTCTTTCAACCCACTCAGCATTTTCCCTATTGCCCGGTCGGCATTTTTGGGTCACTTGGTCACATTCTCCAATCACCCGGTCAACATTTTTCGGTCGCCCGATCGTGGTTTATTGTCGTTCGGTCGACATTTTCTCAGTCACACTGTCCATACCGTGCGCCCATTGTCTTTCCAAACGCTTGGAATTCTCCCTAGTGCTTGATCGACATTTCTTCGATCTCCTTCTCGACATTACTTGGTCTTTCGCTTTATTCCGTTTATACGCATGCTCGACATCCTTTCGTTCGCTGGGCATTCGCTGGGTACCATTCGAACGTTCGATCAAATTATCTCTATCGGCTTGCCAGACTCTCGCCCGAGAGTGAGTTATAAGTGAGTAGGGCTCATGTGGCCAACGACCTCTCGGTTGGGCACAACGATTAGCCGGCTGGGTTCTCTCCTTGAACAAGTGCTGGTTTCTGTTGTCGTTCTATTTGATACTCGTCGCCTGGTCGATATTCATCTCATTCATCGCTAGCACCTCATTCTTTGCTTAACACTCATCGTTCACGACTCACTCGCCGCTTTGCCTTGCACTCGTCGTTCACATCTCATTAGTCGCTCTGCCATGCACCCGCCGCTCGTGTCTCACTCGTCGCTTTGCCCTACATTCGTCGCCCGATCGACACCTGTTTTTTACTTCTTGCTTGGCATTTTCATAATCGCCCGATCGCTCTGCTTAGCATCGCCCGACCGTTTTCTCGATATGGCTTGGTCTCCCGAACGACATTCAATCGATCGCTTGCTCGACATACGCTTGGTACCATTTTTCGTCACCCACTCGATTTTACTTCAGTCACTTGCTCGGCATCGCATTCGCTATTCGTTCGATGTTATACGACAGGCCCAGCGATCTGACTCTGCATGCAGGAGCAATTCTGCTTTATGTTAGACTTGGTACTATAGTTAGTTGGAATTGCGCCTCCTTCGACTAGACTTGAAGGGGAGACTTGTGATGTGGATATAGCTTAGGGACTTAGGAGGAATTAGAAAAAAAAAAAAAAGTGAGGGCATTTTGGTCATTTTACTATGGGGGCATTAGGGGGGTTCGTTTCATGGTTTGGGAGGCTGCTTGTTCGAGCTTTTCTCCTCGCCGCCAGGGGACTTCACCGAGGAATCTCCATCATACTCCGCTCCTCGCCAACATTGGTTGCCACTTCTCTCCTTTCCTTCTCCTCGACGCCATCCGCTCCTCTCCTCCTTTTGGTTTTCTCCATCGCCTCACACAAGGGGCTTTGCTCCACTGCCACACGAAGAGGGGGAGGAGAACATCGTTGTAGCGACCAAGATGAGAGGGAGATGCATAGCCATCACCGCTTTCTCTCTCGTCACCGGCGAGGCACCCCCTTCCTCTCTCCTTCTCCCCTCGCCGGCGACGATTGCCTCTGAACCGCCTTCTTCGTTCTCTTTCACCGCCACCGCGAGGAAAGCATCCCTCAGCCACCTCGCCACCTCCCCTCTCGTCAGCAGCACATGTACCTGCCCGTCTCCACTACCGGACATGCCTTCGATGGCTAGCATCACTCCCAGCGAGCCATCTCGATGCCTCCATCACCCACTGACGACCACGCCGACGCACTCCGCACGACGTGGACATCCTTCTCTCCCTACTCTCTTGCCCAATAGCCTCCTGTCACTGTCGTCAAGGGGGCACGCAGCTGCTGCCTCCGCCTCTTCTCCTTCGCCACGACCAACCACCGTCGTCGGTCAGGCATGTCGTCGGCCGCACCTTTGCCATCTAGCGTCTTCATTCACTCCACAACCACCGACGAGAAATCCCTAACGGGCGACACCCCCACCGTCGGATCTGACCACTCGACATTTTCGCCTTCCAATTCATTGGTTCGGCTCTCGATCTGTATTGTTGTATGTTTTTGCCATCGATTGGGCCTCCGGGCCACTGTCGTCATTATGCTCCGATCTGACCTATATTTAGCCTTTGAGCTACTGTTGTTCATGGCATTCACGTCGTTATCTTGTTCCAGCCCGTGTGTTGTGTTCCGGCCTTCTTGCCATTATTGTATCTCGGTCTTATGTGACGTTATTATCTCCCGACCTGCATGTTGATATCGTGTCTTCGCCTGCGTGCTGATGTCATAGCCCGCCCTGCGTGCCGAGGTCACATCCGGTTTTGTGCCACCGCATCTGGCTTCGCGTCATCAGATCCAGCTCTCCAGTCTATTCAGAGTCATCTACCCTGCTAGGTTAGGACAACACGATCAACATCCCGACCAGCTCACCGATTCACCCGAGGGCGCCCCCTGAGCTAGGGTACATTCTCCGTGCTCACTCTACATTCATTTCATTATTATACGTCTGAGTCTGTTACTTATATACTCGTTAGATCTGCCTCAACCATCGGGGTACCAGGGACCGGGGTGACCCGGTCGTTGGCCGCAGGTAGCGTTGACCAAAGGACTTCTGACGACTTGGTCAACATAGAAACCATCTCAAAATATCCCCTTCCGGGATGTCGCGATTAGGTCAATATTCCATTCACCTCACCCGGCGATCCGTCTGACTCAGATTCCGGACAAGATCAATGAACAACAAGCATACCGTAAACTGCATCGGTTGGAAGAAATTCCTTTCACCTAATATACTTCCCATGCCGGTAGCATTATCCAAGTTGATAGATGTGGTGAAGATTATAGCCCAACTAGCCTTAGAATCCCTAGGGACAACAACATGACTTTTTTGGGCAAAGACTTACTGATTCGGCGAGAATAGCTCGATCTAAAGTAGAGTTCCAAGCTCCTATGAGGGGTTCACACTCGGGAGCCATCATCCCTTTGCCGGAGGGCACTAGCCCGTGTAGGTAAAACTGAAAGAAAAGTTGCATACCTGAGTCGAGATGAACTTTCCACTAAAAAGGGACAAAAGAGCTTTCCAGAGAATCAGCATATATCATCTCGCCTACCCTCGAGCGATGATCATTATGGCAGTATCCTAACGGGTCGCGGAGAAGGAGATGCCACCAACAGTCACTGAGAAGGCGGCGACGATTACAACAACACACCAACAACCTCAGAGAAGGGGGAGATCATTTGAGAAATGGAAAGTGGACAAGGAAACTATTAGGGCGGTAGAAAGAGGAGTGAAGATCATAGTGTCATCCTCAGTTCAGGAAGTGGTTGAAGTGTTCACTGTTGTTTGTTCCTCCAATCTTTATCCAACGATGATGTCGGCTCTTGCAGCCACAAAAGGTTATAAATCAAAGGAAAAAATTTACGGACGATCATCATGACGATTACTTGTAAGAAATTGATAGATTTACACAAATAATGTTTCAATCAATCAGTTTAAGAAGAACATTGGAGTAGTCATGCAACGTCTGTACGATGCCAAAATATTCCGATTTGAATATCTCACTAAGATGACGCAGCGATAGAAGTCTATCTGTCACAAAGAACAATGATGTTGTTGTATCTTTTAATCTTAGTAATCGCTACATGTTAGGAGCTCGGGAGGTTCAGAGGTCAGCGGTTCGGTACATTGCGAAGTTAATGAGTCGGCAACTCGGGAGATCGAAAACTTGATTGGTTCGGTGAGTTAGCAAGCAGGGAAGTCAGTGAGTCGGCAAGCCAAAACATCACTGAGATGATAACTCAGGAGATTGAAATTGGTTGGATCGGCTAAACCAATCAGAATTGTTGATACAACCCATGGAGACTATGTTAATCGAGTTTTGGAATACACCACATGATCTATGTATTGATTGAAACTTACTTTGTCATTTGACTTCCGTATATATGGCAAAAGGTGATTTACTCATCTCAGTATAAAACGGTAGCTACTAGCCATTAGTACAGATGATCAAGGTATGAGAGAAGATTTGGTGGTCAAGGTATGAGAGAAGATTTGCTCAGACGCATCCAATTTTAATCCCAACACCTCATATAGTAGCATCTCATATTTTAACTACCGTACCGGAGGACCATATTACTTCCCTTTATAAGTCATTGTTTACTATGCCACCACCATTTCAATTTAGCATAGCAAATTAATTTTATTTTATGTAGGTTCTATTTTTTTTAATTAATTAACTCTCGGAAAAAAAATCAATTAAACATGAATGACCAAGAACACCTAAAACATTCCGCCAATCGAACGGCAGTGGAGAACCGATCGCTGTCTCCGTCGGATATTAGCGATTCTTGTTACAACGCTTAACGAGAAAGCCCACACGTTTACCTGAATTGTTAGTGGAATGGAACTAGGAACTGGAAGTGTAGGCCCATGAGTAAGTTAACGTGGCACGAGAAGCCAACCTGGCGCTGGTCCACGTTAATTTAATAAGTTCCCGTCTCTTTTCTCTCGGCGCAAACGAGGACGAAGAAGTGAAGGAAATCTAAAAATAGCAACATTCGACGGAGATAAGAAAACCTTATCGGTCTTCGTCTCCTCTTCCTTCTTCTCGTCCCCATGATAGGGAGGGCTGCCTCCGGCCAGGGGAATCGCGAATCGCCCCATGGTGGCCTACCATCCGCCGGCGACTATGATCACCTGGAATTGCTCCATGAGATCGAAGCCTTGGGAAAAGCCCTCTCCCTCGACCCCAAACACCAACGTCGCCGCCTTCCTCCTCCGCCCTCCTCCGAAGAACGACTCGCTCTCTCTGCCGGTTGTTCCTCACCTGCCTCCTCTGTCTCCTCCTCTTCATCCTTGAGGGGCAAGGAGAAGAAGAAAACAGCGTCTCTGTGGGGATGGAATCCGATCAAAAAGGCGCTTTCTCAGATCACCGGCCAGCGTCGCTTCGTTTGCTGCTTCTCCCTCCACGTCCACTACATCGAGGGCCTCCCCACTGCCCTTTCTGGCGTCCCGCTCGTTGTGCAGTGGCGCCGCACCACGGATCCTGCCTCCTCTTCCGTTTCCACCAGCCCCTCCCGCGTCGTCCGCGGAGTCGTCCAGTTCGAGGAGACACTTACCTACCGATGCGCCGTGCAGGGCTCCCGCACCGGTCGGGGTGGAACGGCTAAGTACGAAGCTCGGCATTTCCTGATCTATCCCTCCCTCGCAGGCGGCGTCGCTGAGCTGGACCTCGGTCGCCATCTGGTGGATGTTACCCGTGTGCTCCCGGCCACTCTAGAGGAACTCGAGGACGAGAAAACATTTGGAAACTGGAGCACCAGCTACCGGTTGTCCGGGAAGGCAAGGGGCGCATCTCTTAATGTTAGCTTCGGGTTCTCGCTTGTTAGGAATGAGTCCTTGGTCGGGGCTGGTCCTCTGGACTGGGAAAAAGGAGAGAGAAAGATCTCAGAGGATTCTGAGCTTGATTTGATGAATACGCAGAGTAGTTCGCTAGAGGAAGTGAAGGTGCTTCATGCGGTGTTGCCAAGATCAACAATAGAGATCTCACAAAAAGCTAACGTGGCGGGGAAATTAGACACACAGAATCTTAATACTTCTATGGATATGCTGAAGCCTTGTATGTTGCCGGAGCCTGACAAAGGAAGTGATGAATGGGAATGCAATGATCCTGATTTTATGGTGATTGAGCACAGTGCAGAGATTTTGTCAGAAGAACAAACATGCAAAGCTGTGGTTGATGCCGCCACCTTTCATGCGGAATACAAGGGCAATAAGGAAGGGCCAGGTATGAAGCTCGATAAACCCGATGGTGAGGCCAGAATTGAAAGGCCCATTATGGAATCAGGTAAACCGCATATAGACGAGGCTGCTCTTCAGGATAACCTTGATCTGCAAGTGATTTTGCAGGAAGAAAGGGTGGGCACCAAGTCATATGAATCAGCTCAGGAGGGGTCTTGTCATAGCAGTCTTAACATGCAAGAGTCTACATTGCTGAATGTGAATACTATGAACCATGCTGACAAAACTCAAGGTGATGAACAACTAACCGCGGATTCAGCAAGAGAAGAGCTGAACACTATCTTCCAGAGGACATCAGCTCTCGAGCAAGGGGAATTTGACGCCCCTAATATTGGCTACAAGCCAATGGAGCAATTAAATCATGGCGACGTTGATCCTAGTTACAAGCTGGCAAGCTTGAGCAGGTCACGTAGCATAGATGCTGTCACAGAGTCTGTTGCCAATGAGTTCTTAAGTGTGCTAGGCATAGAACACAACCCTTGTGGATTGAGTACAGACAGTGAACCAGAATCACCCAGGGAAAAGCTGTGGAAGCAATTTGAAAAAGAATCCTTGGCATCAGGGAGTGATTTGTTTGGTCCTGATCATGGAATAGAACAACTCTCTTACTGGGGCGACTTCTCTGACGATCTTAATCTTTCACTGATGGTCCATGAAGTAGAGAAAGAGCTTCAGAAGATAAATATGGGGATGAACAATAGCAAATCTAGGGTTGAAATACTGGAGGATGCAGAAACAGAAGCTTTGATGCAGGAATGGGGATTAAATGAGAACAATTTTAATTTTTCTCCACCTAGGAGCAGTGGGGCATTTGGTAGTCCTATTGACCTCCCATCAGAGGAGCCCTTGGAGTTACCACCACTTGGTGAAGGGTTGGGTCCAATTGTTCAAACCAAAGATGGAGGCTTTTTGCGGTCCATGAGCCCTTTGCTTTTCACAAATGCAAAGAATAAGGGTAAGTTGATAATGCAGGTGTCTAGCCCTGTAGTGGTTCCTGCTGAAATGGGTTCCGGGATGATGGAAATATTGCAGAGATTAGCTTCAGAGGGCCTTGAAAAACTATCAAGGCAGGCAAGCAAATTAATGCCTTTGGAAGATATAACAGGGAAGACCATGCAACAGATTGCATGGGATTCTGTCACTGCTCTGGACTCTTGTGAAAGGTTTGAAAATTTTGTTCTCTGGTTATTTTTAGTTTAATTTCTTATGTGAAACCTTTGTATTCTATGGTTCTTTGATGTCATACTAAACTCTTTTTGTTTGGACAGCCATGTCAAGAATCATTATCCAAATGCTGTTCAGAATGTTTCTGTAAGGAGGAAGAAAAGTAACAGCCTGGCTTTTAGTTCTTTCAATGGCAGGGAAGTCTCAGAATATGTTACTTTAGAGGATCTTGCTCTAATTGCAATGGATAAGATTGAAGTACTATCATTTGAGGGGTTGAGAATACAAACAGGCACGTCAAATGAAGAGGCACCTTCAAATATTATCCCCCAGTCTATTGGGGATTTTTCAACATTGGAGAGTAGAGGAACTAAAAGCAGCTGGTCACTAGATTTGGAGGGCACAAGTGGATTACAACTTTTGAATGTGAAAGAAAGTGATGATGACATTGATGGTTTGATGGGCTTGTCTCTCTCGCTCGATGAGTGGATGAAACTTGACTCAGGCATAATTGATGATGAAGATCAGGGCAGTGATCGAATTTCAAAGATTCTGGTAGCACATCATGCTAATTCTGTGGACATGATTTGTAGTGGGTGGAACGGAGATAAAAGAGGGAAAAGATCAGGAAAGAAATGGGGGTTTCTTGGGGATAACTTCACTGTAGCACTAATGGTACAACTCCGAGATCCCTTACGAAACTATGAGCCAGTTGGCATGCCCATGCTTGCTTTAATTCAAGTTAAGCGTGTTTTTCTTCCTCGAAAGCCAGGAAAAATATACTGCAATGCCTCAAAGAAAGGAAACAATGAAGAGCAAGATGAGGTTGAGACTGAAAGCAAGTCATTGGATAAGCAGGAGAAACATGAAGAAGAGATTATCCCTCGGTTTAAAATCACTGAGGTGCTTGTTGCTGGTCTAGATACTGAACCTAGCAAAAAAACTATCTGGGGTGATCCCAAGCAACAACAGTCTGGTTCTGGGTGGATGCTTGCTACTGGAATGGGCAAGCCCAAAAAGCATCAATTAATGAAGTCAAAGACAGTGGCAAAACTTTCTCAAGGAAAAATAGCCACATCACAGCCAGGAGATACACTTTGGAGTATTACATCACTAGTCCATGGCAATGGCGCCACATTGAAAGGCCTAGCATCTCCAAAGCCTCACACAAGGAATCCCAATATTATACTTCCAAATGGAATTATTAAACTGTCTTAAGTGCATGAAATATGTTACGCCACTGATCCACTAGCATACGAGTCTTTGTACAGACGATACTAACGAGACTGATGTGATACACTATATCCACTGTACAAACCTGCAGCTAATCACCACATCATCCCTAGTATGTGTGATTTTCTTTTGTAATCTTGTAGATATCCAAATTATTGATCTGTCTTGAGCATCTTTTAGCACATTGTTAATAATATCTTAATTCTCATTCCTACGAGGCTATCTGTGCATATTTCTATATAATGTTTTCATACAAGTTACTTGCATTGCTCTTGAACTAAGGATGAACAAAGTTAGATTGGGGTATTATTACCATTTCTGTATGACAATTGCTTGCCTTGAGAACCTTAGATATTTTAAAGATATTTTCTATGCAATGAGTCACATTATTTTAACAACTATCTAAACATCATCAGGGTTATGTAAACTTGACAATGCTATTTTGTTTGAGTCTAACGATCAGCAGAAGTTTATTGGTTGACAAGTTCAAGGAACAGAAGGCATTATTGCAAGTATAATAGGAACATGCCAGTTGAAGTCCAAAACATGTGAATTGTTGTACTGGTGACTAATTTCTTTACTTTAACTATTGGCATTATTTACTTTATGAGATTGCTCTCTATGTTGTGGAAGTCTTGGGTGTAATTTATTTATTTTGGACAAAATTAGCAGATGAATGTAGGCTAAAGCTCAATTATATATGTGTTATTGGCTGCGTCGTGGGAGCTAGAGTGGGAGTGGATGACGAGGAGATGGAGGAGACGGCCGAGAGCTCCAACCTCGATGACTCTGCTTTGATTGGCACGGACACAGCAGTGCTGATTACTACTTCGATTCCTACTCCCACTTTGGTACTGCTCATTCTCTCCCACCTCAATTTTAATTCTGTATTAGCTTCTTGCCTTAAATATTAAGGCCAAATCCTGAAAAACAAAGAGTTTTTTCCCTTATTTTTTTATGGGTTAATTGCTATTTTTTTATATACTTTATAACTTCTAACAAATCTATCACATATTTTTAAAAATAAAAAATCCTACTGTATAACCTCAACGTTGTATCAAAAGATGGACTTTAAATTTGATAT
Organism: Zingiber zerumbet; assembly: GCA_037833815.1. Taxonomy (NCBI): domain Eukaryota; kingdom Viridiplantae; phylum Streptophyta; class Magnoliopsida; order Zingiberales; family Zingiberaceae; genus Zingiber; species Zingiber zerumbet. The sequence goes on along the minus strand of JBBMJZ010413099.1, from coordinate 461,683 downwards.
TTACCAAATCATGAATCATAGTTTTCCAAATTTACCAAAGGGTGTGACTCGTTCTCAAATTACCCTTGCAATTCTCTTAACGACTCTAAAACCTTAGAAGATCATTTGAATTATTATTTTAAAATATTTACATCAAAAGAGCTATGTATAAATAAAAATGAAATTTTTTAACTGATCTCCATTAGGACATTCATATTTACATTTTAGCCCTCATGCAAAGGGCCGCTGTGGTAGGGTAAAATGTCCCCTGTATCTGCTTGTATCTTACCGTGGAACTGGAGATACTGGCTGATATCACCTTTTGCTCCAATATTTATATTTTAACTCCTTTCCTCTATTTGGTTATTGGGGAAGCCAGAACAAATACATTCTAGGTGTTTTTTTGTCTATTTGGTTTGTTTCTGATCCTTCGTATTTAGTAATCACTTGCAGATAAACTAAAAGGGAGGCAATAATACTCATCAATATTTTCTGCTTTCTCTTGTCATGATTCTCTGCAACCATTTTCCTCAAATTTTTTCTGACAATAGACAACAACCTCCAGTTATAGTGATTTGCTAGTAGCTGAATATTATTTTACTGGTTTGGAGATCATAACAATCTTATCATGCGTAGAAGGGCTATTACGAGCTAATAATAGACCTTATTAGACATGACAAGCAGTTAAGGGATGTGGCACATTTGAGAAACGTAAGATTAAATATAATTTTGTATAAGATGTCTCCTATGCTAAGTAGGTTACTCAGAAGCACTCAGATGTTTTTTTTTATTGTTTATGCACATTTAACTGTTGACAAAACATTCTGTTATTTCTTTGGAATATTTAGTAGCCTAAACTAAATGTTGTAATGGAGGGATCTGTATGACATGAGCTTCTTGGTCTGCGTCATAGAAGCATACTCAGTCTGCGGTTATATGCTTAAATGGTTAGTATATTTGTTTACTTGATTTATACTGATAAATTTCCAGGCATCATTGATGATAATAGGATTTTCATTCTCTTTTGATTGTTGTTGGTATTTCCTATTGCTTTCTTTTATGCTCTTTTGAAATCATTTATCTTCTTTTTTTTTGTTGCACTGGATTCCCTTAACTTTCTTTGTCCGGCAGGAAATGTTAAAGGATGTTGTTAGGACAAAAACATATCAGAATGTTATTTATCAGAATGCATTTCTATTCAAGAACAAGGTTGTCCTTGTCTCCTTGATGTGGTTGCAGGAACAGGAATTTTGTCTCTGTTTTGTGCTAAAGCAGGGGCAAAGCACGTATATGCAGTAAGTCATTTTCTGAAATACCTTCTCTTCTCTCATCCAGTGCACCACTTGTGAAAGTTTTGGGGTGCAATAATGGAATGCAAATGGAATAATTAACTGCATAAATAGTTGGAAATCCTATCATATCTGTGAAATGAGCAATCGTATAATAGGAAAATGACAGTTATTCCGTAACTAGTTTTATATATGTAGAACTGTTCTTTGAGCATCTTGAAAGGGATTTCTTTTCCCTAGTAGCTTATAATTTTCTTCCCTGTTTTGTGTGAATTTCTGATCCTCGATGTGACTAGATCAAACATGCTGCTCGACACAGTAAATACAGAAAGTAATCACAAGTATAGACTTTCCGACTCTGGAGTTGAAGTGTCCTTTTTCTTCTTGTGTCCTTCCATGAACCAAGTTATCTAGTTCCTACTTGCATATTACTTTAGAATACAATGTTTTGTTTGGAACATGAAACAACAAAAAGTGATTTGTTGCTGTCCTTACTAGTTTTTCTTCTTAGTTTTTATTATTTCCCTGATTTGATTGGTGTTATTGTGTTGAATCTGATGTGCAGGTGGAATGCTCTCAAATGGCTGACATGGCAAAAGAAATAGTTCGATCTGATGGTGACCAGTGATTATCTAAATTTGATGATTGCACTCCTAAGTTCCATCTTACTTATTTGTCATATTTTATCTATACAGTTGTAACTGTGCTAAGAGGGAAAGTTGAAGAGATTGGCTTCCAGTCTCATGTAGATGTTATCATCTCTGAGTGGATGGGCTATTTCCTGTTGTTTGAGAACATGCTAAACACCAAGGTTTAAAATTTCGACCCGTGTCGAGGTTTCGGTCCGAGACCGGAACGATACGGTTTCGATAATTTTATTTAAACATTAAATCAGTAAAAAAATATAAAATAATTAAATATATATATATATAAGAATATAAATTTGATTTAATAGATTTTTTATTAAAAAATTTATTTTTTTTAGAATTTTTAAAAATTTTAAAATAGTAAAAATAATTTCAGAATATTATTTAATAAAATTGATTTTTTTTTAAATTTTAAA
>JBBMJZ010413099.1:408992-423209 GCA_037833815.1 Zingiber zerumbet | reverse complement strand
TTCTTAGGATCAATCAACATCCCAAACTCCCATCCGATGTCATTTCATATTATTCTAAGAATTTCGGATTCAAGTAGAGTCACGGATGCTGTCGAAGATGGATTGTTTGCCATTGTAATCTATTGTTAATAATTTAATTGTGATAACCTAAAAATTGATTTAAGAATAACTTTAGGAACTTTGGAATCATTAATAAGTCCAAAAAAAATTATAATATTATATATAAAATAATTAAGATATAATTATATATAAAATATTAAGATATAAAATATTTGGATTTTTAGGATTTGAACATGTTGAGCAATGTCCTTTTAAATTGATGAAATTATTGTATTTGATATGATTTAGATTTAAGACCACTTAAATCAATAAATAAAAAAATATAAATAGTAAAATAAAATTATCAGAATATAAATATGATTTATATGAATTAATCAGATTTATTAAAAAGATTTTAATTTTAAATATAAATTTATGAATATAAATATGATTTATATGTTAATAATATTTCTTAGAATTTTTTAATTTTAAATATAAAATTATCAAAATATAAATTAATTAATAATATTTATTAGAATTTTTAATTTTAAATATAAAATTATGAATATAAACCTAATTTATATGAATTAATAAATTAATTAATAAAATTTATAAAAAGGTTTTAATTTTAAATATATTTTTTTATATATTTTATTGGGATAATTTAATTAGAATTTATAAAAGTTTATCGGAACTATCCCATTTAGGTGAGGAGTTGTTTGAATTAAATAAATCAAAAAAATATCACGACACATCTGGTTGCGTTGGACGTGTTGTGGGAAGCTTCCGGCGGCACTGGACGCGTCGTGGGACGCTTCCAAGCTGCGAGAAGCATCACGGGAGGCTGAAAAAATGAATTGCAGTAAAATAAATTAACAGAAAAATTCTTACTAATCGGCTAGAAGCTTCTGGAGGTGAGAGGCAGTCGAACCGGTGGTGAGAGGCAGACAAATCGACTTAATGATAGGATTTAGGACTTTAAATGAAAAAAAAATAAGGAAATTTCTACACTTTGCGCAAAAGCGAACAAACATAGCAGCGCCCAAGGCTGCCTAGCGCCGCACAGGGCTGCCTAGGCTGGCTGCCTAACACCTAGTCCGAAATTTAGAACAATGATTTGAACATGACTAATGTTTTTGGAGTGTCAACAACAAAGAGTGGTCTGCATGAATATGGTTGGCATATTCTATCTCTCTAGTGATGCACTAATGGAATAATTTACCTAAAGTTTGTGAACATGGACTGATGGTGTTGCTTGTCCATAGATTTGCTTCTTTATGAATGTGTTTCATTGTACACAGTGATGATGGTTAATGTTCTAATCTCTTGCGGTTGAAGTGGCAGGAGGCTGTATTTTATCGCGGGAAGGCATTGCAGGCGTTAGTTCAATTTGTACTTTGTGATTTGTGAGTGCTTGATTGAACATTGGGATTTGATTAAATCAGAAGATCTCACTCCTTGATCCTTGCTTTAGAGCAAATATATCGAAAGTCTGAGTTGTTTTGAGTATGCTTGACCCCCAAAATTTTGGTTTAGGATCTTATCATCCTTGGCCCAGATTGCAAACACTAGCAGTTGACACATACTTCCTAGTGTGTGAAGACTAGTTTCTCCATTACAGAAGACTGATTTCTTGAGTACTGATTGATGTTTTTTATATTTTAGTTTTTTTGGTATATCATGAGTGCAGCGTAGTATATTATGAGTATCAGTCAACCCATATTTGCAGTAGCATTTGAATTGACATTTTAATCCGCAGGTAGGTAGATTATTGACTGTTCTTCTATTGGCTGTTCAAAACTTCCTTATGCTCTTTCTTGTTCACGAAGTTTGTCATTCTTCAAAAGGTGAAATTGACCATCTTTATCCCAAAGTAAAGTTACACACTTGGTTATGATCTTCACAACAAACACAAGTACCTCAATATCAGTTCCATCACAAATTGCTTATCCAAGGGTCTTCCCACTGATTGTTTGCTAGATCAAATCCAGTTTAAGATCTCAAATCTCAACCTAATCAAATCAATAACTTGAGTATTTTATTTATCTTAGGTTGGGATATATCATGTTTATTATCTCCTTGACCTTTTATGAGTTTAGTGAGCTTTTACTGTCAACTAATTCAATTGATTTAAATGCCAAAATTAATCTTTCACTAGGAATTGAATGACTGCTATGTTCCTTAAATTATACTTCATTCTCTTTTGAACTCACTTATTGCCTCACTTTCAATGACCATACTATTGATCAATTGAATTTTAATTTGATATATGATACATAATCAAGTGATACTCCATTTGACCATACAATAAACCACAACCAAATTCAGAAACAGGCTTTAAAAAATCCATCAACAGCTAAAGAACTTGTAATTTAACATAAAAACTCTGCATCATCATCCCTTGCAAACTTTTTCCTCTCTTCAGAAGAATCCAATGATGTCAGCATGACCTTTTTTCCTATCAACGGTAAAATTCAAGAATTGATTATTCCATCAAGTTCACACTGCTGAAAGAAATATATAAAGAGAGCATAGATAAAGATGAAAGATAAAAGATGAAGATGAACAGTTCTAAACTGAGTCACTGGTATAAGCATGTAACTGAGGTAACATGCATACACTGATAAACATGTGTAAGCATGGATCTCATTTAACATGCATAGACTGATAGACATGCGTAAGCATGCAACTATGCCAACGTGCATAGACTGATAATTATGAGTCCCCTTGGGACGGTCTAGTGGCTAGCGCATGAGGTGTTGCCACAATGAGGTATGGGGTTCAAATTTCGGCGAAGCCGAGATAAAATGCCTCCCTTATGTCTTAGTCACTATTCCAAAGGCTAGTAGCCCAGCTAGTAGCCGCCCGTGATTTACCTCCTCCGTGTTGGTTCTGGGACGGATTGGCGGGGGCGCTGGGGGCGAGTGTATTCGCCTTTTGCCACAATAGACTGATAATTATGTGTAAGCATGCATAACTGCTGCAGTAAAAATTTACAAGTGATGTCATTTTTAGCATGGTTTTTCCTGTATTCGGTTAGACTGTTTTATATTTATGTAGATTGTCACATGATTTTTTTACAGTTGCTTATGATAAAAAAAACCATACAATTTTTTATAATAAATTAATTATGATGACCTTTGTGTATAGTCATCAGAGTCGGAGGATGCTAAATACTTTGCTGTGTGTAGTCTGGTGTTTTTAAACCATGCTTTATTATTATTTTTAAAGTACATTGTTGCACAAGAAATTGCATTTTTTATTCTTGTTTAATATAATTGTTTATGCTGACTGTCTACCTGATTTGTTCACAAACTTGTAGGCATCTCCAATCATGATTGGTGGTCGTCACGCCATCATTGAGGAGAAGAGAACAACAACACGAGGCAAGAATTGCACGTTTCTTGTTGATTAGCCTATAATATTCTAACTCTTGTTTTGTGATCAACTTTTGGCTTTGCATTTCAGTATGATTGCTTCTACTGTTATCTTGATCAAAACTCATTCCTGCAAATTCTGTTGTTTCCCCTAGGGTTTTGAGTTGAATCGAAATTTGATTTTCAATTATTCTATGTTTTTGCTTAAAATAACATCAATTTTATGATATTTATACAAGATATTCTAAGAATGATGAAGGTCATTCCTTTAGGCTCTTTAAAATACAATTCTAGAGTTTGTCATTCTAGCCAGCACAAATCTTTCTTCACATTATCAGATATGTTTGAGTCTAACCTGCTGTACCAGGTCCATCAAAATGTACAACTCATAAACTACCCTTGAAGTTTTGCAAGATTGTACTTAGCATGTGCACATTGTTTTTATTTTGTACAAGTTTTCTAAAATAATTCTTTATGGAGCCATATAAGAGCCCATGTGAATGCAGAACGTCCTGTGTCGGTGAACATGATGCAAGATCATACTCAGCATGTGCCATTCCTTAGGCTTATTTCTGCAGCCATACCATTTGTTGCAGAAACTTTAAAGATAAAGAGTATGTAAATCATCATACTAAGTGTTAAACGAATGTATTTGGAGTTTAGTAGTGTCTTTTGCCTGCAAATTAATCTAGAGATGTTGCATTTATTTAATGCTTGCATTATGAAATCAATCACATGTTGGATTTTTCAAAATTTTCAACTTCGTTATTTATTTTATCAGGCTAGATCTGTGTAAAGAACACATGGTCAAATAATATCTTTTGAAATACCAAATATATGCATCCTTGGTGTTATTAACATGCATTGATGAAAATAGCCTTGTTGTATCACTAACAAAGCCATCAGCCATATTTGATTCAATGGTATCCTATATTCAGGGCCTATCAGATGCAACTGTATCTAATATATGCTTTATGATCAGAATGCAGAACTATTCCATGTGGGGATATGCTATTTTCATAGGGAAGGTGACCTGAAAATGCCTATCTTGTTGTAGAATACTTAAACAATGCTTCCATTTTTCAGAAAATATCATATCAAAGCTCTACTAAAGAAACTAACTTCATCCACTTTGATCAAAACAATGTTGCATAGGAATCATATACAACATTGTCTTGTCTAAAATAATCATTGTATATATGGCTATTTCTTAATGAAATGTGAATAAGTATCCTTAGTCTAGTCTGGCAATTGCCAATTTTTAAATCCTACTTCATAATGCATTTGGGAATGACAAGGATTTAATTGTTTTATAAAACTGCCCTAAAGCAATTATATGTTTTTTTTCATAATTTTTTAAAAATATAAGTTTTGGGTAAATTGCCCTAAACTCCCTATCACCAAACTCAACTTCCTCCTCAGTCCCTGTGTTAGAAAAAATTTGTTCCCACTCCTTGTATGTAAACTTTCCTCTGCTTCAATTCCCTAATGCACACTGATTTACCTAATTGTTCTTATTTTTTATAGGTACAAAAAAATTGAAAATGAGGTATAATTTCTTGTAAATTCAGCACATTTAAATTAGAATCAAGTATGTTTCCTACTAAATTAAGTATGATTCTTTTTCCGTTTGTCGCAAGAGAACAAAAGCCCTCATTAGTTTTTATAGGTAAAAAAAAATCCAAAAGGAGGTATAATTTCTCCTAAATTTAGCACCATTTAACTAGAATCGAATATATTTTCTATCCAATTGAGTATGACTCTTTTTCCCTTTGACTAATTGATTCGGAGTTCATACTAATCGATTGGCTTAGATTGAATCGATTGGGTGATTCTAATTAAATGATGCTCAATTTAGGATAAATTATACCTCATTTTGTACTTTTTTATACCTTTGAATAATGTATAAGGGAAATTATGTAAAATCGGAGTGCATTAGGGAGTTGAAGCAAAGAAAAGTTTGCATGCAGGGAGTGGGAACAACTATTTTTTGCTGATGCAGGAATTGAGGAGAGAGTTGAGTTTGGTGTTAGGGATTTTAGGGCAATTTACATATAAGTTTTTGGCTGAAATTGGAATAATACCAATCAAAACATATTTTCAAGCCCTGTTTGCTTCTGGGGTGGCTTGGATTAGGATTGTTGCCTTAACTCCTAAGCAATTTAAACCTTGTAATCTAACAACCTTTTTCAAATTACTTCTACTATAAGTAATTATAAAGAATTTATTAGATAATCAACAGTAGATGAGGCAAATATGAATTTGATATTTGAAACTTTTTTGCCAATGGCAATCTTCCTCATGGTTGCATCTTGTTTGATTTACCTTGTTGGATGGGTTGCCTCACTCCCCTGTAAGTTATAACTGATTTATGTTGTTTTGTTTGCTCTTCAGCTGGCTTAAGCTTTTAAAAACATTGATTATATTGCTAAATGTTATTATTATTTTTTGTTTAGTTGTCAATGGCGTGGTCACCAATATCGGCAATGTCAATAATGGAAGAGGACGCTACCAGTCGGGAAGAGGGGCGTTCAGAAATGACAACTTCCGAGGGCGTGGTGGAGGCTTCGGTCCCACTCTTGGCTATAGGCGGAATGACTTCAGAAACCGGGTCGAGTATTCCGGACGCGGCCGGGGGTCATCTCGTCGCACCGACGATTATCAGCAGCGCTCTTTTTACAACAACGGAAATGGCACGATGGGAGGTGTCAAAAGCCCCAAGCCATCTGCTGTCACAGCATAGAGTTTCATGTTTCTTCTTTTCATTCTCATCTATTATTATGATTAGGCAAAACCTTACTGAAGATATCCGATTTTTTTGTCTTGCCAAACTCTACAAAATGCTACCATTTTTTTAGTTCAGAAAAACTAGATCAGTCAGTTATGGTCGTATCCATCCATGGAAATGCTGATGCGGTGTATCATGTACATTGCCTTAATGAACTGTTATGGATCAGCCCAACCCCACTCTACCCTATCCCACCCTGCTTCGTTTTTAATCTCTAGTTTGATGGATATAAATTCGACAGAGATGGGTGATGGACACTGTACGATAGCCATGCCACTTCCACCTCAGCCTCTTCAGAGGCTTCTGCGAGTCAACTAGACGTGCCCATGCATGGCATTGGCATGGTTAATGGCTCGAGGAGGCTGGCGGCCACCATTAATTATATTTGTGAACTGCTGCAACGAGTGATGGGACGTGTGGGAAACGCACGTTGTGGCAGCATGGGACAGTGCCCATGTGAAGCACGGCACGGTGCCGCGGCAGACAACAAGAGAGCACCTGAGGGCGGCGAGGGGGTGTCCCGGTGGAGCCGAGACCGCAAGGCATGGCGTGTTTTGCGCAAGGAAGGTCGACAACCGACCGCATTGATGAAAGCTCGAGTCCTCGTCAGTTCCAGACATTCAGGTACCAGACTCCGATGCCCAACCTCCCTCCTTTTTATTTTATTTTATTTTAAAGCTCAAGTTGAGGAGGATCCGAAGAGAATCGTCTTCCCATGTCAGCCCAACATGAAGGCCATGAATGATGGGGCCACAAGAAGGTAGGTGTAAGAACCAACCTAAGCCTCCTTTGTTTTTTTGTTTTTGAAAATTTGAAATATTTTTTTTTTTTGTAATTTAGGTATTTAGTTTTTAAATTGATTAATCGTAAAGGACTAATCCGTCTTCATATAAGTCTTCATTACCATAGTAAATCGAAATGCACAAACATAGTGGACGATCTAACATCATGAGTGGATACCTAAATGACAATTTAGATATTCTACCGTTGTACCATAGCCTTCTCTTTGATCTTTGATGTGAGAGTGATGAAGCTAAATCTCTCTAAATAGTTTTGTTATAGAAACTTGAGTCATTACTTCTTATTTTTATTAAAAACTCTTTTAATTGTAGGTTATTTAAAGCTAACTAAACAACTGTTGTTAAGGAGTTTATACAAATCTATTTGAAGCATAAGTCATGATATTTGATAAGAAATTCTCCATTCATTAATATGGAGTGAAGTTATAATGCATAATCTTACTGTAATTATCAAATAATCACGTAATAAAGATTACTAGGAATAAAATATAATTTAATATTATTTGATTAGAATTTTTTTATTAATCTCAGAATTTAGTAAAATCTTACCGTTCTAAAATAATTACATTCCAAATTATATCTTTCGTTTACAGATATACTTCATTACTTAAGAATCACTTATTATTTGAATTAAACAACATAATTTGAAGATTACCAATAATAAGTTCTAACAGTATCAAGTGAATTGCTCATATTTTAAGAAGGTTTTTTTTATAAGACTTTCAATTTAGGGAAAAAAAAACCCTTTTCTCTCTAATGAAAGGATAAAATTGTCTACAAAAATGAACATTAAGCATTTTAAAAAGCTAATAAACGTCAAAGGATCTTTTAAAATTCCCTAAACAAAATATTTCATCTAAAATTCTTTTTTTACCAAAACAATTTTTTTACCGAAAGGAACTGCCACATTTTTTTTATTTATCTAAAAAGTAACTTAATTTTAAAACTACTAAAAAGAACACTAAAAATAGTATTATTTCCTTCCTGCCTCTCCTGCCTACCTCCTAAATCCCCCTCTCTCGCCATTTTCGAATGCATCTCTCTCCAGGATTAAAAAAGACTTGATATGTTCCTATATTAGGTCCACTGTTGGACCTGATATGATCCTATATCAGGCTTATGAATTTGATATTTTCTATATCAGGCACAGCGTGGGTTTGATACGGTGCAATAACAATATCAGATCCACACTGACTTGATATTTTTCCATATTATGTATGTTGGGCCTGATATGAAAATATCAGACCCAGCATAGGTTTAATATTTTTTTTATATCAGGATTAACATGAAATTTAAGAGGCTACCGGAAAAAATAGGAAAAGAATAATACTATTTTTTTTATGCTCATATTTTAATAGTTTTAAAATTAAGATGTTTTTTTTCCGTAAATAAAACGTGTGACCACTCCTTGAGATAAAAAAAAACAGATCCCAAAAACATGAAGCTTCTAAAAAATAATTTCTTCATTAACAAGGTAATTTTTTCTGGTGGCCTCCACCGAGGGCAATTAATGTGCTTCGATGTCACTCACGTTCACTCGGATCAGACACGCTCATGTTGCTGAAGTTTTTCGGTTGGGCGGGAAGAAGACCGACTATGTCAAATGTCTTATCAATTTAAATTTTTTATTTTATTTATTAAATTTTAATTTCTTCTTAAAAAAACTATATGAAAAAATAATAACAAATAAAGATTCTCAACCAATTTCTCCGTCCAATTTGTACCAAAAAAAAAAGAAAAACATTAAATTAAATCATGGACGGCCGGTCGGAAGTTATTTAGCCCACGACTAGATCTTGCAGAAGTCAACGCGATTTCGTCAACGGCGAGCCCGGCGGCGGAAAGACATTGATTTCGCAGTCACCGACCAATCTTACCGCCTCGTAAACTTAAATCTAAACAAAATATAATAATAATTATTAATATCTATGTATAGAGAGAAAAATGGTCGGTCGAGATCGATCGAATCTCGATGATTGAGATATGGAGCGCAGCCGTTTTGCTACCTTTCATTAATGAGGAATGGATGCTCATGATGGGCTGGTTTCAGGCAGTTATTTCCAATCAATGGGCCCATTTACTTGTAACTGCTCCATTGAAAAAAATAGAACTAGGTAATATTAGAGCATTTATAGTAGCAAAAGGTGAATACGTTCATCCCGAGCACTCCTAGTACCCCCGCCCAGGGCCGTCTCAAGGTTCCATGAGGCCCTAGGCCAAAAAAATTAGGTCTTTAATAATTTTTTTTTTAAAAAATAAAATTTCCCCTCACCCTTTTTCATTCGGACTTGGGACTGACAATGGCGGGTTTAATTTTTTTTTAAAAAAAAATAAATATTAATTTAAAAGTAAATTTTTATATAAAATTTAGCTTTCTAGCTTTTTGAGAGGCAAAATTATTAATTAAATTTTTATATTCAAGTTTTGATAATAAATTTTTTTCAATTGATAAAATTGCTAGATTATTTAATCTTTCTTGAGACATTGTTGAACGTAAATAAGATTTTATTAATTTTAATTTTGAAAAACTTCTTTCTGCTGAAGCTACACTAACAGGTATAGTTAATAATATTCTATAAGCTATCCATGCATTAGGAAAAGAATTTAATTTTTTTATAAGGTTTAATACCTCAAGTGCAGTTTTTAATTCTAGATTTATTATTTCTTTTAAAACTTGTAACTCTAAAAATAAATCTAAACCATCAATGTCAGATGACTTGTCACGTGTTAAAAAGTTTTCAAGATTTAAACATTTTATTTTTAAAAACTCATCATCAAGCAATTTTAACTTGTCTACATCATATAAAACATTAAATTTATCTTCATATATTTTAAATTGTTCAAATCTACTTTGCAGTGAAGAAATGACATGATCAATAATATAATTAAAGTAATTAATTTTAAAAGATTCTTCAGGTGAAAACTTCACCTCATTAGTTTTATTCTCATCAAATAGTTTATTTCTTCTAATTACACGTTTTTCCATGAAATTTTGGTTATATATTCATTTCATTTATAATATCTTTGGCAGAAATCACAGCAATATGAATTCATTTTATCTATAATCATTAGAAAAAGAAACAAGATCTTTTAACTGATCTAATGCGATAGCAATGTTCATATCTTTATATTGTAAAAATTTACTAACAGTATTAACCGTAAATTTACCTAAATATGATAGGCATCAGATGTCTTATTCTTCTTCACGAACTTAAGATAAATCTTGCAGTTTCTTCGCTAGTGTCCCATCTTGCCACAATGATGGCATGGGTCCTTTTGTGCTGGTTTTACTGTCTTGGCCTTTTTGCTCTTTCCTTTAGCCTGATGTTTTGACTTCCTCTTAGAACATTTCTTGGAGGAGTCTACTAACATCACAGTTTTCTGTTCACCCTTAACAAAAGGCTCCACAATCTTGAGCATATTTATCATCTCGAGGATGGTCGATTCCAAATTGTTCATCTGATAGTTCATCACAAATTGTGAATGACTTTTGAGTAAACTATGTAGAATTAAGTCAATACTTAACTCATAATCCATCGTAAAACCGAGTGATGTTAAACGCTTTATGTAATCGTTCATCTTTAATACCTATTGTACTACAGACAAACTCTCCTGCATCTTTGAGCAAAAGAGAAGCTTGGAGACCTCGAACCTTTCGGATATACCTTGCTCGTCAAATAGCTCACGAAGATGATAGACAATATCAGAAGCATCCAAATGCTCATACTGTTTCTATATATAGTTCAGGAGTCATACCGGCTAGAGTGATGCACAAAGCAAGTACAGAATCATCCTTATATTTCTGAAGGGTCAACAGTTGGTCCACAGTTGCATTGGCATCAAGACTGGTGGGAAGAGGTTGATCAAGGACTAAGCTAGTTTCTGATCTTTGAGAACAATTCTCAAATTTTGAAACCAGTCTAAGAAGTTTGACCAATCAGTTTGTTCGAATCCAAAATCGAACGCAGATTAACAGAAGTCATAATTAAATGATTAACCTAGAAATACAAAAACGAGAATGTATAAGACACATGATTTTATTTATATAAACAATTTAAATAAAAGTCCGCTTATTTATCAAATTTAAATATCATTTAAGAAATAAATAATTAATATTTATTAATTTATTACAAAATCATTCAAATCTGGATTGTGTATGATTTTTTAAATCTTTCCAAATTTGGTATTTCCTCATAATTTAGAAAAATTTCCAAAAATAGAATATTTTAAAAAATTTAAAATTTCAGAAAATATTAATTCTATAATTTAATTTAGAATATCTCAAATCTGGATTTTTTATGATTTTTAATTTTTTCTAAATTTTATATTTTCTAACAATTTAAAAAACTTTATAAAAATAGAATATTTTAATAAATTTAAAAATTTCAGAAAATATTAATTCTATAATTTAATTTAGAATATCTTAAATCTAGATTTTTTTAAAAAAAAAATCATATTCTTTCTATATTTGGTATTAACTAAAAAAATTAAGAGAATTTTTCAAAAATAGAATATTTTTTAAAAATTTATAAAATTTTAAAAATGATCATTTCTAAATTTAATTTTCTGAAATTATATCAGAAACTTTCTAAAAATGAAATTTCCTAACAATTTAGAAAACTTTCTAAAAAAAGAAAAAACTTAGTAGTTTCAGTAAAATTTTAAAATTAATTACAACACAAATTACAAACCGTAAAATAATTTTACGATCATATCGAAGTATGATCAGACTTTGATACCACTATTGGGATATGCCCGATGCGGTGTGTGCTAAAATACGTTTTCTAAATATGCACAATGGAAAATAAAACAATAATAATTCCTAAATTATTACATCACACGTACCACACTCATACAAGGATACAATCTACCAAACATGATTGCATAATTAAATTTTTATGGAAAGTAAATTTATGCTAGATGTTGTTGGGACTGGTGGCCGACTAGAAGAGGGTTGAATAGCCCTGCAAAAATATAAACACAACCCTTCTCGGACTTTAAAGTAAAACAAACACTTGCATAAATAATTAAATAAACAAGAACTAAAAAGATGAGGCTCACAAATTTACTTGGTTACAATCAGGGAGGTTGTTAATCCAAGGTAGATGAAAAGCGTACTAAAATTCTCCTCTGAGCGGAGAAGCATCTTATAGCATTCAAAGCTCACAAATGACGAAGCTAAACTCTTACAAACTCAAGCACAAGTGTTGTATTGGATCGTTTTTGTTCGTTGTTAAACTTTTGGACCAAGGCTGTATTTACAGCCTTGGTCGGGGTGCCTGGAAGGGTTCCAGACGCTTGGGAGGGGATAAAACTTTATCCCTGATGCAACGATCAATGTTCATGTCATTCTGGATGAAATCAGCATTCCGGGCGCCCGGAGTCAAGGCGCCCGAACTGTCCGGGGCGCCTCGGATTGGTTCGGGCACCCCGACTGGGAAAGTCAATAGTGTTGACTTTTTCCGTCCGGGTCTTCTACTCCGGATCCGTTTGCTCGAAATCATCGCGTACTTGCTTCTCATCCACCAGCGTACTCATCCGCAGCTCTTCGTCCCTCGGACGCACCGAGCCCGTCGGCTCTCTCCTGTGCCGAGCTTCTCGCTAGCTGCGTCTCTAGCTCCTCGAGCAATCTTCCGCTCGACTTCCTGTGCTCCTAAGCTCCTGCAGACTTTGACACAAGGGTTAAACCAAATAGGACATAACTTAACTTGCTTGATTACATCAAAATAAGCTTAGGGTTCCAACAGATGTATCTTACGGATGACCTGTAATGAGAAGGGCATCAATCGTAGTGACGTTGTCGAACCTCGCCTCTATCATATCCACGTTGAGCTCCTCAAGACAACTCCTTGAATACAACCCTCTCCTTCAGAAGATACTAGCCACGAGCGAAGAAGAGGGATAAAGAGGAAGAAGAAGAGAATCACACAAGGGAGAGTTTTCTCCCTTGCGGTGGTCACGACAACAAGGGGAAAAGCTTCCCCTTGTTGGCGGCGGCAAAGAGAGAGGGGAGAGGGAGAGGAAAAGCAAAATTGAGTTAAAATTTTCTAAAAACCTTACAAACCAATTAATGATCTCATGTGTATAATCTTCTCTCAATCATATTAATATATATCCCTCATTAATGAGTTGGATTAGAAAGCCCAAATCAAACTCATTATCCCTTAACCAAAAATTAACTCATTAATCCCTTGGTTTGATTCACAATTAAACTAAGTTGGTTCATGACTAATTCATGATTAAACCAAATATAGTCCAACTCTTCTATAAGAGATGTGTCTCATCCATGCTTCCATTGCGACAAATATTTCTATATTTGTCTTATGTATGATCCAAGCAAACATTTATCTCTTGATCTAAGAATCATATTCTTTAATTTGTTTTACATCTTTCAAAGACTCGTTAATGCGTGTGACCTAATAGGTCCCCGATTTATCTTGGTTGTCCATAATTAACTACTTAATTATAGAACGATCATGAGTGACACCTAGTAGTACATCATTATCTCTAATCAGTTAGAAAATCATAGTTGATCTTAAAATTAATTCTAAACCTTTCAGCAGCTATAGTGAGTCGTACCTCATTCCTTTCACTCGTCTTATACCCACTTTATTTAGGACATTGTCTATGTGTCTTGTCCCCACTAGGCTGACTATGTTACACCTAGCCCAAGTAATACTTCCTCGTTCCGCGGATTCAAATTAATCATACATGTGTATAAGAGTCTTGCACTCTTAACATGTGATACTTTGGCCAAAGACTTTGCGTAATTAATAATCCTGACGAGTGACCATAGGGTGCAAGTCTCCTCGCAAGGAGCGGTAAATCCTCTATAGGCTATCCAAACACCTTTGGGCATTTCAACTTATACCCAATCATCCTGAGTCTACACCTCAATAAGATGCTTGTTTAAGATGTCAAAAAATAAATCTCTATGACCAAGATGACTTGTATACCTCCAGACGAAGGAAACTTGCATTCATGCTACAGTAAGAACTTCACAAACATATTTATATTTTTGTAGAGAACTATATGAAGTCTTACAGTGAGTCACTCCAATGAACTAGTTCTCATAACCAGCATTCACGTTTAACTCTCGATATCCTAATGTTTTCAGCTAGTGAGAAAGCAGCTGCTTGGCCGAACCAATATACCTCATGCTAGTCTTATAGAATTGATGGTGTCTGAATACATCAATTCGATGACTAAGGAA
>JBBMJZ010413099.1:384278-399278 GCA_037833815.1 Zingiber zerumbet | reverse complement strand
TAATAGGTCGGGTGAACTGAAGGGTAGAGGACCTGGTGGGTCGAAGGATCGGAATATAGTCCCACATTGTAAAACACATGGGAAATATCATGATTTGGGAAGAGCCCGAAAGTAAAGTCATGAGGACCTAGGTCTAAAATGGGTAATATCTTACCATTAGGAGAAATATCTAAAAAAATTTCGATCTTACACTAGACATGCAACCATCTTGCAATTGGCATACATGGCCATGACATTCTAACCTGCACATTCAATGCGACATGACCTTCGATCGCAGGAGTTTGATGTTGGAGCAGTGTCTCATCGATCGTTCATGTGAATTTAGATCCGTTTCGGTGTTCGTAGATCATCATCGAGTTGCAGTCGCAGTTGCAGTCCGCATATTATATGTCAACCATGGCAATCAATGTTCACCAATAATTCTCTCCACGACGCTGATCCCCTTGTCATTTACTGCCCTCCCTCTGAGCCACTCTGCCATCGTCGTCATCTACAGTCCCCTCGCATGCATGCAGTAATTTAAACTAAACTAAACTAAACCTTACCTTCAAATCGACTTGGAGGATGTTGGGACTCTCGATCGATCGATCTATATCGATGAGTGTGAAACCTAGAAAAAGGTCTGCACGGAGCTAGTCGTTCTGTGGGCACCGTATAAACGGAGACATCGTGTCGTAATGTGCCAAAACCAACGAGCTAGCTAGCTAGTCCCTGCCCCCAAAACTCTCGCAGCATGAGTGCATGGCCTGCAACACGTAGCCCTGACCAGTCGCACTTCTTCCCCTGTCAAACTGGACCATTTTGTCATCGAATTGGGTTCCTCGATCGCCTAGCTCTGCCTGCCTGCCCTACGGCATGCCACGCACTGTTAGCATCTGGGTGGTGTGGCTGCACATGGTGCTGCAGAAGGGGGGAAGAGGAGAAGCTAAGTAAGGGGGGGCCTGAAGGGCCAGGGACCCAATTTGTACCCCTCGTTGACAAACCTACATGTTATCTCACCTCTTCCGTTGCTTTCCTCTTCAATGGAGTAGGCCCCTGTTTCTCCTTCCTTTCACCATTCCTCTCTCAGGGAGCTATAGCTTAGCTAGCTAGCTAGCTACCTTTCCAGCCTATCCTCTCCCACTAACTCTATCATGATCAAGCTACCCCCATCATCATTCTTCCAAGACTTACCTCGGTTTAGAGTTTAGACATCGATCAGAGTCTGTTCATGATGGCAATGCTCGGCTATATCGATCCATCGATCGACACGAGTAGAAGTCATGGGCTAAACCAACCTGGAGGAGTCGTCCTTTTACGATGGCCTCGTCCCCCCAGGACCAGCAAGTGTGACCTGGATTTTGTACTTGAAGAGTAGGCCATGATAGGCATATGAGGTTGTCTCATCTTGAAAGACCCTCTTCTTCCATTCTAAACTGTGCTATAGTTCAATTCTTGACTCAATTAACATAGAAATCAAACGCACTAGCTAGCAGTAGTCAGTCTACTACTTCTACAGAAGAAAGAAAGCCACGAGACAGGGCTCCATGATGCTTCATATGTAGGAGCTCCTCCAAAGAAGTGGTCGGCTGTAGATAGATCGCAATGGGACACTCGGCTTACTTGTCGGAGTACCAACCATTTGAAGGGCTTGTCATTGCCCCCCTCCCCACTACTTCTATCGATTTCTTAATTACTTGTCATCTTAACTTCTCATCATTCATTCATTCAGTATTGGTTTCCATTAGCAATTAAAGAACAACTGAAACATTGATTTAGTTTGTACAGATCTGCAAGCTCCTCTGAAGGTAGTGGATCTTCTATGCCATTAATAATGACTCGAGTAAGTTTTCATTAGTGGAAAAATTCCAGTTCGAGCTGGCAGATAATGGTGATCCAGAGATATCTTGTCCACTCTGCACACTGATTGGTTTTGCCATCTGGGAAGGAAGTCCAAATATTTGGGACTCTCTTTTGGCTCTGCCATTTTTTCTTCTCTTTTCTTTTCGGAACAGGGATTTGAGTGGCCGGCCGGGGTCACTGCCTTTTCATCAAGAACAAAATTAGGACACTAGGCCAAAAATACACCAGGCAAGTGACAAGCCAACATGCCAAAGGCCACCACACGAGAAACATGAGTCCCTCGACAGGGTACAAGAAAGGATGAAGCCTCATGTGTGCAGATGTTATCTTGTCGACCGCTCACAGACGTCTTCCTTGCCTTGACCGGAACTCGAGCTCCCCGAGAAGCCGAAAGCCATGGCCATAGCAAACTGTGAAGAAGGAAAGGAGTAGCTAGCACATGCCAGAGTATCAATTATTTAAAGTGGTGCCCATTAGATGAGCAAGCATGAAAGTAGCCATGCATCATTGTTCCTTTGAACTAATAAACCAGAAGCAAAATCATGATTTTCATTTGAGAAAGCATAGTCAAACAGACTGAGAGATAAGAATGTAGATATCAGAGATCCTGACAAACAAAAATGCAAGTGTAGGCATCAGAAAGTAGAGCTACATCAGTGGCCAGATGATGAGTCAAAAAAAGCTGCATGGTATTCAACTGGTTCACTCGTTTTCTCTTTTGAGTGGCATCTGAGTCGCGGAGCAGAAAGCCTCAATTATCTGCATATTCATCGAGTGATGGCTCAACGTTCAAAGTAGTGCATGATCGAATGAGCAGAAAGTCTCAATTCTTTCTAGAGAAAGTGAACTTATCACCTGCCTAGGTACCAATCAGGTTGTTTGAAAAAGAAAAGCAACCATGTACAGGAGAACTTGAGTCTCCAGGAAGATGAAAGGGACTTGAGTGGCTCTCCAATAATATGAATCACATGCCTGACAGGAGCTGTGTTGCTGTAGAAAACAGAATTGTCTGTGTGATTTATGAGGAACTGCAGCTGGAAGCAGTACAAACGCATAAAGGCCCGGCAATGGCCTGGAGAATGGACCAAATGTATTGCAGGAAGCAGCCCATTCCAACCATTTGCTCATCTCTCTAATCTTTCAAATGTATTGCATTAGCATCAGAAGTTCATGTTGCTGATCCTAAGTTGGTGGGCTTTAAATTTCATCCCTGGCAAATCCCTCTATCTATTAGTATATCTGTCAAATTTTGATCAAGTCTTAGTCCAATATGCATGCATTTTCATAGACCACTTCTTGTGTTCAACAACTTAAAATTGCTGAAATAAAAAACTTAATCTTTTGTATATGAATGAATATTCATTCATTAACTTAGAGTATATTTCTAGGGCATATTTTTAGCATCTAGTTTATGAAGAGAAGTGTCTCTTAAAAAGTCTTTTGTATGTATCTCTTAAAGAGTTTTATTTGTATATATAAATATGTCCTTGTACTTGATATTTTTATCAATCAAGAAGTTTAAGAAACAACTCTTATTGACTTCTCCTCTAATTCTCTTCCTCTCTATAAAGATCCCCATCTTCATTTTCTCTAACAAAATGGTATCAGAGAAGTGCTCAAGTGATGGCTAACAATGGAGCTTCTTCTTTTCATTTTCCTCATCTAACTTGGTTCTCAAGATGTATGAGAGATGGTAGAGAAAGGCTATGAGAAGCCTCAAAATAAAGTTAATTTACCTCAAGTAGAGAAAGATATATTCTATGTCAAAGACAAAGAAGAAGGATCAACAAACCCTCACTCTCATCTATCAATGTTTGGATGATTCCATGTTTGAGAAAGTGGTCCATGCTACTACTTCAATAGAAGCTTGGGAGATATTGGTAAAGTCTCTCTAAGGTGTTGACAAAGTAATGATGGTAAAACTTCAATAACTAAGGCGTGATTTTGAAACATTGTAGATGAAAGAGTCAGAATCCATCATGAATTAATGTTCATGGGCGAAGGCAATTGTCAATCAATTGAAGAGATATGGAGATAAGATAGAAGATGTACGTGTTGTGGAAAAGGTGCTTTGTTATGTAATTCCTAAATTTGATTATATTGTGTGTGTCATTAAAGAAACAAAAAATTTAGATTCAATGATTATTAAAGAATTGGAGGGCTTATTACAAGCTCATGAAGAAAAGATGAAAAGAAGACAATAAGAGCATTTGGAGCAAGTTATCAAAGCCAGGACTACACTAAAGAATGATGAAAGAGGACACAACTATTTTAGAGGTTGTGGTCGAGGAAGAGGCAGTGGAGGAGGAAGAGGACATGGACATGACCAAAATAGATCAAGTGAGGGAAAAAGAAACAACTTTATTCAAGAAGAAAGAAGTCAATCATCACCTAGATACTATGGAAGAGCAAGAGAAAAAGGACAAGACTATTATCCAACTTCAATTGGAAGAAGGTATGACAAGTCTAAAATTGAATATTACACTTGCCATAAAATGGGTAATTATGCTTGAGAATGTCATAGTTCTACTAATGATATTAAAGAAGAGACTCATCTTGTTGTTGACAATCAAGAAATTGAAGAGTCAATTTTATTATTACAAATCAAGGAAGAAGACAAAGGTGATAACTATAAGTACCATGGACTAGTTTTGATGTGATCAACAGAGTTAAGTTAGACCCTGTATATTTAATACCTTATGTCTGAGTATGCAGGGATTTAGGAACACAAGAAGTCGAACGGAAGAAGTAGTCGGCGAGAAGGATGACTCGCGAGTCTATAAAAAATTTTTATATCTTTAATGTTTTACTTCAAAAAGGTTTTATCATTCAAGTGTATCCAGAAACAGATATTTTAAATGTAAATTGACGCAAACGAGTACTCATGATAAAAAAATACTATTTTTATTTCAAAATTATAACAAAGAAAGATAATAAATTGACATAAAACTTAGCTTACATGTATTTCTCAACCCGTGGGATAATTATTTTTGATATATCCTTCTTCTTGGTAGTTATAGCACCAAACTTTCCTTTTACTCTGAAAAGGTTTTGTTGTCGGTCTCTTGTCAAAATTATTAGATTTTAAAATTTTTAAAAACTTTCTTACCAAAAAAGCTTCTTCATCTTCCTTGAGAGAAGCTTTAGAGTCTGGTTCATCCCTTTTTGCTTTTAGGGTGACATTTTAACTTGGCTATTTTCTTAGTCCTGCATATCTAGATTTGTGAAGTTCTAATATAGAAAATAAACTTTCTAACGTACTTATCTCTAGATCCTTAGAGATATAGTAGGAGTCGATTATTGATGTCCAATTTGGGGTCCTCGAGAAAGCATTAAGAGCATACCTTAGGGAGTCTTTGTTTATTACCATTTCTTCGAGATTGGTGAGTCTGGTGATCAACTCCTTTAGTTTGGCGTGCAGTTGAGCGACCAATTCTCCTTCTTTCAGTCGGAGGTTGGTAATCTAATTTCTAAGCAAGTCCCGTCTCGCCAACTTAGCCTTTGAGGTTCCTTCGCGAAGCTCCAGGTGTAAGTACCCGGCTAAGTTTTGATATTATCAACCGAGTTAAGTAAGGTCCTATGACGTTTTGATCCTTATGTCTAAGTGTGTAGGAACTTAGGAACACAAAAAATCGAGTGGAAGACACGGTGGACAAGAAAGATGGCATGGGGATTGAGTCGACGAGCTCGATGCATCTGAGGGAAAAGAAGTTGTGGAAGAATACACCGGTGGAGCGAGAAGGATGCACACGACACTTCCGAGGGATGAGAAACCGAAGGAGAAGACTGCTCTAGGAAGGAAAAGACCGGAGTTGAGTTTGAGTGAGCTCAAATCTGGAAGACCGGAGGATCATCCAAGCTATCAGAGACGAAGTCAGCGATTGGAGAAGGCGCTGGACGAGTCAGCACTAGGCTAACTAGTCTAGGAGCTCGGACCACCTAGTTCGGGGTGCTTGAACCACCTAGTCCGGATGCCCGAACCACCTAGCCCAGGTGCCCGGACCACTAGGGTGCCGAACGGGTGCTTTATCACAGAGCCATTACTGTGGGTCACCTTCAGGTACACGTAAGCAACAGTCTGGAAGCCCGGACATGGTCCAGGAGCTTAGATTTAAAAAAATTCACTGTTGTGAAGTCATTACATGGATAAAGTTTGCACAGCTGAGGGCACTTAGAGAGGGTCTAGGTGCTTGGAGATGCCATACCAGTAAATGACTATTTTCGACCAGTGGGCTATAGATAGAGTCCTGGTCTTCTTCATTTCACACAACACTTGTATTCAATTCTCTTATTTATTGTTTTCATTGTTCTGAGCTAAAAATAGTTGATATGGTAATGAAGAGGAGCCCCACCAAAGATGGGTTAAAGCGCGGAATATCAGCTAATGTAGAGGTAAAAGTCAAAATAGTTAAAAACCAAGGTCCACAGATCAAGTGAAGTTAGCCTAACAGGCCTCCAATGCCGGTCGGACATGACCGTCCGAATAGCCATCCTTTGAAAACTTACGACTGGAGTTAAGAGACAAATAGTAAATCTCTCAGACCATCGTCCCTGCCGATCGAACGACTTGTTCGGTCTGACAAAAGGCAGTCCTCTGATAATAAGAAAGCCAAGTGAAGGAAAATAGCTTTGTTTAGTACGATCGAGCTAGGATGTCCCTACCGAGCAACCTCCGGTCGGCCTATAGTGGGATCCATCTGCATATCTCATCGTACCCTTTTGAAAGTTTGTGCCACTGACAACAGAGCATGTTTAGTAGGCAAATCATGCTTTAGAAGCTTCTAACTTATCACATCAGAGATTTGTGTGCTCGCTTAAGGAAAGGTGTCAGGAATACATTTTGGCTTATATTTTCCTAGGATGCTTTGAAAAGCATGCATATGCTTTGAGATGCATTCAAAGACACTACAATGACACTATAAAAAGGGTTTCCATTCATAAGCAGAATTATTTGGTGCAGAAAGTACTAGACGATCGAACCTAAGTTTTGATTATGATAAAAGATTCAAAGTTAAACTATCTTGTTATCTAACAAGTTGAACTAAGTGTACAGGAAAGTCCTAAGTGATCATAGACAAAAGAAAGTCCTAGCTGCGGTTAGGCAATAAAGTCCCGGTCCGGGGGACTGAGTGAAGTCTTGGTGGGTCGAGGATTTTGGGCGAAATCCTAGAGTCGGGGACTTTAGGTGAAAATTTTAGGGGTCGCAGATACCAGGTGGAAGACTAGATGTGTCGTGGATCAGACATTCAGCGTGAAGTCCTGAAGTCTCGGGCGTTGACCAAAAGTCTAGACAGCTAGGAGGACCGGTCTGGCAAAAGGTAATTTTTTCTAAGAAGAGTAAGTGATGGTGCATTCTCCAAAAAGGGAATAGTAAGCGTTAGTCTGACCTAGAGTTTCTGTGAAATTCAAAGTCAGGACTGGACAGTCCGAAGGCTGTCAAATATTGTCATTTTTACATATTATTTGCCTAGACTAACTTTATTTTATAGAAAAGGCAGTTCTAAAAAAGTTGGGCAGGGCTCCCAGAGTTGCTCCGGGCGCCTGGGATGCCTTCGCCGAACAGCAACCCCGAGGAGCCTCACCTGGATAGGCGCCCTCGCGATCCGGGTGCTTAAAGTTGCTCCAGGCACCTGGACGACCAAAAGATGATCCGAACAGCAGTTGGCACGTGATGACTGGCAGAGCGACATCAGGGTTTGGACTACTGGAGATGGATAATTTTTGCATATCGAGTTTCGATGAGAGCACAACAAGTCAGCCTTGTGGGGGCGCTCGAAGAGGTTCTAGGCAGTTGGAGTGGGCTATAAAAGGAGGATTCGACCAACACCTCATGGACAACATTCTAAGTATCTTTCGCTTCTATATGTTGTTATGATGAAGCCTCTACAACGTCCAAAAGCTGCTCCGACAACGGCTGCGCTTAAGATTTGATTCTTCAAGTTGTTGGTATTGTTTTCATTTGAATTTGCATATACTTAAATCATATTGTAATTCTTTATGATTGATTAGTGATTTCCCATCGAAAGCACTCAATGAGTGTGGGTCTTAGAGTATGAGTCATCACAGGCTTTGAACCAAGTAAATCTTGGTTGTGTTAGTGTATTGTTTACTGTTATTCTTTTCTTCCACTGCCACTTATCTCTCGAGTTTTTAAACGAAAGTGAAAGATACATGCATTATTCAACTCCCCCTCTAGTGCAATGATCCTATAATTGGTATCACAGCAGGGTCGCTTCGAATCGGTGAAACCACCATTCAAGCAATTTTTTCTTGGTATTGGTTTAAAATTTTTTAGAGTCGATTAGAATCGGTACGGTTACCCCTTCTGATCAATTTTTCGTAATCGTTTTTTTTCGAAGTTGGTGCAACACCACTCGAGTTTTTTTAAGTTCTTTATTTCGCACTACTAATCCAAGAACAAGTCTTGGGACAAGTCTACTTATTTTTTTTATGCTAGATTTGTTTTTAAATGACCTACCCAGAAGGTTATAGCACCGCACGCCCATCACTCTTCTCTGGTGAAGATTTCGGCTACTGTAAGAGTCAAATGGAGTATCATCTCAAAACACAAGTTGAGATATAGATCATCATCCAAACTGGCTTGGCACTTCTACTCGACGACACTTGGAAACCAATATCCTACGAAAATTGGGACCAAAGCATAATGAAGAAGATTGAAGCCGATGCAAAAGCAACTTAGACCCTTCAATGTGACTTAACCAAAGAGGAATTGAACCGGTTCGGTCCCTTCAATAGTGCCAAGGAATTATGGAAAAAGCTAATTGAGTTGTACGAGGGCACCTTGATAAGTCCAAAGCACAGTGTCACAAATGAACTCTCAAATTGATTTAGTATTGAAAACTTTCAATTCACAAAAGTAATTATGTAGAATAGGTCCTAAGTAGAATCTCTCGAGGAAAACTAGCAGTGAATGCTCGCCTTAGATTTAAAACTCTTTTTAGGTTTTCTATTTGAAATGGGGGGTTTTATTTTTCGATTAAACTTTTAAAATGAAGTAATGTAAATCTAATTAAGCTAGTCCTAACCAGGAATTATATCCAACTAATCAAGAGAGATTACAACTAATTAAAGGAAACTAAAATTACGGAACTATAATCACTACAACTAGAAATCACAAGCTAGATCAGTGGAATAAATGTAGAAATAAAACCAAAGCTTCAACCTAGACACGTAGCAAGTATCATCTAACTTAAAAGCATCCTTACCAAACCTAAACTATGGCATTCAAGAAATAAATTACAATTCCATAAGACAAATTTAATCTACTCAAGCTAAGCTGGAAATAACGTGAGCTATCCATGCACCAAAACTTCCTAGAATTGAAGTAATATAACTTCGTAGAATTACTGAAGACTCTTACATAGACAAAATTATGCTAAACATATGAACAATGATAAAATGGAACACTAAATTGTAGAATCCAAGCTATCTAAATAAAATCAAATACCTAATTGTAGGAACATAAACATTGCTCATTCAAATTACAGAAATCTAAGTTGCTGGAACAAAAGCAGAGAACAAAAAAAATAAATGCAGTAATAAAGAGTGCAAAATTTGAAAACACAATTGTAATTCAACAACAAGAATGAAAGAACATAATCAAATCAACACGAATTGAGAAATAGATAGAACCAATAGCATCCCTAATCTCTAATCACACTTCAAGTCTCCTTCTCTATGTCGTCACACAAAGAAGCTTAGTGAAATCTCACTTCAGTAATCAATGAGGGAGATCTCAGCAACAACTCAGTTTGAAGGTCGCTCAACTTTCCTTAGAAATCGTTTCGATAAACCAAACGTGATCTATGACTATCAACAAACGATAATTAGAATTCCACAATCTAAAAAGCTGAATCGAGTGAGTGTTATGTGTAGATGAAAGATGGTCGCAGTGTACTCAGTAACGCCAGAGGAACGTCGCCATCATGTACCAATGGAAGATGGAGCCATAGATCGGAGGAACACCTCTAATCTATAGTGAAAATAGAACAATTTCAAAGCATAGAAACACGCCGGAGGAATGCTGTTGTCGAGCTTCTTTGATGATTAGTAGATGGATGCTAGAATCTTCCCCGTCGAAGACGTCGAAATGAGATGTAGATTTGAGAAGAGGGAGGGTTGTGCGATCGCACAGAGGAGAAACGGGCACGATGAACATTAATGCAAGCCACTGCTCATTGTGTCAAAAGCTGGGTTTTATACCTGGTTCAATCAAATCGTAATTAGAGTCTTGCTCAAGTGCAGAATTAGGGCATTTGGTAAGTAATTGGACTTGGGTTTAGCTCAAGAGGTGAACTCCTTGGAAAAGGGGCGAATCCATTATGTTTGCTTCTTCATTTAGTTAGATGAACCAACTTGTCTAGTCTAGGCCATATCCCAATTGGAGTCAACTTAGTGTCCTACAAAATCAAAGACATAATGAGGGAATATCATGAATTAGAAGAAAAATACACTTAAGCTCAAGCCAATTCTTCATGTATAAATATGATCAAAATTGTATATTAACACACACAATTAAACCTAATAAACCCAATGTCAACCCAAAAGAATGTATCAAATAATGACTTATCAAATCTCCCACACTTATTCTTACACGTCTCATGTAAGTAAACAAAACTAAAGAAACAACTAAGATTGTGTCCCCTAACCCTTTTCAATCATATTTAGAAGATGGTAAATAAAGTTACCTAAAATTATCAAGTTTCAAAAATTCAAGCAATCATTAACTCCATTCTTACCTTGGTTAACCACATTATGATTTCATCTATCATGAATAAACTGATAATGATGACACAACTAATTCTCACAATTTAAGTGGCTCTCATCCTAATCTCAATTTCATGCTACGGTAGAGATCACTCAAGCTACTCATAACAAAAGCACTACCATATGCTTACTTCTCATCTAATTTCCATCACTATCATAGATATCAAGATGCACCCGAAGGTTTATAACAATTGAAAAGGAAAGCAAAGCCAGATGCAAATGAAAGAATTAGTGTTGGAAAAACCATAGGAAACAAGTTTCAAGTAAAAGTGGAAGACATGGAACTAGAATGCTATGCGATGATGACTTCTGGCCATGTCTTCAAATTCTATATTTTCAATCTTGACTAAGTGTTATTACAGATTTGGCTTAGAAGGCACTTCATTCAGCATATAACCTTCAAGTCCCCACTTCTATTTTCAAAATTCAGCTTCCCCTTTTCAACAACTAAGCCACATTTTCTTACAATGGCATAGAGTTTTAACTCTGCAAATCTAGTAACCAACACCAACTGCAGAAATGACTTCTAATTTCTAGTTTAAAAATCATGTCAACTATGGAGAACCAGGATTAGCATCTATCATTACTCAAATCAATAGTGAACTTCCAATTTTTCTTTCTTTTCAGTGAACATATTGCTTTAAACTCCAATTAGCTATCAGCAAAGTGTAGATTCCTGATTTTCTTCACAATTCCTTCGCTTTGTATACTCTTTTCAATTCATTCTCCAAAAATTTTCAGTTTTAAGCAACTCTAGTTTGTCATAACTCATTTTCCAAAATGGCATAGGATTGCTTCATTAGCAGGGATTCTGCATTTCTTTCTTTTCTAACCTTCTTTGAACTTCTAGCCTAACATTAAACTTTAACTTCCAAAAGACTATCTTCTTAACATTCATTCACGATTAGCTTGCCCTTCAATTCCTTCCAATCAGAAAAGATCATTAAAAACTTGATACAATCCTGTACAGGTGAAAAATTCTTCATCTACATTAGTATTTTTCTGTTTTGTTTGATTTGAATCCAAACAGCTTTTGATCTCTCTACAAAATCTGAACCAAATAGAATTTGAATTCAATTGAACTAGTTACTTTAGATCTTACTACATCCCGATCAAGCTTTGCTGTTAAATTTCTATAAACTATTGCATTAAATCACTCAATCTCAATTAACTTGAAATCAATTTATTTCAGCTCAAAAATTCATTTCCAAAATTTGCACAGAGTTTTGTTCAATGATTAGAATTCAGCAGCTTCATCTAGGTTTCAGCAACTTGAAATTTCAGAATTTTAACTTTCCTTTCCTTTTGTCAAGTCTTGATTTTGATTGGTACCCCAAGTATAATCTCTCAGCACCCGGATTCTCACCCTTATAACTCACTTGACTCTTCCTCGCAGCCTTTATCTTTTGCCTTCAAGTGTACTTCCTTTGGCTCTCGTCCCTAGGATGCATATAAGCCCGTGGCTTGCCCAAATGTCATCCATTGCGTATGCATCGAAGTTGCTTCCCTCAGCTCTTGTCTTTGCTATCTTATCCACGGTCCCTCGGATGCTCCATCCTTCACTGGACCCAAAGCCATTAAGCTGAGTCATATGTGTATCCTGTAAATATGCACACTCACATACATATATCAAATACAAGGGTAAACTTAACTTAAACCCTTTGCCCAAACATCAAAACACATAGTCACTTGGAGCCTCAAGATTGCATCCAACAAGAAGTCTACTGAGTGACTAATCCTAATTGGAGGTTAGGCAAGTGGAGGTCCTGGTAAGTGAAGTTGGGCCATAGTGAGTGAAGATAGGTAGTGGAAGTTCTGGTGAGTGAAGTCGGGTCCTAGTGAGTAAAGCTAGGTGGTGAAAGTCTTTGTGAGTGAAGCAAGACAATGGAATCCTTGTGACTAAAGCTAGGCAACTCTAAGGGGAGGTAACCTTAGATAATGAGAAGTCTTGGAGGAGTAAAAGTAAACTCAAAGCATGTATGATTGACTGGTTTTTGATCGATCGTGCACAATCGGCTGGATTAATGAATCCTAAAATCTATTAATACTATTTTACTGTATTATTTTATCTATTGTGATAACTCAGCATTGTAGATAAGTCTCAGTAGATCAGTTTAGTCAAATACTAAATAGGACCAGAGAAATTCTAAATAGATATAGAGGACCATATGTTTGGCAGGTAAGTGGTGGTAAGTCACTGGAGGAAAGTGACTAAATAAGGGCGCATCCCGGTTGAGGGTCGGGGACAGTAGGTGTCGGTCTAATTTAGGTATATTTCGAAAACCTAAATTGAGACCCTAACTAGATTCTAATTTGGAGGACAGGGTCTAAGTCATAAATTAAATCATATTATTATTGTGCTAACTTTATTTTACAGGTTAGATATTGTCATGTTGGACTAACCTAACTTGTAGTACAAAAGGAGCAAAAAGACCTCGGGTGAACAATACCCGAGGTGTCTTCAAGCATTGGAAGGTGCATTCGGTACTGTTCATGGAAGGTGCCTTTGGTGCTATGGAAGACGCCTTTCAATGAATAAAATTCAGACATTGTCGACGTTAAGGAACAACACATTCAAGATGAAGTTTTGCTTATGGAAGACGCCTTCCACACTCTTTATAAGGATGTCTCGATCAAGCATTCAAGAACAACTGATATACAAGCTTCTACGCATTTGATTGACATTCTGACTACTCCGGCTTCCTACTGTTGCCTTACTACGACTATTAATCCCGACTGCCGCTGAGATGACGTCCAAACATTGAATTTGAGCTAAATGTTTACAAAAGTGTTTAGTAAAAAAGTTTAAGTTATGTACTTAATTTCTGTAAACGGAAAGTGTAGCTTGTTACATTCTTCCAATTCCTTTGTATATTCGATCCCCTCTTCCAGCAGTTCTGGAAGAGGTTATTAATGAATTACCTGTTGATAGGTCTGCAGACCTGAGTCTCAGAGTAGAAGTCGTCGAAGGCTCCAAACCAAGTAAAACATAATCTATGTTTTTACTTGCTTTTTGGTGTTTTTCCGCTGCGTATACTTTGATTTCAAAAGTAAAAAGGATTTTTTTAAAAAAAACCATGTGATTCACTCCCCCTTCCCTCACGTGCGTCTCATTCTAATAGAATACACATTGATATGGTGGTGACATTTGGGGCTACATGCCAGGCGCAGAATTTGATCAACGCAGAGCCATGTTGGACTAACCCAACACAAGGCTCAGTGCCAGATCTACGAACCTAAGGGTTGAGTCGCATATGATTGGACCTAGACTAAGCTTTAAAAAGGGGGGTGGGGGGTGGGGGTGGGTGCATGATAAGATCCTCTCTCACTCTCCCCTCGAGCCAGTAAAAAGGAGTGCTCGGCACAAGTGGACAATATATTTCTTTTTACTAGTTAGTAGTTAGTTACTTCTTTCTATAACCTTCTTCTTCTTCTTTCCTACGCTTGACTTGAGCATCAGAGAGAGGTTTAGTCTAGGTCTGTCTTGACTTCACTTCTAACTCTACTCAATGATTGCAATATCTTAGTTCATCCATTAGTCATGGAGAAAATTCTAGATTCAGTTTCGGGTGGTTGTCATTTCTATTAATCTTTGTTGAAACGAGACATGCCTTCGGTGGCGCCCATCCTTCTCCCACCCTAGGTCTGTAACAAACATCCTCTAATTGCTCGACTCAAAGGTGGCCCAGTCACTTCCCGAATTAGCTAACTGCCAACCCGAAAAGAAAGCACTTAGCCAGAGGCAACCCGACCTACTTGTGATGGCCTATTCCAATTTCTAAAGGAGCCAAAGGCGACCCAACCTTCGCCTACTTGTGATCGATGGCCTATTCTGATTTCTAAAGGAGTCAACCCACCATCCGATCTCAACCATATCAGTCATCATACATTTCTTCACATTTAACATTTCATATAATTTCTTGATCAAAGATCTTTTTAGTCTATAATTAAGAGGGTGTTTGACTCTGCTTATAAGTTCTACAAAACAGTTTATAAGATGTTTTGGAACTTATAAGCTCTTCAAATTTATTTAGTAAAATTTTTTACAAACAGCTTATAAGCTGTCAAAATAAGCTGTTTTTAAAAAAGTAAGGGGGACCCTACTTTTTTAAAAAGTATCTTATTTTAATAATTTTCTTCTCTAAAATATCCTTATATATTTTCATTAATTTTCATCTTATCCTTGGTAGAATTTTACAAACCTAACAACTCTCTCTCTACGCCGACTTCTTTTCCCAGTACACGAAATCTCCGATACTCCCTTCCATTTTTTCTCTCCCCGGTGCACAAATTCTCCGACTTGATCAGAATTTAATCTTTTTTCTATCTAACTTTATCTTAGGATTTAGAAAAATAAAAGTGTCAAATATA
>JBBMJZ010413099.1:298851-310503 GCA_037833815.1 Zingiber zerumbet | reverse complement strand
AAATTAACTCACTTTACTCAATTTGCATTACATGTTTAATGCTTGCTTAATTACATTGTTTTTCTAACTTTAACTCATGTTATCATTACATCAAAAAGGGAGAGATTTTTGGTGCAGATTGCATTAATAAGATAAATAATCGATTGGGAGCCCTTCGCGCGAGCACAGAATGCTGTCCAATCGATCAGCCGATCGATTGGGCTCCCCAATCGATTGGTCAATCGATTGGGGCCAGTGTTCTCGCGCTGACACGAGAGCACAGAAGAAGTTGAATCGATCATCCGATCGATTCAGTCTCTCTAATCGATCGGGCGATCGATTGAGATTCGACCGTTGCACAGTTAGCGAGCGATGGATGGCTAGGATGGCACAAATCTAACGTGATAATCGATTGGGAGCTTGCCCAATTGATTGGGAGCCCTAGGAGCATGAATTATATAGCCGTTGGCAAGCTTCTTCTCCGCAACCTTTCTCCAATGATTTCATGTGATTTCTCCACTGCTTCTTCGTCAATTCTTGAAGGCTCTTGGGGACAAGTGTTGGTGCACTTCCAAGATTCAAGAGGCAACAACAAGCAATAAGTAAGCAAGAATAAAGAGTTTTCATTTGTATTCTTGTGTTTTCTTCTTGCGTGTGTTGTATTTTGTTGTGTGAGTTTGTACAAGGCTTCTCCGCCTCTGGCTGCGACCGAGAAGGAGTATTTTTATTAGTATAGACCGTGTCACGTGTGGATCCTTGGATTAGTCATCTCTTCTTGAAGTGGATACTAAATAAATCTTAAATGTTAGCATTGTTTGAGTATTTTCCGCTGCATATCATCATCAAAGAAGCAAGCAATGAGCGCGCGACGAACTATTCACCCCCCTCCCCTCCTCTAGCACCAAACAATCCTAACACTAGGCACTCAAACGAGGCTATAAAAGGAGACTTTGACCAACAACTTTAAAACAACATTTGCTACAACTTTTATTCCTGTGCGTTGCTATGAAAAAACTCCTGCAATGCTGTAACGCTCCTCCGACAATCGTCAATTAAGTTCTACTTATTTTCTCTATTGTCGGTAATCTTTCCTTATAGTTCTTGTATTCAATTTTGTAACATTTCGAACTATTAGTGGATTGTCCAACAAAAGCACTCAACGAGTGCTGGTCTTAGAGTAGAAATCGTCGAAGGCTTCGAAACAAGTAAAAAACTACTTATGTTAGCGCTTGTCTTTTTCTTTCTCTTTTCTTTCTCCTTAGCTTTATTTCTGGTGTGTATTCTCGACTTTCAAAAAATTAAAGAATAGTATTCATCCCCTGCCCTCTAGCGTTTTTATGATCCAACATACAACTCTTTTGAGCCACCGCACTGCAAAGGCTGAGGCCGGTTTGTTCCCGACATCCACTGTGGTGCTGCCAACGTCGTAACCCTCATCGTCGCCGTCCCCCTCCGACCAAAGAACCATGATTCTGCCATTGTGCGGGAGGAGATGAGGTCACAGTGGAGGATTATTGGGGCCAACGATAGTAGTACTAGTGCTGGGGATTTGGATCCACACTTATAGGGAGAAGAAACCACCATTGTCGCCGCCTCACATCAAGAAGGTTTGGAGTGCATTGTTTATGTAGTCACAGAAGGTGCAAACAAGAAAGTGGAGGTCTTGAGGGTGGACGTGGTCGTCGACAACATTGTGGAATATGTGTTGCACCTGGTGCACCCATAAAACTTCGTGCAACATGCTGGTGATGAGCGTCATGAAGCAAAGATCGCCATCGTCACCGGTAGGTGGACGGGGAGTCATTGTGATGTAGCTTAAGCGCTCCGACAAGATTGACAATCTTTTCACTACATGTCAGCTCTCAGACGAACAATGACACCTAACGACTAGTACAAAATCTGATCCGTCGAAGCGAGCAAAGATAGCCTTCTATTCATAGACAAAACCAACGAATTCTTAATTGGAATTTCATGGAATTCGACTGAAGATAAAAACAAGTTAATTAATCTAATGCTTAAGTACAATTGAAGAATTTGATTTGTTTAAAAAAGGAAACCAATTCCTAATGGGAATGGAATTCGATTTAAGGCATGACTGAGATTCACTAATAACTAATATTTTATCGGAGATTTTTCTGAGTCTCAATCAATCAATTTCTAATCAATAAATATTTTGCCATCTTCGTCGACAAGTGTTGGGTCCTGAGAGTTAAACAAGACAATACAGTCGAAATAAGAAAAGAACCAACTAAAGATAAGTTTTAAGTATGAAGGCAAGACCTGTTGGTCAGGTAAAAATTATTAAAAATAGGTTGCTTGTAATTACAGTTGAATCATAGTTATAATTCGACTATAATTAATTATAATTATTCTCTAACTTTATCATTCCTCCTAAATTATATAGTTTAAATCGGGACATATAACTAGAGGTCATCTAAAAATCACCCTCACTTAGCATCAGGTTGTCTGGCCATTTACCTATCACCGACAGTCTCTAGTCATCCGTCCAAATCTAAACTATAGCATGGTGGCAAAAGGTGAATACGCTCGTGGCAGAACTAACACGAAGGAGGTAAATCACGGACGGCTACTAGCCTTTGGAATAGTGACTAGCAAGACATTTTAACTCAGCTTTATCGAGATTTGAATTCCATATCTCATGGTGACAATATCTTAAGTGCTCCGTTCCGAAGGGACTAAATCAAAACTATAAGATGAAGGAGGATGAATCTAAGGAAAAATCGTACTGAGAAAGATTCAAATAAATATTAAATTAATCATTAATTCAATAAATATTAACTAATAATATTATTAACCATCATCTTTTGGGACTCATCGGCAACGCCCGCCTATCGATCATTTCAAGAATGGTTAGGATCGTTCTCGTGAAAGAAAAGAGTACACATCGTAAGTGCACCTCCTCCCTGAATTCATCAGCCGGAAAAGCTTCCGATTCGTCAGCTCCGATGCGGGCGGGCCGGCCACCTGCGTCTCGCCCGCGAGGCTGAACGAAAAGCCGAGTCGCCGCTCCAGTTCCTCCATCTCTTCGACCCTTTGAACGATATGGTCGTAGCAGATAAACCGCCCGCTGGCGGCGGCTTCATAGACCGCTACGTGCGCATCGGCTACTGTTTCCAAGTCGACCGTCGCGAGTAGTCCTCCTGCAAACATCTCTTGAGATCCTGTCGATTCAACATAAACATACGCCGGGGAGCAAGTGTCAATAATGTTTGATCATCTTTTTCTGAATCAGATTAGTTCGAGATTGATCGGTGGAACTGACTTTTGAGGTAAGCGATGGATCCGGTAGAGTTGCGCCGGTGGAATTCCGGGCCGGTGACGAGAGCCGGGCACACGGTTACTAGATGAAGGTTGCTCCCTCGAGCAGCTTCCCAAGCTGCCTTCTCTGCCATCGTCTTCCCCAGCGCGAACCACAGCTGCGATTCATCAAAAAAAAAAAAAAAATCTCAACAACTAAAAATGTTGATTTTTTGGGGGGAAAGATTGAATCTTGGTAGTCAAAATGCTACCTTTTTGTCCCGGCAGAGGCTCTCGTCACTCCAGCAACGCTCGTCGACGACGGAAGGACCTCGCCGGCCGTCACTCTGCCGCCATGTACAAGCCAGAAGAGAGGAGGTAAAGACGCATTTCCTCACGGACTCTGTTCTAACGCAGGCTCTGATCACTTGCTCCACTGCTCGTACCTCCATGTTAACCATTTGTTTCTGCAAAAACAAGTTTTTTTTTCACTTTTACTTCAGTAATTCGAAGGTAAAGTGCCAGTTAGTCCAATTTGTTCTTGTTCTAGCGTCAAGGAACTTACAGAGTAGCCAGAGAGGCCGCCGGGATCTAGTGACGAGGAGGTGTGGAAGACGCCGGCGCAGCCGTCGAAAGCCTGGCACAAGCTTTCCACGTCCATGATTCCGGCTATCACCGGACGTAGGCCGGTGTGCTGGATTACATCCGTCATGAGGAGCTTATCCATCTCCTCTGAGAAAATTAAATATCGAGTCAGATCACGTGGTTGTTCTCGTCAGAATTGTCGTACACGTACTGCGAATACTAGAAAGATCGAAACGACGAACACAGAAACGAAAAGGGAAAATAAACGATCTGATAAAGAACATATCGAAAATGAGTTTAAAAATGATGAGAAAACCTAGAACGGAGTGAATCGGACACAAGTGACGGAAAACAGCAATTAAACGCACCTTGGCTCTCGACGATAAGGCGAACGGCGAATCCCTGGCGGAGGAGGCGTTGAACGATGGCGGAGCTGACGAAGGAGACGCCGCCGGTGACGCACACCTCGCGCCCCTCTCTCGCCGCTCCGCCGTCCTTCTTCCGCCGGACGCCATCGGGCCCCGGCTTCCTCACGTTGCCTACGGAGCTGCCAGTTTGACGCATTACCTCCTTCCAGAGCTCCTCTACCACCGCAGCCTCCGCATCGCTCCTCCTCCAAATCCCCATCGCCACTTCCCTCTTTCACTAAAAATGAAATCTTTTTTTTCTAAAACGAGCGGCGAGGCAAACCTAGTCGATCGCCGGTATATATACCTAAGATCAGTTTGATATTCTCACTCTTTATTTCTCCGATAACTGAAAGGAGCAACACCCTATCATTAAGCGCGAGGTGAAGAAATGGAGGTAACAATAGCGAAGAGGTTTCGTTTCGGCTCGGCTCAACTTGGCTCAAATAAACTCGGCTCGGTCAACATGAGCATCCGTATTTTGACTTGTTGGTGATTTTAATCTTATTCTTTTTTATTTAACTTCCCGTCTCACATTGTTCATCGCTTAATCCAATTCAATCAAGAAAATTAGAATCGCTAGCAATCTGACAACATTAGATGACACTTTTTCTTATTCTAATATATTTGAATCCAATTTTACTTGAATAATAATATCGTTAAAATCTAACAATATAATCTTAGAAGAAAAAAAAAAGATTAGCAAACCTTACCGTGTTTTCCCACGTGCTCAAATTTCAAACTAATGACTTACATGCATTTTGTTAATCAAATGCTTTTTTTTATCTTGAAATAAGAATAAATGTTTAGGTTAGGTTGCAATTAGAACGGTTAAAAGCGTGATTAATTGAAGAAAAATACAGCACCACACACAGCATTGTGGTGGTTGACCGTTGACTAAGTCAACTGGTTGACCAGTTATTGAGTGGGCATCAAGGTGGAGGCGAATAAGAATTGACTTTACTTGGATCGCCGTGTGCGCATGGCACACGGCAGTTCGTTGGAAATTAAGCATTTAAACTTTTTTTTATTGTATTATTCTTTACAGTTTTTTTTCGGAAACTTAAAATAATTATATTCTCAGGTATCAATTTAATATAAATTTAATAGACTGAGAGAGAATGAGCGTTGTTAATTGGCTCGGCTTAAGCCGAAGCCGAAGCCGAAGCCGAAGCCGAGCCAGTGACTTACGAGTGGAAATCCATATTCACCTACCAACACGTGCCGAGTATGCTGCCTACCCCGTCGCAGCCACCTTCCACACTCTAAACCATCAAAACTGTCTTGACTATTCCATTAGAAAGAACGTCATTGTGATTTTTTTTTTTTTTTTTGGCTTTTGAGAAATTCTGAATCATGCTGCACATTAAAGGTTATTTTCAAGTAGTTGGGAGCATTCATCGGGCACGCGCAGTCGAAATTCATCGTCTTACGGAGGCACATGAGACCTGCAGTTGGCTCTGTCGAGTTCATAGTCATGGCGCGAGTGGGAGTAGTTGGAAGCCATGAAGGCGAGATGCAGAGGAACATGGAGGGCAACTGCAATTGCATTGCTGGTCCAATGCCTGCCTTCTTTTATGGTCCTTCCATCTTAATACTTATATATGATACTTGCCCCTGAGAGAAAAAGACAAGCAAGAACATTTTATTTTGCAATGCTTGGAGCAACACATAAACTGGCATGAAATAAGATCATAGAAATGAAGCAAGGAATGAGTGTGATCCATGACCATAGTAAGTAGAAGAGACATAGCTATTAAAAATAACTGCTTTGTTGATACAGAGAGGTGTTCCATCATCAGTTCATTAAGGGGGAAGAAAAGATGATGATACAGTCCATTCTTTTCTAATAGAAATTGATACAATATGTTGTAAGTGGACCCAGAGGTAATGTGGAATCATTGGTCTAAGATGATGTTAGTCAAAGTCAAGATGAGATGACAATCAAAATCAGAATATATACAGCTAAACGAGTCACTCTCATCGAGGCTTGGCTCCCCACTACTTAGTGCCAAGATACACAGAATAAAAATGATCGACCCAAAGCCGATCAAACATAAGGGACACAGCTCTCCGCTCTTCCAATATAAGGGTCTCAGCATGAACCCAAGAAACCATATAGCCAACCAAGCATACAAGGCTCAGCTCCCCACTCTCTTGTGCAAATCTCTTAGCGTACCACCAGTCGGGCTCTAAAGACAGCCGGACAGATAGGACTTAGCTCCTCACTTTTCCTATGCAAATTTCTCAACATACATCCACCCGAAGCTATAATCGATCGGATCTCTAGGAGACAGAATTATCAAGGAATCATAACAACTTATCAGAGAATAACAACTACTCATTAGAGAATATTCCCTTATTTTGGCATATATATATACTTGAACCTTTTTATGAGAGTGACTATACATCTTCCATTACTTGACATCAGACATTCTCAACTGCCTTATTGTAGAGATTATAAAAGACAGTTCATTCCATCCCCCGACACATTCTGACACTAGACATTCTTTACCGCTTTATTAATTGCAGAAGTTATAAGAGATAATATAAAAAGAGGCTCTCTCTGTTGACTAGGGGGCTTACTTATGTGAACACATACAAAGGCACTCAAATACCATTGTTTTACTATTCTATTGTTCATCTTCTTCTCCATTTCGCTCAACTATTGTTCTGACTTAAACGTCGAAGTGTCTACGCCATAGACCCCCTTCCTGATTCTCACTCTAAAATTCCCATTGGCTCTGTCGTGGTATGTGCAAGTCCACAGCTCCCAGTTCCTGGTCTGTAACTTTCAGCTCGAAGTCTCTCCTTCGTCAACATTCCAACCATATCGCCAGCCCCTCTATCTCCTCAGCTTCCGAACAGGATCAGTAACAATGGAAGTAACTTAGGACACTTGATAATTGATATGTACTGCTATTGAATGCGAGAAACCCATTGTTCAAGTATATTTTGTTAGATATTTTTGGAGTCATCTGTAGGTGCAATTAATACTAACGGTTTAACTCAGGTTTTGATGAATGACAAAGTAAAGTGTACACGAGAAGTCCAAATAGGTCCTAGCACGAAGCCTAGGTAGGTCGACGGAAGCCCAGATAGGTCGACAAACTGATTGAATAGCTGGCACGAAGCCCAGATAGGTCGACGGGCTGACCGAATAGCTGGCACGAAGTCCAACTAGGTTAACGAGACGACCGGATAGCTAGCACAAAGTCCAAACAAGTCAACGGGCTAACCGAATATCTGACAGATATGTTAAGGTAAGTCACTAGAGGGGAGTGACTTGATGAGGGCGCATTTCCAGTTAAGGAACTTAGGCGTCGATCCAACTTAGAATCATTTCAAAAATTTAAGTATTCTGGTCTCGAGGAGGCATAATCTAATTACTACTCTGTTTGAATATAATTGTGCTAACACTTTGTTTTGCAAGGTAGTATAACTTTTATTTTGCCTCGGACTAACATTTTCTTACAGGAAAACGAGTTTCTAGAAAATGGTGGTTCAGGTGCCTGAAATTGGTCCGAGCGCCCGAAAGGCAAATTCTATCCTGACAACTAGAAGCGCGCTGTTTGGCCTGACGACGTCACGGTCCAAGCACTCGAAAAGGATCTGGATGCCCAGAACACTCCTATAAAAGAAAACCTCCACCAAAGCTTTAAAACAACTACTTCTTCTACGACTGCTCTGCTACGCTCTGTGAGGTTTCTCCGACAACCTGCGGCACTGCGAGGCTTCTCCGACAACCTACTACTCACTTCCTTTTTCTTATTGTCGGTATTAGTTTAATAATTCCTATATTTATTTTGTAATCATTTTTGTGAATTATTAGTGATTGTCAAACGAAAGCACTCGACAAATGTGGACCTTAGAGTAGGAGTCGACGAAGACTCTGCACCAAGTAAAATTGGTTGTGTTAACGTTGCCCTTACTTTCCTTATTTCCGCTGTGTACTCAAATTGATCTTCAAATTCTTAAGTCCTACATGTCCCTGTTATGTTGTTTGATAGGGTGCGCCATATGCTAAGGGCTATATGCCATGAACATTCTTTGTGCTGGCATTCAGAGATTCCATCTTTCTCGACTTCTCCAGTTTTATGGTGTGATAGAAGACACAGCCTTTCTTTCTTCTTTTATAATACCTTGGATTCAATTATCTATTTATTCAACTTAATGGGCTAAGTTTATTTTTAATGAGCCAAATTTAAATTTTGATAGACTCTAGCCTCCTAGTACCACTCTAACATATCCTTATCGATTCATATTAAAGTTGGCATATGTTAGATAAAAAGTGTTAGATGGTGCAAGATTATGATTATCAATTGGCATATGTTAGATAAAAAGTGTTAAGATGGTGTGAAATTATGATTATTAAAGTTCAAGATTTTATTTCATTAGAGTTGAAGATGTAAGGAATTAAGGTAGAACATCAAAAACTCTACTTAACATAACCCTAATCCAAAGTGAATAAAATAGCATGAGTATATAATGACTTGGCATGGAGATTAATGGCGGAATGGAATAAAAGTAACAAACTCAATGAAGTGGGGAACAGGCTTGTTAGTCATTGAAGCCGAAATTTTTTAATTTTGTTTGCGATTGCTCTACCTTGAACTTGAGATAGGATAGGAAGAGATACATGTAGCCGATTCAATAAAGTGGGAGAAAGGGCTGGTTAAGTTGTGCCATCTCAAAGTTGTGTTTCATTAGTCATTGATATACTAGAAATTTGACAGTTAAGAGGGATAATTAGAGTACCATAAAGGAGAAAGGAAACGATTCATGATGATAAGCACACTTTAGTGGATGATACCAAATGTACTTACTGCAGAATAGTAGAATACTTATAAGATTAGCATTCATGTTTTAGAACAGCCAACAAGAATCTGAGTTACCGTGAGAATAGTAAATTCATCAAACATGTTGATGAATCTGCAAGAAAAAAGTTGCTAAACATTGAGTGTAAAATAAAAAAGAATGCCATCATATTCTTCCTTATTTTCAACAGTTCAAAGAGGCGAATTGAGTATAATATGATAGGGATATCAATAAACATTTTTGCAAAATGTTAACCAAATTTCTTAGGATTCAGCAAATAGCATGTTATGGAATTATGCAGAGATTCTGCCCTCAAGAAACACAAACTTTTCTCCTTTTTTGTTTCTCAGATTGCAATGCACCAGTAAGTATTAAGCATCTGAGCAATTTAGTACGTAAGGTATCAGGAAGATGCACATCGTATACACAGTTCAAAAAAGAGGCAGATCTACCATTAGGGCAATCTTAAACTTCATAAATGAACATGATTTTTTTTTCAAGGATAAATGAGTGAAACATAAATTTAGAATCAGATAGCAGTAAAAATGTAAAATTAATTAAGTAACAAATAAATCTAACCGATTTCGAGAAAGACAAGGATGTCGAGATAAATAACAGAAAGGAGAGAAGCTTCAGCAAGGAAAAGGGGATGAATCGATCGTCATCAGTTGCTAATCACCAATGGTGATGGAGCATTGGATCCTATCACTGGAGGTGGAGGGATTGCCTTGACGACGTTACAAGTTGAGAGAGCGTGGGCAACGATGGTCGACTCCTGGGTGGCGATCGGCTGGAAGAGGAGCAAAGTAGCAAGAAAGAGATCATGATCGGCGAGATTAGGGTGATGAGGAACTCATGGTGAATTAGGAGATGAGCAATTTTTTGTTCAAATTAAAATTTTAATATTAAATAACTTAATAAATTTTTTATTTTTGGGCCCTTTTAAGAAATGGGCTTGAGGCGCTCGCCTCCTGGGCCTCACCTCAGGTCCGGGCCTGCCCGAGAGACAAGTGTTGAATTTTTAAATTAGAAATATTATATCTTCTTAGGCTTTTTTTATATTTTTTTTTATCTTTAAGAGATCTAACAAACTCTACCTAGTGCTTGGAGCTAATATTCACTTACGTTTAAAGTCGTTATTTAAGATGGCACCGGTGAAGCTCGAAAGGTACCCTAATTATTTCTCGAGTGATCTGTCTCGCTTCTTGACTAAGTCAATTCCCCAGTACTTAGTGTGCCCAAGTACTCAACGTCCTCGAATACACAGCATCCTTGAGCATCTAACGTGAGCACTCAACGTTCGTTCAATGGCAACCCATTCAGGCTCGGGAGATCTACTCGGAATTAGTCAATCTGGCATTCAACCTCAACATCCGACAGTATGACATATCACGTGGAGATTCTCAAAAACAACTCAGTGGGTGTCGCTTTCTAGTCGCCTAACTACCCTCAAATGGATAGTTGGTAGACACAAGTCATCTTACATAGAGATGCTCTGAACGACTGTCACCTTGGTTCCCTAATAGCCCCTCAGGCAAGCAACTAGCGGACAAGTGTTGCCTTACGTGGAGATTCTCAGAGTCGTGACCCAATGATTGTCGCCTTTTGGTCTCCTAGCTACCCCTCAAGCGAATTTGACAACCTACATGAAAAATCTCCCAACGGTTGTTGCCCCTTGGTTCCCTAACTGCCCCTCAAGTGGATAGGTGGTGGACACGTGGCATCCTAGATCGAGATTCCTTTCCACCGTTTATTTAATAACCGATGAAGGTTAATGTATGATTTTATTCTCACACATAGAAACATCTTTTCTCCATAAAACTCTCTATCTCTAGTGCCTCATTTCACAGCCATTCCAACTAAATACTACAGATGGTCAAGTCACCAGCCAACGAACAGGCTAACATGAGTGCTCTCCGGATATCGTCGATGAGGGGGATAAAGGAAACTGAGATGCACTCCAAAAGAGTGTTAGATGTTAGGGTCGAAATATGCTAGGAAGGGGGGGGGGGGGTTGAATAGCTCGTCGCGCTCGTCGTTGCTTGCTTCTTGGTGATGATATGCAACGGAATGAACAAGAAACAAAATTACAACGCTAACACAAGGATTTACTTGATATCCACCTTAAGAAGAGGCGACTAATCCAAGGATCCACACGTGACACACACTCCACTAAGAAAAACACTCCTTTACGGTAACTACCGAAGGTGGAGAAGCCTTGTACAAATCCACACAATAAATACAACACACATAAGAAGAACATACAAAAGATACAAATGAAAATTCCTTCTTCTTGCTTACTTGTTGCTTGTTGTTGCCTCTTGAACCTTGGAAGTGTAGCTATATTTATCCCCAAGAGCCTTCAGGATCTGGCTGTGATGGTGGAGAAGTCTCTGTGATCGTCGTTGTGATCGCGCGGAGAAGAATGTCGAAGAGCTGTAGAGGAAGCACTCGCCAACGACTATAACCTGCTCAAAGATCGGATCCCAATCGATTAGGGAGGCTTTGAATTGATCAGTTGAGCAAACCAACAAGAAATTTGTTCTATCTTCAATGCTCAAACCATTGCTCTATCTCCACCATCAAGAAATTTTCGATCCTTGAT
>JBBMJZ010413099.1:239991-259487 GCA_037833815.1 Zingiber zerumbet | reverse complement strand
ATTCGTCCAGATTAAACGAATAATTAATGGGGAAAAAATCTGAAAAAGATTAAAATAGTGAAGAGGATGGTTCATTTTCTCTTTTTTTTTTTTATTAAAAAAATACCAAGTTAATGATTGCCAAATATCTACTATTCTCATTATTTTCCATCTAAATTCTAATATTGTTGTGCATTTAAAAATAATAAAAATTAAAAATCTCAGTTAAAATTATTGATTATTCTTAAAGTAATCATTTTATAAAAATTTTTCATTGACCGATATGATAAATTAGAAATTACATATAATAACTAGTTCAGCGTCTTTGGTCGCTCTTCATATTTAGAGAAATTTTTTTTTACAAA
The DNA here is from genome assembly GCA_037833815.1 of Zingiber zerumbet. NCBI lineage: Eukaryota > Viridiplantae > Streptophyta > Magnoliopsida > Zingiberales > Zingiberaceae > Zingiber > Zingiber zerumbet. The sequence continues at coordinate 259,143 of JBBMJZ010413099.1, read as the reverse complement.
TACATCATAGCTGATCATTAGACTGTGGATATCTAGGTAACAATCTGGATATCCCACGTGATACCATAGTCTTGGGACTACTTGATACGTATTATAGTAACTATGAACTCGTAATAACTATGGTTCATAGTTGTTATAAAATTATAATAATTACGAAAAATTAAGTAGCCATATATTTATAATAGTTACAGTAGATGTTACAATATTAATATTAAATAAATTTTATAAGATTATAACTTTTCATTCGGATAGTCAAGATTTTCAATTAGAGGAGGGTTTTTTAAAATTTTCAAATACTAATGTAAGTCAATTTTCCACGACTAATGATGATGGATCAGCTGACGAAAATGGTGGAGAGGACTTTCTAAATAGATAGTATTAATTTATTTTTTTTTAATTTAAGGGGAGGTTGTACCCTTTCCCATGTCTACGTTATTATTTATTATTTATTATTGAGTGTAACTCTTAACCATCCCGTCTTAATTTTAAAAAATATTATTTATTAAGAATTTTTTTATGGCTAGAACTATAATTATTGTTGTTGTAGTCGTTACGAAATCCTAATGATTATAGCACATGTGACAATTACGATTCTATAGGTGCTGTAATGATTCAAAATTTATATAAAAAAAAATTCCCACCATAGCCCTAATAATATAATAACATAGAATAAGGTATTAAAAGATAATTAGACCATTTTAAAAAAATCACAGAAGTGGATTTGAAAAAAAAAAAAAAAAATGTGCTCTCCTGCTTTAGCATTTGTTCCGAGAAAGTGCCTTATTCTACGCCGACTGCCACGTGGGACGTCACTAATTCTGGCAAAGTTCGCCGAACCTATCCATTATTTGTCTAATCTCCATTAAAACTTAATTAATCTCCTAAATCCGGCAGCCGTCAATTGTTCGATCTCACGATCTCAGGCCCACCCACGTGTCCCTTGTCTTCTTTTAGCACGAATCTTGACTGATCCCCACCGCGGCCCCACCTCGGGATTGGTGCTCCTAGTTGATGGACGGCTTGATCCCTCCCACGGAGCTGCCGTCCCAATCTCGAATCCAGCTCACGGGAAGACCGAAATCTCCAGCTCGGATAGCGTCGAGTGGGCCTGCGGAACACACAGTTCGGTCTTTCGTAATGAAACCAACCAGAGTTTTGGTTTAGGTTTAGGTCTAGCGACCGATGATACGACCACCGCGGAGGACGGGAACCTTCACGTCATTCATCGCTATTTAGAGCAGGCCGGAGCGTGGAGATCGCGAGAAAGAAGTGGAGGTCGAGAGGGCTTTCTCCGGCGGGAGGGGATGACGGGGCATTCTCTCTTGGCGGTCATCGGGAGCTCGATTTTGGCGTTTCTTTTTATCGCCGGAATCCGGGTACGGAAGACCCGGAGGAGGGAGAAGGTCGACGCCGGAGATCCGTTTGTCACCAGAAAGGTGCAAAACGGCTGGGAGAGCGACGGGGGTGGAGGCCCAGACGTCATCGTCGTCGGGGCTGGGGTCGCGGGGTCTGCCCTAGCCTACACGCTCGGGAAGGTGATGATGCTTTTTTCCTGTTGATCGTCCGATAACTTGGTTGGTTCGTTGATGTTGATTAGGGGATTTTGGATTTCTTGCTGTTGATTATTGGCTGTAGTGGTCGATTGAGAAGTATTGGGACATTTCTCTCAGTTTTCTTGCAGTGGTGATATACTTTTTTTCATGGCTAGCATGTGGGTGATATTGGCATATTGCCCACGGCGCATCTTAATTCGTACATTCAAGTATTTTTTTTTTTTTCAAATATGAAATCATGGTTAAGATTCAAATTACAAGAAAATGCCAGATGCTTTCTATTTCTTTTTGGATGGAGAATTTTCTCCTTTGGCCCTTGACCCGTGATCGGTTGTGATGCTATGAACTGAGTTGTAAAAAGGTGACTTCTTACGGGAATCACTTTCAGAGTATATTTGTTGAGCCTGGATGGGGAGCCCAGTGCCTCATACAAACAGGTATACACTGGTGTGGGGGGAGGGGACCGCTGTACCATGGGCGTGGGCGTGGCCCAAAAGCTAATGCCACTATCAGAACCTTTTTTTGAAAGCGTTTTGGAATTTATTGTGGTGGCGACGGCTATTGTTATGATTTGATCTCTAGAAGTGTGCTATAATAGTAATAGTTGCAGCATGCAAAGGTTTTGGGAGATTATTGAGCTTCAAAGAGGAGAGTTTTCTTCTTGAAAGAAGTTTTTAGTCTCAAGATAGCACGGTACTTGTTCCGTTGATGTTAAAGAAATGTTCATCAATGATTAAGAGGATGATGTTAATGATTTGGGAAACAATTTGCCCAAATTTCTTTTTTTTCCCTTTCATATCATACAAATTTTCATTCTCCATGGAGTAAGAGAGTTTGTCATATTGTGTTGGAGGAGGTTTTTTTTTTTACTACACTCAAGCTTCTATGTATTTCCTCTACCAAGGGAGATAAAAAAAATGACAATTAAATTGCATGCCTTTGTGGCGTAGGCACAGGTGATTGAGGTAGCTAATTTGGGCACTTACTTTGTTTAGGTCAATTCTACCAGCAGTGCTTTGGTAGCTTGAATACCCAAAATTGAGGCTAGAGTGTTGTTAACCCAATAGGCGAAGTCACAAATTGAAGGAATGATGCATCTAGAGAGCTTCACAGTAAGCGAAGTTATTAACCATCAAACGTCAAAAAGGGTTTTGTGTTTTGACTCTCTCTCTCTCTCTCTCTCTCTCTCCACACACACATGTTCATCTGGAATGCACCAATCCAATAGAAAAAAATAACAAAGAAGGCACAGGAAGGATAGGTGCATTTCCCATGCAGTCAATCATCTTTTCAATAGATGTGTTTTTTTTTGTTGAATCCAGAAACAAAGAGTACATAGGAAACCAAGGGAAGCATGGATCAATTCCATTTTTTGATTAGCCATCAAGGTAAGGCTAAATTTACTGCAAGAGGGGTTGTTGTGGTGTCATAGCTTACTGCAGGTGCATTGATGATGTATGTCATATTCTAACAAAGTGCACAACTATCTCTTTTATGCTTGCTGATGGTGTAATTACTCCTCTTTTATTACTAAATTTTGCCCTTAATCAATAGTTTGATTATTTTGGTAACCTCTGTTGGATGCTTGTGTTTGGCAGTAACTAAGCCTCATGAATGACATTTCTTCTAATTTATATTGATTGTAGGATGGAAGACGTGTACACATTGTAGAGAGAGATTTAACAGAACCTGACAGAATTGTCGGTGAACTTTTGCAACCCGGAGGCTACCTGAAGTTGGTTGAGTTGGGCCTTGAGGGTAATTAATAAAAAAAAAACTGTCTTTGTTCTGTATTTTATATGATTCAGATAAGGGGCAGATGGGTGCACGAAGCTCCCGTCAATGTGGGGTCCTAGGAAAGGGTTGGATCACATTGGGTCTTATTTTAGATCATTCAAATATCAGGAAGAAATTTGTCTGTCTTATGTTCATGTTGCAATTTCAACTTGGAGCAAACTTTTAATTTATTCTTTCCTGATTATATATATTCTGATTGTTATTTAGGAGATCTACATCTGATAAGCTTTTTTTGTCACTTCACCAGATTGTGTTGAAGAAATTGATGCTCAACGGGTGCTTGGTTATGCTCTTTTTAAAGATGGGAGAAATACTAAACTTGCTTATCCTTTGGAAAAGTTTCATTCTGATGTTGCAGGGAGGAGCTTTCACCATGGGAGGTTCATACAAAGGATGCGTGAGAAGGCTGCATCTTTGCCCAAGTAATCATTTTTCTACTACCATGTCACAACATTAATATGAAAATAGATCATGCGAGTTGTTCCAACCACCAAAGAATACTATCCTGCTTCATCATATAGATTTAAAATACTACAGGCCACAATTTTCTCCTTGTGTCAGACTTCTCAAACTTATGAAACAAAATTCTTTGTAACTGATTTTTTTCTGACTTGTTAATGTAATCTAAATTGAGTAAATTCATTTGGATCTATTGGTGCAGAAGCTTGGCATGTAGCATTGATAATAATACATTTGAGTTAATGACATGTTTAGTTCTCTACAATATTGCTATGCTTAGTCAGGCAACAAATAAATTGCTTACTCTTTTTTGATGCTTAATTTTGTCTTTTTTCATCACTGTGGGTTATCAAGAGAAAGTTCATCAGATCCAAAAATATTTTCAGTGTGCAGTTGGAACAGGGCACTGTGACATCATTACTTGAAGAGAATGGAACAGTGAAAGGGGTAGTCTACAAGAATAAAGCTGGTGACGAATTTAAAGCTTTTGCACCTCTGACAATTGTATGTGATGGCTGCTTTTCAAATTTGCGGAAGTCCCTTTGCTCTCCTAAGGTAAAATAAGATAATTATACTTCAACCTTTGTGATGTCTGCAACTAGCAGCACAACTTTGGTTATCTAAAACTTATGTCTAAAGGCTATGATTTTGTAAGTTTTCTGAATTTGTCAATTGCCATATTGCTATTGGTGCTATATCATGAGTTATACTACCAACAAATATCTTATATCTAGATACCTTCTGTTGGAAGCAGAAACCTTTGAGATGCACATACAGATGCATTGGCATTTTCTTTTTGCAAATACATGTATGCTTAAGTTTGAAGAACAGAAGAACTATCAGGCAATAACTTGAACTTGGGAGGTATTACAACTTGTGCACCTTAAATTGCCCGAGTGAGCCTCCTCTAGTGTGGGAAAAGTTACAATGTGTTACTGGTCTAAAAGAGCACTCTAGCAATTATGAATAAATGATACTGGTCAATATAGATGGCATGGGTGGCTCCTTAAATGAAAGTCTGAGTTAGACTTCTCAGGTCCAAAGAGAATAGGACAATAGGTTGACTGCTTATTGGTCCCTTCTTCCTGAATTCCATAATCAAGGATTCTGTAGGTTTCTCGGGTTATGCTCGCAGAAAAGTTCTCCACACCTTTGTCGTTGCAATGCTTGACTCATAGGATAACAGTGCAAGCACTCGGTCTCTCTGCTTCAGTAGTCGAGTTTGCCTATTATCTGTCTCTTCTTTGTAAGATTTACTGAACAAAGTTTCCAGGAACTTACTGAACAAAGTTTACAAGAACTTACTGCAGTGATTTGATAGCATCTTTTTGCAGGTCGATATACCCTCTTCTTTTGTTGGTTTAATTCTAGAGAACTGCGAACTTCCATTCCCGAACCATGGGCATGTTATCTTGGCTGATCCTTCACCCATTTTGTTCTATCCAATCAGTAGCTCAGAGGTCCGCTGCTTGGTCGACGTGCCAGGTCAGAAGGTACCTTCTCTAGCAAATGGTGAAATGGCCAGCTATTTGAAGACGCTAGTTGCACCTCAGGTAGTTTCAAAAACCCTTGCTTAGTGCTTCCGTTGCTTTTAGTCATGGAGTGTGTTTCTATGTGGATGGTATGCACCCTCTTAATACGAATATATAGACTGAGGCTAACGCAATGTGCATTCAATAGCTTCCCGAGCAACTGCAAGATGCTTTTATAAAGGCTATTGACAAAGGAAATATCAGAACTATGGCAAATAGGAGCATGCCAGCAGTCCCACACCCCACACCCGGAGCACTGTTAATGGGAGATGCTTTCAATATGCGCCATCCTCTAACTGGTGGAGGAATGACTGTGGCCTTGTCAGATATTGCTGTGTTGAATAATCTTCTTAGGCCTCTTCGTGATCTCCATGATGCACCATCTCTCTGTAAATATTTGGAATCTTTTTACACCTTACGGAAGGTAGGTAAACACAACATCTTTTAGTAGTCAGTTTGAATCCAATATGTTGTATGTGAAATCATATTCTTTGTTTACTTTCACACTAGTATTCTTGGGATGGTGATTACCTCTTTATTCCTGCAGCCAGTTGCTTCTACAATCAATACTTTGGCTGGTGCGCTCTATAAGGTTTTTAGTGCGTCACCTGATCAAGCCAGGAATGAAATGCGCCAAGCATGTTTCGACTATCTAAGTCTAGGTGGTGTTTTCTCAAATGGGCCCGTTTCCTTACTCTCAGGCCTTAATCCCAGGCCATTGAGTTTGGTCGCACACTTCTTTGCTGTTGCTATATATGGCGTTGGGCGTCTATTGTTGCCATTTCCATCTCTGAAGCGAATGTGGATTGGAGCTAGACTGATTTCTGTAAGTAGTATGCTAACCTTGTGCATCCTTTCTGAACTGAAATCTCTCTCTCTCTCCTAAATTCAAAATAGATTATCTTCATTGCTGAGCCATAGTCTACTACTAAAACCATTCACATAGGTAGTCTTCTGCCTTTGCAGGGTGCATCAGCTATCATTCTCCCCATCATCAAGGCTGAAGGGGTCCGGCAAATGTTCTTCCCGGTGACTGTCCCCGCATATTATAGGACTCCTCCCCTCAATTGATCCCTGTGTGGGTGAGAGGTGGGGGTATTGAACCTCAAGTGCCATTTTTTGTTTGTCAAAATTTATGCTGTAAACATGTCTCTTGAACTTGTTCTGATTGAATGAAGCTTGTGGCATTGAGCTTGGACTCCACAAACATTATTCACTCTAATATTGTTAAATGAGATTTTGACAACCTTGCATTTCTCTTTTCTTTGGGAATTTGTGGATGAAATCGGAGCAGTAATTGTATATATTGATGGGAATGGCTTCCTATCTATTTACTGATCAAGTTAGATTCCTGTCTTTTTATTTCCTCGTGAGTGCAAGAATTAAGTGTTTTGTTATGAGCTAGCCATCCGTGGGTGTTATAAACATAATTTTATTAAAACAACACTAACTTAATACGAACACCTATTCATCTAAACCATCATCCCATGATTCCTTCTAAAATTTTTGCTGCTCAGTGGCATTTCAGTCACTGCTTGAGTTTTTCGATATAATTAAACATTTCACAAAGTGATTTTCTGAGTGAAAACAACTTGAAGTAGCCACATAATTGCTAGGACAATTGCAAATCAACAGCACGAAGCTAGAAATGCTGGCAAATTCAACTAAAATGAACTCAAGAATGGTAGAGGAAGGTGTTATGATTATCCTAAGAACTTATGCAATAAACAAAAATGAAAACAACCATTATTCAAATGATAATTTTCCCATAAAAATTGTACCGTCAGATGGGCATCAGTTATACGTACCAGCTCACGTTACAGTAATTGATACTCACAGTATCAACTAGAACATGAATTTTAGCAGAAATAGCAGAATATAACAGTTTGCAGCCACTAGAAAAATTTAGGGAAAGCAAGTTTCCAGAGGGAAGAAAAAACAATTGCTGAAGCTCAACACTTAAAGGAAATGAACTTGAGTTGCTATTTTCACTGTGAAGAACACCATGGAAGGCCAATGCTCCTGTGCTCAAACCATTTCAGCGTTCCCCAGCTTGCTTTGCTTTAATTTTTCTGCTTGCGAAGCAAATGCATTCCTGAATATATTTATTTATTTTGAAATGGGCAATATCTACACGCATGAGTATATATATATCAGCACTTTTGATTTTTCCTCTCCAATTTTATAGCTTCATAGGACATCATAATTTCTTTAAATTTTGCTTCGGCTGCCACTGCAACAAGAGGAATGATATGCTTTCCATCATCAAATATATTGTAACCAACAAATTCCAGACACGATATAGATATATTGTACTTTATAAAGAAGATGAGAAACAGGTTCTACCTCTATTCTCTTGGTTTTGATCAGGATGGTGCTCCATTGCTTTTGTGCGGAAAGCAGACTGCAATGCATAGATGAACATCAAGTCAGCAGACAATATGGAAAGAAAACAAGAAATTTATAAAGCTGATGCCAGTGAGCCTCAACATTCAGGTGAAGTCAGACAATAATAACACAGGATTGTTCCTCATCCAATCTACTGCATCAATTTTAATTTATTTGTTTAAGATACTTTGGAAGACATAACCTAGTCTAGTTGATGAGCTCAAATTAGAAGGAAAAAAACTATCTAAACAAGAACAACAGATGTAAACAATTAATAAAATATTGCTTTTAGTGAACTATATTAATATGGCAACAGTTCAAAATTCCTTGTCAATTTTCTAGTAAAACAGCTTCTCCATTTTTGTATGACCACAATTACTACTTTCCAATTTTCAAAAATATATACAAACTCTCTAACAATTTCCTAAACACTTATATATTATCTTAGCTAAAATTGAAACCACATGTAGATAAGAAGAGATCGGATGATGGAAAGGTGTACCTTTACCTCAGCATCGGTATACGGTTCTGCTCTTGTCCTATGGGAAGAAGCATAAAACTGATTAGCTTTGGAGAACACAAATCCTAAAACATACATTATCGTATTATGTTTTTACTCGAGTCCCTCCAATCTAAATAGAGACAAATTATGAGAATACAATGCTAATGCAAATATCAAAAGAATCAAGGGTATACTATTTCCTGCTATATGAGGTTGGTTACATAGATCTTATTGCTCCATGAACTCTGTGCAAGCCTAAATTGCTAGTCATATTTTGATCAATTAAACAATGTTCATAGCATTTCGTCTGCCCCTTACATTTCACGAAATTGATTCAACTCATCTAGTAATAGAATAATTAATCACCTTTGTTCAAATTTATACCATCTTAACCTAGTATCCCTAGTTTTATCTTTTATTAAAGCTACACCAATTTGTCCAACACCTGCATATGTATCATAGCATTCTCAAAAACCAAATACCTTGTGAAGTAATTGATTCCACAAAGTATATGATAAAGGGAAAAATCTCATTACAAGTCAATCGAAGGCCACACAATGATTCATGTCAAGGAACAACAAATCTCAATCTATTTATCAGTTATTCGATGGAACATAACCAAATTATCTACCTGCACGGGCTGCATCCTACAATGTAGGATTCCTTTCTTTTTTATTTTCTTTTTGTTCTTTTTGTTTCCCATGGATCGACTAAGGGGCAAACGTAATCTAACAATTTAAGTTCTTTCTAATTAATCAGCAAAGGTTTTCTGCTTTATAATTTACTGATTGTGTATCCGCTCCCTATACAATATTCAAGCCAAAAAAAAAAGATAGTCTAACTAAGATAAATGCAAGCCAAGAAATATGCAAGTTGTCCACAACATAGAAAATAAGTTTAGCAGTACAAGTGAAAAGTCGTGTTTATTTGCTAGGAAATAAAGAAAGAGTGGTTCAGTTACTACCTGTCAAGCCCTAAGACTGTGTAATGATGGGACATTGTGTAATGCCCCCTGTAATTTGGGGTGGATTTGTAACTACTTTTATGGTCACTGTGAGATGTACTTGTCTCGTAGTACCAATCTTCACGTGGTATATACTGGTACTTGCCAGGGTCACTGTCGGTCCAACTCCTGTAGGTCTTATGCTTATTTCGCTCCCTGTTAAATACACTTTGCATTCGTCTTATACGCTCCTACATAAAAGAAAAAAAGAAGTCATAATCATCAGTTATTTTCAAAACAATAGGAGTAGCATGGATAATAACACTATAAGAATAATTTTAATTATCTCAAGACACGCTATGGAACTTCTGTTGGCAAAGGATACAAATATGAATGTCCAATAAAGTGTTTTATATACTCCAGCCTAGTACCATCTGCATCTGTCCTCGAGGCAAGCAATTGCATCAAATTCAAAACTATGTAATAATTACACAAGTAAAAAAACTGACTCGGCCATCTGTACAGCAACTTATACACATTCCTAGCATCTCTAATCAACACACTCCATTAATCCAATCCTTCTGACATTGGTTGCTTCTTGGCCTAACTGATTCAAATCCCAATATGATTGGGTTAACTAGGTCAACATGCATAGAATAAATAAAGTTGGGACAAGAAGGCAGGAACTGTGTGGATTTCAGCATGGTTTTTTAAAGGTGGACTAGGTGGTCACATATAGGGATGCAAACGAATCGAGCCGGTTCACGAGCTTTTTGAGCTGGTTCGAAAAATATTCGATTCGTATTCGAAATTATCGAATTCGAGCCGAACTTGAACATGTTCAAATATTTTTTCGAGCTGAATTTTGAACCTATACTATCTGGTTCGATTGTTCACGAGGTGCTCGCGAGCCGAACTCGAATCGAACACAATTTCAATTTTAACTTAAATATATTCAAATTAAGGTTTGAATAATTTGAATCAAAATCGAATCTAAGTCATTTCGAATTATAATTCGAATATATCCAAATCAAAGTTCGAACAATTCGAATCGAACTCGAGCTCAAATTTTATTTTGAATTGAGCTTGAACCAAAATTATTTATATTTTCGAGCTTCGAATCAAGCTTCGAATATCATATGTACTTTTCGAGCTCAAACTCAAATATCTATATTTTCATATTATTCGGTTTGATTCAATTTGTTTGCACCCCTAGTCACAGATGCCATTTACACCTTTGGGCAAGGGACCACATCATATATAGCGTATGTGGTGCTTCAATAGGCAGGATCAGGTGCACCACATTGTTGCATATGCCGTCTACACATGGCCATATATGGAGGCCCCACATAAGCATCTGCATCCTACGTATGTGCCATGTAGTGGGTTGATACATGCCACCTACATGCTCTTTTTAATATTTTGGTTTTTGGCATGGATTTGACCACAATTGATCAGTTAAAATCAATTGCTAGGTGGAATATAACCAAGATATGTTTAACCATCAAGCCATGTGAGTCCCACCGACTTGGGATCAACTATATGGGTCTTATCCCTCCATTGACCTCACCAGTTTTACTCAAAATATAACCACAACTTTCTGAAAAAGAAAAAAAAGTGCAGTGATTTAGTGAAACAAAGAGACAATCATTATCTCACCACAGTCATTGGAGGAAAAAATATTTGTAGAAAAACTGATGGATGTAATGATGAATAGTGAATAGAATAACTTACAACTCTCTCCCTCTCATCATCGTATTCCTCTTGCATTCTACGGTAATATCTTTTCCAAGCTTCTTGTCTGGAACCTTCATGACTTGAACTACTTGTTGAATTGCTCCAGGTTGAAGTGGACCGTAATCTGCTCAACTGATGAAAGAGAGAATAAAGTAATTAGTAAACTACAAAACAGAAGCAATAGTCCCTTGCACATTACTTGTTAATTTCTTGTCCCCAACTCTTTCTTATTTTGATATAAAGACGTGTACACATGACTTTGTATAACATAGTGAGAGGATGACATATATTCAATCACAATTTGTCATAAGTTTTGCCAATCTACGTTAGAGAAGTGAGTTTGTACTTTTGAAACTGACCAACATGTTCTTTACTAAAGCCTCAACCTTATTTCACATGAAACATAATTATGGTTAATCATCAGAACGATAGATGGTTAGACACAGTTTCTTTTACAAGAGTTTTCTGATGGAGATCTAGTCAGACAAGAATTGCAAATCAATTGTCACTATCTGACTGAGGGTAATAGATATCTAGTCTTCATTGACTGATTGAATTTATGAATTTATATTTTTTTCTTGTTACTAGGAATCATGCTTAACTAATCAATGTTGATGTTTTGTTTTCTTTTGGCTACGAAGGTTGTGTTTTCCCACTTTTAATTTATGAAGTTTGTTCTGACTACTGTAAATAAATCTTTTTTATCACAGTAAACAACTTATCTTCCATATAAAAAAAATAGTCATAATGATTTATTATAATAAGGTCCAAAAAATGAAAGATGTATCAAAAACAACCGTTCAAACCTAGCACTAGAACTTACAACAAGAAACACTTGCATTCAACTTGATCCATATGAATATTAAAATTTATAAGCTTCTCAGATAGTGGACATGTTCAACTTTTTAACCCTGTCTTGCTATATGCAATTCCATTGATTATGGTATCAGTGATTTGTAACTGAACTTTTTTATCTTCCACTTTCTCAGTAGTTGATTGATAAACCAGCATACTTGACATGGTGCATTAGCATTTGTTACAAGTACAATTTATTTCAACAGAGCCTCCATGCAAAACTAAGAATGCCTTATATACTAGTTACAATGCTAAAAGTAACAATCCAGAGACTAACTCTACCTGAGTGTATACCCATTCAGCAGTTTTGCGCAACTCACCAGCCTGCCAAAGACCACATATATTCCAGTTAAGTTGCTACGTGAACAAGATAACACTACTTATCAAGGAGTATATGGACACAATATCACCTAAGAATTACAAGCAATGAACTCTATATACATTAACCATTGCCAGGCTGAAATGTTGAGACCCAAAGTTAACCCAGAATAACTCCAAAAATAATAGGAAATTTTTTCAAGAGTCTAGATCTTCAATATAACCAATTTTAGTACAAAGAGAGGAAGAAAGATTCTCAATCAGTGAGAACAGGAGTGTAAGACATTAATGTTTACAACTAGTACTATATTGGAACTAGGAAAGCAAGGCATGATCATGGCATGCATATAAACAAACGTCAAAGGCAACCATAAAAACCTGACAGATTAAACATTGCTGCCATCGCTTGTACAGGGCAGCAAGCAACTAATCAAAATTCTCTCTCTAATAGAAATAAATAAAGAACAGATTTCAAACACGAGCAAGGACCACTTCTTCAGTCTCGAAGCAAAGAACACTGTTAAAATTGTGAATCAGGTGCCTCTTGTTACTCCAAAGAAATTGAAAACTTACCAGATCAATACATCTCATTAAAGTACATTGGAATCAGCAAAGCATTTTCAAAGTTAATGAATTACTCTGAAACTGATGACACCGTTATAGTGCTAGAGCAAATTCCAACTTCACTTCACATCTCCAACTTGAAAGTCAGCATAAAAAATAGAAAAAAAAAATCAAAAGAAGGTTGATCGTGTAGTTCAACATATGAAAAGAGTGGACTAGGTGGTCACATGCCATTTACACCTTTGGGCAAGGGACCACACCATATATAGTGTATGTGGTGCTTCAATAGGCAGGATCAGGTGCACCATGCTGTTGCATATGCCATCAAAACACGGCCATATATGGAGGCCCCACATAAGCACCTGCATCCTATGTATGTGCCATGTAGTGGGTTGATACATGCCACCTACATGCTCTTTTTAATATTTTGATTTTTGGCATGGATTTGACTACAATAGATCAGTTAAAATCAATTGCTAGGTGGTATATAACCAAGATAAGTTTAATCATCAAGCCATGTGAGTCCCACCTGCTTGGGATCAACTATATGGTTCTTATCCCTCCATTGACCTCACCAATTTTACTCAAGATATAACGATCAACTGCTTATCCCTCCATTGACCTCACCAGTTTTACTCAAGATATAACCACAACTTTCTGAAAAAAAAAAAATGTGTGCAGTGATTTAGTGAAACAAAAAGACAACCATTATCTCACCACAGTCATTGGAGGAAAAAATATTTGTAGAAAAACTGATGGATGTAATGATGAATAGTGAATAGAATAACTTACAACTCTCTCCCTCTCATCATCGTATTCCTCTTGCATTCTACGGTAATATCTTTTCCAAGCTTCTTGTCTGGAACCTTCATGACTTGAACTACTTGTTGAATTGCTCCAGGTTGAAGTGGACCGTAATCTGCTCAACTGATGAAAGAGAGAATAAAGTAATTAGTAAACTACAAAACAGAAGCAATAGTCCCTTGCACATTACTTGTTAATTTCTTGTCCCCAACTCTTTCTTATTTTGATATAAAGACGTGTACACATGACTTTGTATAACATAGTGAGAGGATGACATATATTCAATCACAATTTGTCATAAGTTTTGCCAATCTACGTTAGAGAAGTGAGTTTGTACTTTTGAAACTGACCAACATGTTCTTTACTAAAGCCTCAACCTTATTTCACATGAAACATAATTATGGTTAATCATCAGAACGATAGATGGTTAGACACAGTTTCTTTTACAAGAGTTTTCTGATGGAGATCTAGTCAGACAAGAATTGCAAATCAATTGTCACTATCTGACTGAGGGTAATAGATATCTAGTCTTCATTGACTGATTGAATTTATGAATTTATATTTTTTTCTTGTTACTAGGAATCATGCTTAACTAATCAATGTTGATGTTTTGTTTTCTTTTGGCTACGAAGGTTGTGTTTTCCCACTTTTAATTTATGAAGTTTGTTCTGACTACTGTAAATAAATCTTTTTTATCACAGTAAACAACTTATCTTCCATATAAAAAAAATAGTCATAATGATTTATTATAATAAGGTCCAAAAAATGAAAGATGTATCAAAAACAACCGTTCAAACCTAGCACTAGAACTTACAACAAGAAACACTTGCATTCAACTTGATCCATATGAATATTAAAATTTATAAGCTTCTCAGATAGTGGACATGTTCAACTTTTTAACCCTGTCTTGCTATATGCAATTCCATTGATTATGGTATCAGTGATTTGTAACTGAACTTTTTTATCTTCCACTTTCTCAGTAGTTGATTGATAAACCAGCATACTTGACATTGTGCATTAGCATTTGTTACAAGTACAATTTATTTCAACAGAGACTCCATGCAAAACTAAGAATGCCTTATATACTAGTTGCAATGCTAAAAGTAACAATGCAGAGACTAACTCTACCTGAGTGTAAACCCATTCCGTAGTTTTGCGCAACTGACCAGCCTGCCAAAGACCACATATATTCCAGTTAAGTTGCTACGTGAGCAAAATAACACTACTTATCAAGGAGTATATGAACACAATATCACCTAAGAATAACAAGCAATGAACTCTATATACATTAACCATTGCCATGGTGAAATGTTGAAACCCAAAGTTAACCCAGAATAACTCCAAAAATAATAGGAAATTTTTTCAAGAGTCTAGATCTTCAATATGACCAATTTTAGTACAAAGAGAGGAAGAAAGATTCTCGATCAGTGACAACAGGAGTGTGAGACATTAATGTTTACAACTAGCACTATACTGGAACTGGAAAGCAAGGCATGATCACGACGTGCATATAAACAAACGTCAAAGACAACCATAAAAACCTGACAGATTAAACATTGTCGCCATCGCTGATACAGGGCAGCAAGCAACTAATTAAAATTCTCTCTCTAATAGAAATAAATAAAGAACAGATTTCAAACAAGAGCAAGGACCACTTCTTCAGTCTCGAACCAAAGACCACTGTTAAAATTGTGAACCAGGTGCCTCTTGTTACTCCAAAGAAATTGAAAACTTACTAGATCGATTCATCTCATTAAAGTACATTGGAATCAGCAAAGCATTTTCAAAGTTCATGAATTACGCTGAAACTGATGACGCCGTTATAGTACTAGAATAAATTCCAACTTCACTTCACATCTCCAACTTGAAAGTCAGCATACAAAATAGAAGGAAAAAAAGAAAATCAAAAGAAGGTTGATCGTCTAGTTCAACATATGAAAAAAGATCTTTGTTTAGACTTCATTCAAACTAAAAGACTGCTAAGCTCGCTGATCAAACAAAGGCAGAGGTAAAATCGATAATGACACATTGCGTTATCCATGGAAGATGAAAAAAAGCGCAATCTTTCTAGTAAAACGATCGTGCTCTTTTTATATCGAATTCATTATCTCCTCTCCACTACAATACAAAATCAAGTTAACCAAAGAAAAGAAAATTATAAAGTCCAAGAATAAGGAACAGGAAGTTCTGTAGGACGCGAGGGGAGATCATACCACGAGGCCAGTGGCGGTGACGCCGACCAATCCGAAGAGAGCGAAGTGCCAAGCCCTCGTCGGGCGCTCCCTCTCCTTCCACGGCTCGTCGTTGCCCTTCTCATCCCTAGAACCCATCTCGCCTCTAATCGCTTATCCAGAACCCGAACCGAGACCAGAAACCCCAGATCGAGCGCATGCTTCGATCGAAGAAGAAGAAGAGAAAAAACAAAAGTAAACAATCACTGAAATACAATTGATTCAATCGAACGAACAGGTAAACGAAAGGGGAAGAAGAAATAAAGCGGCACGAGGGTTCCTCTGGGCATTTATGGACTCCCTTAAAATATCGGCGACGACCGAGGGCCTTTACGCAAATACAATTAAAAAAATACAGGAAACGGATCGGGTCGGGGAATCGAGATCCGCATTTGATTCTATTTACTTTAAAAATGATGACACATTTCTGGATCGGGTTGAACCCGAACGGATCCATTAGTTCGTTAGGTAGAATTTAATTGTATTCGATTAAATTTAAAACGTGATCCAAAATTCATCCCATTAAATAAATTTGACTAATTCATTTCGCCTATATGAGATTTCTCCCCCATTTTATTTTAATATCCTAATTTTAAAACTATATTATTCTTTTCCTATCCTTCCCACCAATCTTCTAAATCTCATATTATTTTTCAATACATGAGTTTGATATGGTCCAAATCAGGCCTAGACTAGGCTTGATATTAGACCATATCAGGTTCAGCGTAGGTCTAATATTTTCCATATCAGACATAACAGGCATGATATGGGAAAATACTAGGCTCAATATGGGTCTTTATGAAAAATATCAGACCGATCGTGAGCCTGATATGTGATTATATCAGTGTCGCCCTGATATGGGAACATATCAGACCTTGTTTAATCATGAAGAGAAGGGATGCATTGGGCGAGAGAGAGAAAGGGGAGATTTAGGAGGTTGGCGGAAGGGTAAGAAGGTAATAACACTATTTTTATGCTCTTTTTAATAGTTTTAAAATTAGATATTTTTTTTTTGTCAAATAAAGAAACTTGGCCGCTCCTTTTTTTATGAAAAATATTTAACTACTTTTAACTATAAATCAGTGTGAAAAATCTTATAAAAGATAATTGTGCATTATAATTATTAATAAAAATCGTTGTAAAATTTATACATGCATTAGTATAAGTAATAGAAAATAGTAACTCTGAAAAAATATCAAAAACTCATTTCACCATCCGCACTAAATAAAAAGAAAGTTAGAATTCTAAATTAATAAACTAAAATCAAATGAAGATGGAATAAAGTTCATCGTTAAAAATCTCCGCCTCATCATCGTCAAATATGACATATAATGAAGTAGGAATGAAGTGTTGGTGTGACAAAATTACACCAATATGCACATCAAAGACATTACAAAATCTAGGAAGAAAGTTAATAAGTTATTGTAACTATAAAATTAGTACTCAAACATCTAAATATACTATGTAAATCCAAAACCACTAATAGCTAATGGATGCCAACTACTATTTGCATGTAGAAAATGGAGGATTGGGGTTCTTCCGATGAACGAATGAAATAGAAGAAGAAGTTAGAGTTATGTGCTGATTATAATTAGGTTCATCTGCTTTAACACATCTTATAACTCTAACACTAACATATAATCAGAATCAACTTTTTCTATAACGACCATCGAAAGAACTTATTTCTTGTGCACTTAATTTTGTTATACTTCTGCTTCTTCTATTTCATCCATCCACCGGAAGAACTCACATTCACCATTGTTCTATATTCAAATAGTAGTTGACATCCATTATATGTTAGTGGTTTTAAGTTTTCGTGGTATATTAAGATGTTTAAGCACTAACCTTGTAGTCACAACAGCATATAAACTTCTTGAATTTTGTAATGTGTTTGATGTGCGTATTGGTGCAATTTTGTCACATCAATATTCACTTCTATTTTATTGTATGCCACATTTGATGATAAGAAGGATAATTTTAATAATGAACTTTGTTCCATTTTTATTT
This sequence comes from Zingiber zerumbet, assembly GCA_037833815.1. Lineage (NCBI taxonomy): Eukaryota > Viridiplantae > Streptophyta > Magnoliopsida > Zingiberales > Zingiberaceae > Zingiber > Zingiber zerumbet. The sequence goes on along the minus strand of JBBMJZ010413099.1, from coordinate 241,453 downwards.
AATTTTGGTTCATTAATTTAGAATTCTGACTCTTTTTTGATTTGGTGAGGGTGGTGGAATGAGTTTTTGGCTGACTATCTCTTTCAGAGTTACTATTTTTCTATTATTTATACTGATGCGTGTATGAATTTTGTAAGCATTTTTATCAAAGATATAATAATCAATTTAATATTAGTTTTTCTTAAGATTATTATGGAAATATGATAATAAAGACAAGAATAAAATTGTCCTTTATAAGTTTTCTCATATCTGGCTTTTAATGAAAGGGAATTAAATGCTATTTTTTAAATACAAGACAAAATGTTATTTGATAGAAAATAAGGGGAGTAAAGGTATTTGACTTTTTTTTAATAAAAAAACATTCCATCCCATATACAAGTACCTAACTATCCTTCACTATATAACAATTATTGGTGCGATTAGCATTAACGGTTTAACTCAGATTTTAATGAATGACAAAGTAGGTTAGGTTAGTTTCGTTGTAATCTAACACTTTGACTGAGTGTGCAGGAGAAGTCCAAATAAGTTGATGGGTTGACCGGATATCTGACACGAAGCCCAGCTAATTTGACGGGTCGACCGGATAGTTGGCACAAAGCCTAGCTAGGTCGACGAACCGACCGAATAATTGGCACGAAGTTCAGCCAGGTCGACGAGCTGACCGGATAGCTAGCACAAAGTCCAGAAGGGTCGATGTGTTGACCGGATATCTGGCAGATAAGTTAAGGTAAAATCACTGGAGGGGGAGTGACTTGGCAAGGATGCGTTCCCAATTAGAGAACTTAGGCGTCGATCCAACTTAGAACCATTTCGAAAATCTAAGTTGAGATTGTGGCTAGATTCTGATCTCGAGGAGACAGAATCTAATTACTATTTTTTTTTACTATAATTGTGCTAATACTTTGTTTTGCAGGGTAATATAAATTGTATTTGTCTCGGACTAATATTTTCTTGCAGAAAATATATTGATGTGTTGGAAAATGGTAGTCTCGGCGCCCGGAAGGGATTAACTTAACTGGATATATTAAGTTATTCAATTTAGTCAAACACTAACTGGATATATTAACTTAACCTGACTAACCAAGTGAAAGCTGTTATCTTCTGATAGTTAGTAAGTAACTAAATGGTTAGACAGTTAAAGACACTTTCTAGTTGTGTTATTTTAAAGGAATGTCAGGTTCAAGGGAGAATTATTATTGAAAACATTTTGCAAAAATTTATTTTTTCAAAATTTTAAAAACTATTCCTAAAGATTGCTTTAAAAATCGGTTTTAAGATTTCAAAATCGTACTTAAAGTTTTACTGTTCAATTTTTGAATTTTTTTTTTATATCTTTTCAAAAAATTCATGTAAAGGAATTTTTCAAAAAGTATTAAAAAGTTATACTTCAAAATATCCCTTGTTTTCATATTGTTGTCTTCAAAATCTCTCTTTATCATCTATTTTTTAAAACCTTAAATTT
>JBBMJZ010413099.1:129350-152713 GCA_037833815.1 Zingiber zerumbet | reverse complement strand
AGCAAGATAGATTTTAGGACGGAAGATTATAAAAGGCTCTTTTTGTTGGAGAAGAAATAGAGGTAGAAAAGAAAAGCGGGAAGATCAAAACGCCTATGTATAAGAAAATAGGGAAAGGGAGAGACATTTATATATGTATAAAGAGTGAGCTATTATGAAAACTGGACTATTACTCCCATTGATTTTCATAGTTTTAGTCATCAGCAACTTGCACACTAATTGCACATTAACTGCAAAAATACTCGTGAGCATAAACCTTTATTGCTCTTCTCACATGGCTTTGAACAGTTCAAATAATAATAATAAAAAACCACTTGATGGATATATTCCTTTAGGAATTCACTACCTGCAAGAGAGTAGGAAGATGATTTTCCATTTTCATGTCGGTTTGCTCTAGCAGAACAGCATTTGTCCCACTGGACTTCGTGAGGCTTTTTTGGGCCATGGTTAGTTATCCAGGGGATCTCCATATAAGTGCCTTGGTGTATTGGGTTGGAATAACCCTTCATTTGGAGCTTCCACATGGCATTAGAGCTGGTCTCTCACCTCTAGTTAATCAAGATGGGAAGCTAAATGAACATTTCCTCATTGTACTTATATCTAAACATTGTTTACCTTTTTTTAAACAAATTTTAGTTGTTTGACCCTTAAAAATGTGTAATGATCTCCTTCTTTTGATGGCCAATCACGTCACTGCCTGTTCAAATTCATTTTTTTGGTATCCTTACTGCCTAAAGCTTACTTATTATGTGTTTTTTTATGTTTATTTTCACACATTGAGGTGATAAATTGTTTGCTTTTTTTGTTTAGTTTACTGTTTCATCCTTTATAGTTACAGTTTGTATTTTGCAATTATAGATTTTGGCTTCTCTTCGATGTCTCATAAGAAAGTGCATAGGTGACAAGCTAGCGGGAGATAACATCAGCAAATTGTTTCCTCCTGGTCTTCCTACTGAACTTCAAACCATTATTTTACTAATATTCAATAAGTATCTTCATCAGTGGATTGAGGAATCATTGACAGACCAGGTACACATATTTAAATGATGTATGTTAGTACAATATGCAGTCATCACATGGCATATTCATTTTCATTTACACAGTAATATCCAATATATCTTTTTTCATGACTAAAGATCTACATAGATATTTCTGAGAGATTCTATGTATTTATGGATGCAACAAAGTAATTGCTGCTGTATTGCCTCTGTGATAACATTGATAGTGGCAAGCAACAAAGAAAATTTTAAGTACTAACTGCCTCCCACAACCTAATTCCTATCTTTGGTCGCTCCACAATTTTTCGTTCCCTTTTCTTTGTCGTCGTTTCAAATTTTTATAGTGGTAGGCATTCGGCTGTAGAATTTGCATAGTTGTATTTCTCCTTGGCTTAATATTTGCGCGTAACTTTTTCATAATATTTGAACTTCAGATCTTACTTGCTATGTATTTAATTGTTTATGTAGCCTCTTCAGCAACAGATAAGGATTTCAGATCAGGTCAAAGTTAATGCCACTCCTGCTCTTCCATCTTTCTCATTGTTGGAGAATTTGTCATCCACCTGGCAAATAAACAATAGAACTTATATCAATAATAAGAATGCCCAGTCTTCCAATGAAATTGATGCCGATTCACATTCTCCATTGGTAGCTACCATGTCTCTTCACGAGGAATTTGGCTCTTCCAAGAATATGGCACCAAATGTAACTCGTTGTAATTTGTCATTAATAATTATGAACTTCCAATGTCTGGACAAAAGTGTTTTTTAAAGTGTGATGAGATGTTTCCATGATCTACATAGGACAATCTTCCTAGACTGAGGTCGATGACATGGACCATGCAAAACCGAAATTCACAACCTTCAAATAGAGTAGCTATCATCACATTAAAGGTATGCAGATACTTGATAATGCAGATAATATCTCTAACATAACATGTTAAATATTCCTATTTTTTTTTGACATAGTACATGACTTTTTAAAATGTTTTTATATATTTTTGTCTATATATATATGATATACTGTCAAAATTTATTTAAATGTAGAACAAAAACTGTTCCATTATTTACAGCATCTGACTCTGATGTTAAAGTTGTAAATCATGCTTTTTTTGACATGACAGTTCAACTAAATTTTATAGTAAGCAGTGCCTACAACTTGGATCTTTCAGTAGTGTAAGTAATTCATAAAGGCTTCAGGCCTGATTTTGTTAGATTTTATTACTTCTCTATGCAAACAAAATTAGAATTTACAATAAGACAAACATTTAATTAATTTTTAGAGTTTTGACACAAGAACAGCAATGGAGATAACAATGGTGACAACAATACTAAGGGCTTTAGCCTTGATCATGACATGCTAAAATCCCACAAAAATGCTATAGTTGCTCTTTTTTGGCACCTAGAGAGTACTCTAGGACATCCACTGAATAATTTAACACTGTTTGTTCTACTTCAATTAGTGATTATAGTCCATTAATTTTATCTTCTAAGTTTCAACAAAATTATCATCTATGTTTCTCAACCTTTATTCCTAATTTTCTCTCTAATTATGATGCTGTGGAGCACATTCAGTTGCAAGATTACGCCAACTCTCCATCAGGGGAATTCGACGTTAAATTTCAGCTTTCCAAAGACACATTGGAAGCCACGTTGAGGACAATGACCTACATTAGCGAAGAGCTATTGAATTCAGTAAGATTTTTTTTTTTGGTCAACATCTGTTGAAATGTAGCTATAATGTAGTTGATTATATTTATTTCACCATTCGTGCCTTATTTAATCAATTCAATTTATCTAATCACATCATTTTTTTTTTCATTCTCTGTGAAGGTATTCATATCTCCGTTAACTATTTTGTTATATATTGGAGCTACACAAATCATGGAAGTATGATGTACAATTTCATGCAGGTGGACCAGTCATCAGAACCCTCTGCAAAGAAGCAGAAACAATAGTGAAGTCTCAGTCCATTCAATCTTTTATGGATCTCCTTATAGTCAAGCATCATCATGAACAATCCCAGTCGACTTAGACCACAATGATAAGTCGGTCACACCAACCGACCGACCGACCGGTCCCTTAACCTTTCATGTGTAATATGTCTTCTTTCCAGGACTAGCACTGGGCGTGTAATAGATAAGAGTGCTCCCTTTTCTCTCTGTTTAAGCAGTTGCATCAATATTACGTTGTGGATACCTTCATCAGCTAATCAGCTAGTTGTAGTTAGCTTCGAATGGGCAATGTCTCTTTCTCATCACTCCCAGGTACATTTATTTAATTTTTTTAGAAATAAGTTTTTGACAACGATATGTCAGACTCATAAATATTCAGCACATATTTAAAATTTAAAAAGGCGTAAGCAGAGTAGAATTTCTGAAGCATTTGGACGGCAGCATTTTTTATTTTTTCTATTTTCTTAAAAATAAGATTTCAAAATATTGTTAAATCTACCACTCGACTCACAGGTGAATAATGTCGAAAGAAGTTATTAATTAATTAATTAATTTTTTCCATAATAATATTCGGCTGTAGCCATAAGTATGCACTTTGCGGTGGAGAGGCGCTTCCTGCTGACGAACACGTGACCGCGATCATAACTGCTGAATCAGAATGTCCCCAATTACTCGTTCGTAAAATCCAAACCCTTGCGTCTCTCTCTCTCTCTCTCGCTTCAAAACATTCGATCGCTCCTCCTGTTGGCGATCCACAGCAGATCGACACTCGCGGCGGAAGGATTCGAGCGGAGTCATAGAGAGCGCAGAGGAGCGAGCGAGGCAGGGGGCAGGAATGGGGCAGCCCTCGCTGCCGACGGTGCCGCCTCTGGCTCTGCCTCCGCCAGGGCCTCCGGCGGGAAGCCTCCAGGTCCGCTGCGCCGGATGCCATGGGATACTCGCGGTGGCACCGGGGATGACCGAGTTCATCTGCCCCAAGTGCCAGCTGCCGCAGATGCTGCCGCCTGAGCTCCTGGCCGCTCCCCCTCCCCGCCGCCCCCCGCCCAAGGCGCAGGGCATCGATCCCACCAAGATCCAGCTGCCCTGCGCTCGTTGCAAGGCGATCCTTAATGTCCCTCACGGCCTCGCCCGTTTCAACTGCCCGCAGTGCGGTGTGGACCTCGCGGTCGACCTAGCCAAGCTGCAACAATACTTTCCCTCTGTCTCATCTCCGGCCTCCCTAGTTGGATTCCCACCAGACCCGCCCGAGGAGATCAATGAGGCAATCAACCACATCCCTTCCTTCCTTTCTCTGTTTGTCTAATTAGAAAGCCCCCCTTTCCTGTTGAAAATGTCCGATTCTGAGTATTACTGTGGTTTAATATTCTCCTTCTTACTAGTTTTGCAAATGTCACTGATGCATCTAATATTGAGAACGTGGAAGGAATTACACAAGGACGGAGACTTCTTATGTTCCTTGTTATTTTTCCTATTGGTTATGCTAATGAGTAAGATAGCAGGTGGAACTGATTGTTACTCTGCGCATGCCAGCTGAGCTTATAAAAGAAGCCAAAAAATTTGTTGATGTGCATCATTTTTCCTGCATAAGGAATAAAATGCAGTTTCCACTATATGAAGCTAACCTATTGACCTTGTAGGGTGTGTAGCCACAGTTCCTTTTCTATTCATAGTTGTCAACTAGACTAGAAAACCTAGTTCAATGATCCTTTTCTACAGCTCAACCCTCAAGCTAAATCCTGCATGTTTTTCACACATAAACTTATAAGCAATTTTTCTGAGTGTGTTGGCAATTTGGCTTCTTGTACTTATATATTCATTGAATCTCTAATCTCTATAATAGGAGTTACTTATGGGATGCCTTTTTTTCAATGGGAATGGTTTTAGCATTGTTGTATTTTCAGTAAATAGACCTAGATATTTGGCACAGTGTACATTGACCTATTTAACCTTAATCTTTAGCTACTTGTATAAATAACCAGTGAGATGAATTATGTGATTTTAGAAAAAGGCCCTAAAGAGAAGAAAGTCCTGAGGATGCTACGGAGGCGGTGCGAAGGATATGTAGAAAATCATCTTTTGTAGATAAATACATTCATTTTCTTCTCGACACGAGTTTCAATTTTTATGAAAATTCTAGTTTTTTGTATTCATGTCATAGTGAAAATATCCCATGCATATATTAATATTAGTGATTGCTGAAATTTTGTTGATAAGAGTCTCTTCCAGTGGGCTCAAGCTGAATGAGCAGTCATGATCTCTTGATTCTTTCATTAATAAATTTGCTGAAATTGAAGTGTTCAAAGACACCTCACATATGACTTGAATCAATTCGGATCTGTCCATCAATGGAACAACCAACCTTTTTCTTTTCCAAATTTGGCCGAGATTTTATTAAATTTGATAATTCAAGTCAACATTGATACCAAACAACGAGAAGGGTTGAACGGGAAAGACAAGAATGAGAAACAAAAACTAAAAGGACAAGAAGTTAAGCCTATCTAGATACGACATCACGGGAATAGTATATCAACATGAATAGTGGACGGTGAAGTCGATAAAGTTTATGCTGAGGAATGAAGGATGGATTACGGTTACTACATGAGGGTTATGTGGTTCAAGTGAGGGTGAGACGCATGCGTAACTAGGGAGGTGGTCACATATATGAAGCATTGTGAGGGAGAAGGGATTGACTAATTGCACTGTGAGAGAGGTGCCTGCATGTGCAGAATGCCACAAGAGACATTAAATGCTGATTATTCAATGTAGGAGAAGGTGCATTGAGGTAATATTAATATGATTATTATCAGTAATATCACTAATATTATAAGTGATATCAGATTAATATTTATTTGATTGCCATTAACAGTATTATTCATTAATATTTTTATCATGTCTACTATCAATAGAAAATCAGCGTAAACTGGTTGAGAATTGACTTAGTTTAATCTGAAATTCTATGATTCTCTTGAGAATCTTATCAAGTCATGGCTCACTGTTCCCTGACAATATTTTCATAAAAATGGAAGAAGCAAATCAAACAGGTCGAAGAGTGGAGAATACAAGAGAAGGCTGGAGCTGGAGGTAATGAAAATCCTTGCAACCATGTCATTACAATTTCTGTGCTCTTAAGTTCAGAACTGTTGAGCAAGAAATTGATGCATGAATAAAATGAGTTGTGGCTGTTGTGGGCATCCTGAAAAATAAGGGCAACAGTGTTCCTCTTAATTTAACGAATTACATTTTTGACCTTAAAGACATGGCAAGTAAATTAAATGCAATTTCAATAGTTAAGACGTATTATCTTTTAGGGAATAATATATAATAAATAATTCACAACAACTAAGGATGTGAAAAATACTAGTAAAGCATTAGATATGTTTGGTAACATAATAATCAAAATGCATCTAGACATAACTTATAATTGGTAATATATCATTTACAAAAGAAAGATAATTTACATTATACTTAAGTCACATATAACAGGAAACAATATATAGATACCCATAACTGTAATCTAGTAAGTATATTAAGATCATTTCACGTTAACATTCTGCTTTACATAATTGAAAGTGATTAAAATGCCCTAGATATTATAGTGATATATTCTTACTAACACTTGATGGAATTAAAAAATTTACGTAGCGGAGTCCAAATATTTGGGAAAGGACATGCTATTGTGTTATGGGTTTTCAATTGCTTGCTAGTTGATAGCCTTTTCCTTGATTTTGTAATCCACTTTAGATACTTTAATTACTTTTTGTTTCAATGATATTATGGTCTTTGAACTTAAATGTTGTTAACTTAGTGATAATAATTAGTTATGTCATTTCTATACTTTTATTTATACTATTTTTAGCTCAATTGATTCAATGTATAAAATCCCTTTTCTAGTTTATCGTAAAGACCACTATCCAATGCCCGCAAAGGGGGTTATGACAAATCATAAACCCGTATTGGACCTTTGTTAACAGCTTAAGCCTTTGGGAGCTATACAAATAAATTCTTTTGCACAAGTGATCTATTGTTAATGCAAATACTCTTTTATTTATTGTTATTTATATCAAATATTCTAGGTATTCTTGGAGGTCATCTTGTTATCTGAGTTTATTTGTCTATCTTAGGTTGCAATCGATGTGGAGCGTGAAGAAGATGAGGGTGGTGCTATCGGGGAGACCTTTACTGACTATGTAAGTGTGTGGTGCATGTCTACATTACCAAATATAGGCTAACTAGAAACTTATTCCATTTGAATTTTTTTTCATTGCTCCCCCCACCACACACACACCCAAAAAAAAAGAAATAATAATAATAAATATAGTGCTAGTAGAATTTTATATGTTTAAATAATTTTTGACATGGTCTTAATATAGAGACCTCCTAGATTGTCTGTTGGGTGTCCCCATCCAGATGCTGTTGTTGAAACGTCTTCGCTGTCAGCTGTTCAACCTCCAGAACCCACATACCACCTAAAGATTATGGATGAACTGGACAAATCAAATGCACTGTCATGCTTACAGATTGAAACTCTAGTGTATGCTTGTCAGGTTATTTTTCTTCTCTTATATGGCAAGTTTAAGATATATCCATTTCAGCACCTAACACGATAACAACAATGGTGTTTGTTCCTATATCAGCGGCATCTTCACTATCTTCAAAATGGTGCTAGAGCAGGTTTTTTCATTGGTGATGGAGCTGGTATGGGTAAGGGTCGGACTATTGCTGGGTTGATCTGGGAAAACTGGCAACATGGGAGGTGCAAAGCACTGTAAGCATTCTGGTAGTCATACTATTAAAATAAATCATTACGGATGTATCATTTTTTGTTGTTATTGTTGAAAGGTCAATTTCATATTTCCATGATGAATTTGAGTATTTTTTCCATGATGAAGTAACATTGTTTTTTGTTTTTTCCCCTTATTTGGCAGGTGGGTTTCTGTTGGTTCGGACCTAAAGTTCGATGCACGCAGGGACTTGGATGATGTTGGCGCTTCTTGTATTGAAGGTAGTGCACTGAGTTCAGCATTTTAAGTCCATGGATGAATGGCCTTTATGTGCTATGTATGGTTCATTAGTTTAAAAAGCATCTTGGTTGAGTCATAACATAGTGTATATGCGGTACGTGGTCATGCGGATGCATGCCATTAACAAAAACATTTAATGTTAACTATATCCACGGAAATATAATTAAATTATTTTTAGTGATTCAAAAATAAAATAGCAAATAGATGCAAGTGTTTATACTTACCAAATTGGAATACATGCATTGCATATGAAAATAGTTCCATTATACTTATATAAAATTGGTAATCTTTATCAGGAAAGATAATCATTACGATTTCATATAATGATTACATTCCTCTCTCTTTATGTGAATCAAATTGTAAATCATTAGTTTCTACTACAAGGTATAATTTCATGTGCAATCAAAGTATAACCGGTTTTGGTTCTACTCTTCAATTAACTATTCTTTATTTTGTCCATCAAGGGATTTCTTTCATTCTCTCTTTTTATATTTTTCTATTATATTAAACAAAAATGAGATTGGTCATCTTCTTCATGCCTCATCTATTGCTAAATATCTATTAAATTAGGTTGAGCTAATAGGCTAACTAGTTCTCTAGAACCATTTAAATATAAAAAACAATTTTTGCAAACCTGTGTCTCTAGGTACATGTGATATTGAAGCATGGCATTCTGCCTATTTGACTGCATAGGCCACTATTACAACAATGATACCAACCACAAATTTTGTTCAATTGGTCAACTTTCTCAATAATCATACCAAATTCTTTCTTCTCCTTTGGAGTACTCTGAAACTTTGCTTAATCATTTCTTCCATGGAAGATATAGGCTAACTGGATAAAGGGACCTTAATTCGAAAATCGTTGGCCAATTATGATTTTAATAATTAACACACAATCAACAAACTTGGCTAGAAAATCTTAGTGGTGGATGGGGCAGTTTGATGCTTACAGCAATGCTAAAACGAACTTAATAAACATGCCAAATCTATACCAACGAGTGATCCTCCATTACCTGCTATTTTTAAGTAGAAACTTGAATACGATGCTGGAGCTTATTTTATTGTTCGAATAACAGAAGATCAATAAGCATCAAACAATGATGACCTCATCCATCAAAATCTTGAGTAGAAGCAATAAAACAAAGAGAACATTGATGAGAGGAAAAATTGAGAATTGAGAGGGGCAAAGTGAGTATGCAAGATACTGAAGATAGAACTCACAAGCTAGTGATTGATTGCTGTGGAAAAGCTGTTGTTGGTACTTGATAGAAATTATATAAGTAATAGGGTATAAGGACAATAGTTTTCTGCTTGGTCAACTTAGGGGGTTTGGGGATGCTTGGTTATTTTTCCCCGCTGGATATCTTTTGTTGTGTGCAAAATTACGTCCATTGAAGTCTTCTATCCATTTGTAGTATTGGCTGACTGCTTATCAGGTTAATGCTTAGTTGAAATAAGAAAAAGAAGATTTTCTCCAAGATATCTAATAGTGCAACCTCCTCTTCAAATTAGCATGGAAACATGCTTGGATACAAATAGAGATTAAACAAGACCTATTGTTGAATAGAAGGTGAACACTTGCACTTTATCAATTATCAATCGAGATGAATAACCTATGTAAGATCTTCTATCTTTAAAAATGGTCAATTGAGGTAAAGAAGATTCTTCCATGAATCATATGAAATGGAAGATCCAATACAGGTTTTCGTGGCACATCAACTAAATGTACTAAAAAGTTGCAAATATCACATCTATGGTTGCTACTAGCTCCATGCAGATATTATGGATTTGATTCCAGTTGTGCATTTGTACCATTTAGAAGGCAATATCATTAAAATTAATATCTCAAATTATGAACATTACTTATTGTTGAGTGCTCAAGAGATTTGCTCCACAAATATTTTTCTCCAATGACGTTTTGACTCAAAGAACATTTAAGATTTTATGAAAATGTAGCCTTACCATAAATGCTGCATCAGTGAGGATTATTTTCTCTAAAGAGGATCAAATATTTCTTTTTGTTGAGTGTGAGTGTGACGTGTAATGTTAGAGGAATGGACTTTTGTAGGACCATATCAAGGATGATCCTTCTTTTACCTGATGCCATGGAATTGACATATAGATGATTTCTTGTAGTTTGACTATGATGTGACTTTATGGTCTGTATTTAGAACTGCATCATGAGTACACTAGCTGTCATAGGACTATATTTCCAAGTGGAAATTTATATGTTAAGTTGTTGATGTTGCATGGAATTTAATTTTTATTACATCCTAGAATTAACTGGGAAAGATTTTTTATTTTTCAGTACATGCTTTAAACAAGCTTCCCTACTCTAAGCTTGACTCCAAAGCTGTTGGAATAAAGGATGGGGTAGTTTTCTTAACATACAGTAGCTTGATAGCATCATCTGAAAAAGGTCGATCTCGGTTGGTGCAATTGTTGCAATGGTGTGGGTCAGACTTTGATGGCCTAGTGGTGTTTGATGAGGTACTCCATTTAATTACACTACTAATTTCCTTGACTGTTTCCTCATGATTTTGTTTGTTTTGTCTCTTGAATTTAATGAATTATGCTATTCAATTGAGTTCTTACATGCTGGTTATAAGGTTTTTATAGAGTTTTCTTCTTGCAGTGTCATAAGGCAAAAAATTTGATCCCTGAGGCAGGAAGCCAACCTACTCGAACAGGCGAAGCAGTGTTAGAAATTCAGGTTGATTGTTCTTATAAATTTACTGGATTTTTATAATTTTCCTTTGAAAATAGTCAATTCTTTAGGTTAATTCATTTTTAATGATAGTCTATCCAAGATGCCAACTGCCAAGGTTCTATATTTGCCGTTTCAGGCATTAGGCCATCTGTTGTGGCTTTTTTTCTAGTTTATTTACTCTTATTAACTAGTATAATTTTTTATTTATCTTATTTCTTGACAGGTTGAATTTGAATTCTTGGAGGGTAACAGATATAGTGAATCTAGTGTGATTAGACTTAACTTCTAATGAGGATTTGGCCTAGCTTTAGATTAAGGTAGGTGAGTTTGGGTTACAATCTAATTAGATTGGAGAAGACTTTTTTTAGATCAAAATTAGGATGAGAGTTGGTTTAATTAGGTCAGTCCATGAAGGAAACATATCACATATGTGGGAAGGCACCATCTCTCTTCCACATGCTGTTGCAAGGGAGGGACAGAGAGAGAGAGATCAATATCCAGAGGAGGTGATGACAGTAATCAAGGATCAGAAGTAATGTCATTGCATCTTTTGCCCAAGGAAGATCCTTTCTTTTACATGTTCTTTTACATATGATTTTTTCTCTTGTTCTTGTTGATTCGGTGGTTTTCCTCAAGGCTTAATTGCTACAAATAGTAAAGGAACTTAATTTGCTCACCCAATTGTGTTGACAATTAATTATTTTTTTCTTAACTTAGGGGTGTATTTTCACCAACATTTTCTGCATGAACAGAGTATGATTTGAGTATTTGTTTGTTTTATCTATTTCTAAGATATCGCAACTGACCTCATGGATTGTAAGTGTGTAATAAGAAGTTTGTGAATGCAGGCAAGACTACCTGAGGCTCGATTTGTTTATTGCTCTGCAACTGGTGCTTCTGAGCCACGAAATATGGGTTACATGGTCCGTCTTGGACTATGGGGTGCTGGAACATGTTTCCCTCAGTTTCAGGATTTTTTAGGTTTGTCTTTTATCAAATATAAGTATCAATATCATTATGATAATTCTTTATTTGTTTACAAGACATAGTAGTAATGAACTAGTTATTTGTCTCCCAAGTAGTATTTATTTGAGCTCTGATGTTGAGGTCCATTCTAACTATGAAATCTTAATATTTCTGTAAACGTTCTTACACATCTCACTATGTTCTTGCAAAGTTATCTTTTGTTTGAGAAATACTTTCAATAAACTTGTTACTCCGATTTACAGGGGCTCTTGATAAAGGTGGTGTTGGAGCACTTGAACTAGTTGCAATGGACATGAAGGCAAGGTGAAACATTTGAAACCTGCTTATCCGGTTAATTGTTTCATGATGTTATTGTGACACTAATGCCTTTTGTCTTGTTTAGGGGCATGTATGTTTGTCGTACGCTTAGTTACAAAGGGGCTGAATTCGAAGTAATAGAAGCACCACTTGAGGAGGGAATGATGGTACTGAGTCAACATAGCTCATAGTAGTGTTTCTGAAATTTGTAGTTATATTATCAATATTGTCTTATTCTATTCATTTTAGGATAGAAAAATAAATTAAGGTTGCCAGATTAGTCTACACTCATGTATATAGATTGAGTTTTTTTTTCCTCCTCAAGTAAGAAGCTTTTTTTTTGTGTTTTTGAATGCTTTAAAGTTGCAATATTATAAACATTTGAAGTTTTGGTTGAGGGCAAATGGGCAATCAACCAAATCCCACGAGCATCAAGATAGTCACAGCCCAGAAGTACAAGTAAACATAATGGAAACACTTAGATAGGATTACACAAGGATGAGATGCATCTCTACGCTCAAATTAGATATTTTTTGTTTTGTCATTGTTACTATCAACTGGATGACCATTAGTTTCATATTTGTGGCTTTTGGGAAAGTCCTTAATCTACTCTCGCATGCTATTAATATTTCCCAGATATTTCCTGACTAATTGAACTGATCAGGGCTAAGTGCAACATGTGGATTGTCTTTACTATGTTTTATTTATCCTCCTTAATGTTTTTTTTTTTTTTACCTTGTCCATTAGCCATCATGATGATATAGGAAATGCTTATATGTCATTAATAGGATATGTATAAGAAGGCCGCTGAGTTCTGGGCTGAATTACGGGTTGAATTGTTGTCAGCAAACACTTTTCTTTCAGAGGAGAAACCGAACTCTAGTCAGGTTTGGCGGCTGTATTGGGCCAGCCATCAGGTAAAGCAATTCTATTTGTTGTAATCTTATGCTCTCCATTGATCTATGATGTTCTACAATTTTTTTGTTTTTTTAAGATCGTAACTTCTTTTGCCTGGGCCAGAATGTTGGCTACTTCTTGTCAGTGTGACAACTTATTTGTTTTATGTTTTTTAGCGTTTCTTTAGGCATATGTGTATGTCAGCTAAAGTACCTGCTGCTGTGAGGTTAGCTAAGCAGGCACTGGCAGAGGGTAAGTGTGTTGTGATTGGCCTTCAAAGTACTGGGGAGGCTCGAACTGAGGAATTTGTTACAAAATATGTAGGTGTTTCTCATCTTTACTTGGCAATTTGTTTCACTGAAATGTTGATCTAGATTATTTAGTTTTTCATGAGCAGGGTCTTGAATTAGAAGACTTTGTCTCGGGTCCTCGTGAACTGCTTCTTAAATTGGTGGAAGAAAACTATCCAGTACCTCCAAAGCCAGATTCACTTGGTATGCTATTACCAGTTGACCTTTAAGGCTTTCTGCACGTTATGGTTTGTCTAACTTTTATGCTTTAGGTGAAGAAAGTGTCAAGGAACTTCAGCGTAAGCGGCATTCTGCTACTCCTGGTGTATCATTTAAAGAAAGACAAAGAAAAACTGCAAAATGGCATGTTACAAGTGATACTGACAGTTTTGAGGAGTCTCTATGTGAGTAATCAAGAATGATTTCAAATAATTTTGTCTAACATTACCTTAAGATGAAATCAATGGTTGCCAATTTAATGATATTTGAATTAATTTACTCATGGCTGTGTTTACTTGGGAGGATATGGAAGGAGGGAAGGGATTAGATGAGAGATAAGAGCAAGTGAGGTGAAAAAAAAGAGAGAGGGATTACTGGCCTCTAATCGGGCAATGACCACTATGTAATTGTTTGTTTAAGTGTATGCATTATTCCCTTGGAAAGAAATTAAAATTCCAACAATAACTTAACTTTATCCTTGTTTTCATTCAAATCTTATTTTGTTTCAGCTGAGTCTGATCTTGAATCTACAGAATCTGATGAGGAGTTCCAAATCTGTGAAATATGTAACAGTGAAGAGGTAAAAGCATGCTTCCATATTTTTCTACATTCTTTCTAAGTTCTGTTTAAACATGTTTAGCTGAAATGGTTTCTTATCATTGAAGGACAAAAAGTTGTTGCTTCGTTGTTCATGCTGTGCTCGACTTGTCCACCCTGGTTGCTTAGTTCCTCCATGGACTGATTTAGTATCTGATGATTGGTCTTGCTACTCATGCAAGGAGAAAACTGATGAGTATTTCCATGCAAGAGATGCCTATGTTGCTGAACTTATGAAAAGGTATGGAATTATCATGATACAAGGGAGAGGTAATGTTGAAAATTATGTTGTATCTTTTTACACGATACCTAACAGGTATGAAGCTTCACTGGAGCGGAAAACAAAGATTTTGGATATTATTCGGTCCTTGGATTTGCCAAATAATCCTCTTGATGATTTAATTGACAAGGTCTTATTTCTTATCTGAACCAGCCTGAAAATTCATCCTCAAATAATGTTCGTGGCATAAGTGGAATAATTGAGCAGAGTTTTAAGATTTCATTTTCTATTTCTAGTTTTTCTTGTTTGGTTCACATTGGGTGTCTTTTCTGAGTCATGCTAATGCTTTTAATGGTAGATATTATTATCATTTTTCTATATATAAGCTTTATTACCTCTTTTCCTAGTTGGCTCTTATGCAGGCTAATATGTGGTACTTCTGATTACATTTCTAGTTGAACATTTCTTTTACCCATTGCATTTTTAGATACATGAAGACCTTGTTTTCATCATGTGTAGTCTTGATAGTAGGAACTAATTGACTAAAGCCGATTTTTTTTTTTTTGACACCCTGCATACTCCCACTACCATTTCACTGATGCAGTCTTATAATACACCTTTTATTTACTGTAGATGCATAGAGGTCTTTAGTGTTCGCTTTCAAATTGGATTGAAGATATTATGAAAGCATGCTATAAATATACATGATGCTAGGACCTTTTATAGATGTTGTTAGTATACTTGATCATTAAATCATTGGAGTTGATGAATGAGGTGGCAACTTCACTGGACTTCACCTTCTCCTCAACAAAGTGAGAATCAATCTGTCTTTTATTCTCTCATGAAAGACTGGGGTAGAGGACTAGAGGTTATGTGCATGACAATTTGATAGTCACAGCATACAACTTTGTTGGTGCTGTAGGAGCATGTCAACTTATTCACGGGCTGTTTAACCCTGATAAATTCACTATGCCTATAGCCCTACCCCTATACTTTACCTCTGTATTCAATCTAGCTATGACAATTTACTTCTTTTCCTTCCAGGAAATCTTATTACCCTTAGAATGATGCAGTAATTCAATGTGGATCATTGCATTTGTAGGGTGCCTTCCCAATCATCGTTGGCATGTCCTATAATTTCAAGTTCACTTTTGATCTTGGTAGAAGAGACTTTCCCTGAAGCTACCTCCTAGTAATCCTGACACAGAGCCTCGAGAATTGTTTGATTACACTCGCTGCAAATGAGATATCCAATTGTTACGCCGTGTGGAAGATCATTTTGTCAACCAATCTTTTGTACCTCCCTGAATCAATTAATGGCTCCCCTTATTCTTTCATTAGTTTGACATTTGAATCTATAGCATACAAGTGTCCTCAAGTATATCAAACATGTATTTCATTTGTGAAATGTTAATATGAGGCTTTCCTTATCCTTGCATTACCTTGACATTATGATCTATAGGAGTGTTGACTAGCCTAGTTTCTAGCACAATAGTGTTCTCAAGCATATCAAACACGTATCACATTTGTGAAATGTTATCAGAGGTTGCAACCTTTATGCCAAGGAAGGATTTTAGTCCTCTTACGTCTTTGGTTTAAAAATGTTGGTGATTTTAGACTCATGATTCCTAAAGAGCGATCGCCTATGATGATGATATCCATATAAAAAATAAGAAGGATATGCTTTCCAAAGTAGGAGGAATAGTAAAGTACTGATTCATTTGAGGCACTCTTGATGATAGGCTTTTAAAATTATGCTCTGTTTACTTAATTCAATTGCTGCTAGACTTTCTTGTGGAGAGCTTGCAGATTGTATTTCATAAATGAGAATTTCTAGGCTTGTTTTATCTACAATTTATGTGTGGTTAAGTTTATTCAATTGTTCAACTGTTTCTTTTTCATATTGTTTTAATTGTATGGATATTTACAGTTAGGAGGTCCAGAAAATGTCGCTGAAATGACTGGTAGACGAGGCATGCTTCTAAGGGCTTCTGGTGGAAAAGGTGTTATTTATCAAGCAAGGAGCACGTGAGAATGAAATTGCTAAGCCTGTGTATTTTTTATCACTTTTACCTTTTTTACTCAATCATGTTTTTTGCAGCAAGGAAGTTGCCATGGAAATGGTTAATATGCACGAGAAACAGTTATTTATGGATGGGAAAAAATTGGTTGCTATAATATCGGAAGCAGGATCCGCAGGTGTATCTTTACAGGCTGATAGAAGGACATTAAACCAGGTATTTGAATTATCAGAATGCTGGCCTTTTGCTCTTTTGCAGAATTATCTAATGTCTATGCGTCTCTGCTAAGTTTGCTTAAACCTTTTGCATTTCAGAAAAGGAGGGTACATATAACACTTGAACTACCATGGAGTGCTGATCGTGCCATTCAGCAATTTGGTAGAACTCATCGCTCTAATCAGGCTTCTGCACCACAATATAGGTAGTCTTATACATTCTAACCTTCTGTCCTTGAACTTTGAAGAAAGTCTATGTTTTATTCATACCTAATATTTGATCACATCAATTGTTTTCCCTTGTGAAGATAGTGTATTCAAGAATATCTCAGTGTTGCTTTGTTCATGTCTAATTTTTATGTAGTAATTTGAAGATATTTATTCATTTTATTGATAATAAATGTTATACATCCAGTTAAATGAACTTGAATATTGTTACAATTATCAAGGCTTTATATCCTGATATCCAACCAAACCTTAACTTATCATAAACTTCATTTTCTTATAGATGAAGTATATGATCCAATTATCATTAATTTGAAGTATGGTTTGAGCCGTGTTGACCGGCATAAACAAAATTTGCCTTTCTACTTGTCGATCAACGCATGCAACTCATTGATATAGATGACTCCGAAAGTCATTGGCGTCTAAGGTTTTCTCGAGCAACATTACTTTGAGGCTTTTGTTGGAGAAATTTCTGTTCTCTTTATCTCATATGAGATTGTGTCCTATCCGCCCTGAATGTGGCTGATATAAGGTCATTGCTGCTCACGGACAACATTGCCTCAATTGCAGATACCAACACCTGAATTGCCTATCACCCAATCTTACAACAGACTTTTGCCAATCACATCAACAACTGCTGTTACTACTTGCATGTTTATTCTAATTTGCTGTCAATCATTACTACAATATAGCATCAACTTTACCTTTGCGCCAAGGCTCCCCTTCAATCTTTACTCTGTTATAATAAAAACAATAATTGAAACATTATATACTTAGTATTTAATGAACAATAATATTAGTCTTGTTAGGTTGATGTGCACTGCCAATCCCAATATTGGGCAGCAGTGATTGGGATCAAAACCTTGATCCACTCTTGCTCTTTTACTAAAACAACTGAAAAGTTCCTTTTGCCTGATTGAAGTACAAATTTTTGGATGTCTTTTATTTAACACTCCCATGTGGATTTTTAATTAGTGGATGGGCGAGAAGGACAACCATCTCCTGATTGTTTATTTTTGGTGAAATTTTCATATCTTAGTTGAGTTATTCTCCTTCTGATGTAAAGTATATTTTTTCTACAGAATATAACCTCTTTCTCATGCGTGTGCAGGCTTCTTTTCACTTATCTTGGTGGTGAAAAGCGCTTTGCATCAATTGTTGCAAAGAGGTTGGAGTCTCTTGGAGCACTAACACAAGGAGACCGCAGGTAATGCTCATTTACATTGATTTTTTTTTAAAATTTATTCCATATGATAGATTACAAAGTAGGTAGTAAAATTCTATGTGCTACTAGGGCTGGTCTATCGTTGAGTGCTTTCAACTATGACAACAACTATGGAAAGAAGGCTCTAATGATGATGTACAGGGGAATAATGGAGCAGGTGGTTTTCAGAGCACCCCATTAAACTCTTTCTTATTATCAACTTATACTTTGCATGCTGACTAGTTATTGCTTTAGCAGGATCCCTTGCCTGTACTGCCTCCTGGCTGTTCATCTGAGGAGCCAGCAACTATTCAAGAATTTATTACCTATGCTAAAGCTGCTCTTATTTCCGTTGGTATTGTCAGGGATACAGTTATATGTGAGTACAGTTTGCAGTTAATTCTTATTTCCTAGGCCACACCTCTTGCCCCTTTACCGGTTCAGCTTCTGAATGAAAATTGAGTATAAGTACCATTAGTGTGCATGATGATATTAATTATATATCAAGTAATAAAAAACCATGAACACTTCGTGTCTTTTGGTTTTGTTACAAACTGATAGTGGCCTATATCCCATGGAGTGCTGATAGACTAGCTCTTGAGAAATTGCTCTTATATCTGTTGTATTTGTTGGAATTGTTAGGGATCCATTTTTATGTGTGTCCAAGTGCATGAGCAAGATTTGTTCTTCATCACTAGGACGATATGCCTTGACCATTCACTGGTTGTGCATCTTGTTGAAAATTCACTGCAGTTGCATTTACTACCAGGCTCTATATTTATAATGATGTAACTTCCAACAGAAACTCCTCATCATCTCTTTTGATGTTCCATTTTCCGTGACCTTTTTATAAGCCATGCTAGGCTGAGGAATCTCTTAAAAAGTTGGTTGTGTACATACTACCTGCATAGCTGCAAATCTGCACCTGGTGGTTTGAGACCCTGAAATTAGGTTAACAGAACCTCTGGAGTAGAACATGTAGGATTGCTTGAGAAATTAACCTTAAAATTTAACAAACATACCAATATTATACAAGTATAAAGAATGTGATTGTCAGCCAAAAATTGATAAATGTAATTGTTAAACATGGTAACCTCACACATTATTGAATATTTAATTTTTCTAGAAGGAAATATAATGAAGTACAAAAGTTGAATATTTTAGATATCCATGAAATAATATAAATGTAGATGGAAGTACCAGAGTTTAATATCATAATAACAGTGGATACCCATGAAATGATTTATACTTTTTGTATTCAAAGATAAACAGGAAATATATCTTTTGTCATTTATTGCGAAAAAATATATTGTATGTTATTCTAGAAAAGACTTCAAACTAGTGATTTGTGATTTTGAACATTCTGGTTGTCCTGACTGTGGCACCATTTTTTTCTGTCTACGATACAGATGAATGATGTATGATGTTGCAATTAAAGAAAGAGAAAAAAAGCTCAACGGACTTGAGTTCATAGTTTTTTATTTGATTCTGAATTGATTCACTTTTTTGCTGTATAAAATCTTGTTTGATTAGCTATCTGGACTCTACTTATTTTCTCCACTAAGTTTTCTTTTTGTCTTGAATGCTTGGCACATCATACATCACAATTCAGAACCATACAAATCTTATAGTTTGGACTCACAACTCTAGCATTGGTATTTCCTACTCTTTTTTTTTCATAAACATATGATCCTATATTCAGTTTTCTGTCATTTCAATTTGCTATTCTACTGTTTACCCCTTTTCCCTATTATGTAATGGCTAAATGCTCAGCTAAAGTAATTCTCCAAAGTCATGCCAAATTTGGATATTTGAAAATTTTCTATTCAAAAGTGTAAGTGTTATTTTGTTTCATTTTATGATAAATTGATGTGCCATGACTGCATTTTAGTGTTTGTTTCTGCAGTTGCAACATAATCGGTTTGCTAAATATCCTTTCCAATGTCTAAGACATCGGTTTTACCATCGTTCCTGTAAAAATGCTGTTGCTAGTTTCATACTAAAGTGGTTTTTGGTATTTCAAATTGTAATTATTAGGCAGTGGAAAGGATGGTGGAAAGGTATCTGGGCGGATAGTGGATTCTGACATGCATGATGTGGGGCGGTTCTTAAACCGTATTTTGGGCTTGCCTCCGGATATTCAAAACAGGCCTGTCCATTCGTTATTGCAATAAAAAGCCAACTCTTCATTTTCCCAATAGTGATTTTAAAAAAAGAAAAAATAGTGAATGTTTTAATCTGTAATGCAGGTTGTTTGAATTGTTTGTAAGCATTCTGGATCTTACTGTTCATAATGCTCGAAATGAAGGACAATTTGATTCTGGAATCATCGATATTAAAGCTAACTCTATTGAACTGCAAGGATCACCAAGGGTACGTGAGAATCTGTAGTTATGTTTCTTGACCATAATAATGACTTCTGTAAAGGGATTGTTTTATTGCATTCTTTGCAGACAGTTCATGTCGATAATCTTTCTGGCGCTTCTACTGTATTGTTTACATTTTCTGTTGACCGTGGAATTACTTGGGAGGTAATTTTGTGTCCTAACCTTTGGAAACAAGATATTTTCGTTCCATAAATGTTATAGTGGCTATTTGATTTACTACTAATGGGGGTTTTACTTTCATGTAGTCTGCAAAATCTCTACTTGAAGAAAGGCAGAAGGATGGAGTTGCTTGTGCTAATGATGGGTTCTATGAATCTAGAAGAGAATGGATGGGAAGAAAGCACTTCATATTGGCACTAGAGTGGTAGGCCATCTGCAAGTTTTGCATTTGATATTTGCCATTGCCTTAATATATGACCTCTAGAGCCCATTTAATTTTGTACTGTTGAAAAATCATGTTACTTTTAGACTCTGCTCCTACCATCTTCCTAAGGCATTTAACTTTGCGGAAGTCCTAGTTAAGAATCGTTCTGTTACTATGCTAAAAGTTGTCATCATCATACATGCTTAAAAGAGGAGGCACTGTGTCAATGAATGCCATTCGTTATTAATATTTTTCACACTGAGGTTATTGTTATTTTGTCAACAATTAAATTAGTTTAACCTGTTTTTTGTCAATGTATGCTAGGAGTGGCAATTTCTCACCTGACACGAAAACACGACTCGAACTGAATATGAAGAAATCATGTTAGGGTCAGGTCCTATTGGGTTCGGGTCGGGTTTGGATCAACCTGATTGACACAATTAATACATGTGTCAGATTCGGGTCAACCTGAAATGACCCGATTACAACCCGCGAATCCGTTTATAAATATTTTCAGATTGGGTTCAGGTCGGATTCTGGTTGAGTTTGGGTTGAAATAAGCATATTTTAATAAAATGGTCTTTTCAGGTTGGGTTTGTGTTGAATTTGGGCTAAGATGAACATGCTTTTATAAATGAGAAATTTCGAGTCAGGTTCGGGTTGGATTCGGGTTATGGGTCATTTCAGGTCGGGTTCATGTCAAATACAGATAAACGGGTCAGGTTCGGGTCAAACAATTTGACCTGAAATATTAATCAGGTTGGGTTTGGGTTTTGATGTTCCAACTTGCCAACCTGAACCCGTCAACCTGAACACGACCCGAATTGCCACACCTAAAGTATGCCATAAATATTCACTTTAAAATAATAACTGCATACATGATAGCATAGTAGCAATTGTTAAAATGATATATATTGTTAACAGTAATAAAAATAATATACATTCTATCTTGTGGAAATAACTAAATAATGATTATAACTAATGATAATTTTAGGGTAAATTACATGTACCTCTTCTAAATATATATAAACTAGAGCGATAGGGAAAAATAATTATCAGGTTTTTTTTTACCCTAGGTCCCCTTGTCTAAAATGTGATGGGTAGGTGTCGTGCTGGCCATGCTGAGCTCAGTATTGATCCATGTGTTAAGCCCTACCTGTTGCAGAATAGCAGAAGAACAAGGAGGTGCGCCTAGGCATTAACTGTTGTTGAAAAATGTATCTTGCCGAGCTTTGAGGATGGAAGGAGAGAAGTTTTGGTCTCCTCCAGCTTTATCTGTTCTGAGAGAAACGTGGGTAGATTTGAACAAATTATGACTAAAACACCCTTAAGTAGTATTCCAGGTAATATTTAATTGAAAACAAAAGGGTACATATGCCATTTTGTTACTTTCTATCTTCCTTCCTCTCTCATTCACACCCTCCAAGCTTTGGGCAGGCAGGGGGACACTAAATCATGCCAATTAGTTGCTACAAGCACATTTCTTGTTCAGGGTTTCTTACTGTTAATGTAAAAGACCTGTGCTTAAATGGGCCTCCTAAAACTAGATCGAGAAGTATAAACTATAAAGAATTGTTAATATAAGACATCCATATTGCTGATAGTATAATCTGGAGTTCCTCTCTACTTGCCATGATTTTGTGCATGGTTTGATATATTTTATTTTTATTGAATCTTGAACCTTGATGTAAATGTAATTGGAGTTTTAAAATGCTTTGAAGACCCATCGTATATTAGAAGATATGTTCAAGTTGGTGATAAACTTATCTCCAGTTTGACTGGAGTAAGAACTGAGTCAAATTTCCCACTAATTTCTTTCTTTGATGAAGTTGGTTGTGACCATTTGATTTCTTAAGCTTATCTTTCAACAGTTCAGGAAGTGGGGGAACTTACAAAATGTTTCGCCCAGCTGTTGGTGAAGCACTTAGGTAGTTTTGACTGTTGAGTTTATGAAATCATCTTTTTCTGGTATATATTTCTTTGGTTATGGATTTTACCATTATGTTCTTTATTCAGGGAGATGCTTGCAGCTGAACTTAAAAGTAAATACAAAAAGTTTTCTACAATTGAAAATGCCAACAAAGGATGGCAAGATGAATATGAGGTGTCTTCTGTGCATGTATTCCATTTAACAATTTATACAAGAAAAAAAAATGACAGAATGACCTACAATCCTTGGCAATGAATAACCTTAGAGATGTCTTCTTGTTCTCTTTTTTCTTACAATCCTCGCCTGTTTAATGTATCTATATACTTAAATCTGACATGTCTTTTTCCTGATATGCAGCCGACATACAGTGCGGGTATTTGGTTTGTCAGTGGCAAAACATTCATTCGAAGCTCGGTATTTGGAAGGTAAAAGTTTGTCATTTCCTCTGCGTGATCTTGAGTTTGTAGAGGCTCAAAAATACATATTACAAGTTACAACATCTTTGTGATTGTTTCTTTAAAATGAAGTGGTCAAGGATTTCTATTAAATTCAAAGAACCGTATCATTATTAATTTTTGTAAATTTTCTTTTCTTTCAGCGCAACATTGCAAATGTGATCAGCACACTTAAGCAAACAAGATATCTGAAAGAGTACAAGGAGTGCAAGGACAAGCTATTCATTAAACTACGCAAGTTTTTGAAATTTTTCTAGGAAGTTCATGTATTCTTCTTTGTAATGTTTGAGAAAGGATTCGACTTATTATGGGTCAATGATATAGTGACTTTTGAAGTTCAATGTTGTCAAATGATATTATGGAGTTATAA
>JBBMJZ010413099.1:100068-127886 GCA_037833815.1 Zingiber zerumbet | reverse complement strand
TTGTGATGCAAAACGTATGATGACGAGTCCTCCTAATTTTATTTTATTTTTTAAAAAAAAAGCGATATCCACATTTGATATAAATGATTAATAGTATGTATAAAAATATTCTAAACACAATCATGCGATTCAGTAATAGGTAATTGGATCAAAATAAAAATAAAAAACAATTTCAAGATAAAAAAAAATATTGGTAAGATTACTTCCCTTTTCCAAAAGAAAAAGAAAATATTTTTAAACTGGAAGAGAAAGAGATACATAACTGCAGCGTTTACAGAGTTATAATTTGATCTCTCTCCAGAATGTCTTGTTCAAGCTGGGCCTCAGCCAAATGGTTGTAGTCTGAGAGCATTTTATTCAGAACAAAGTAATAAGCCCCGGAGAGGTAAAGATACAACGCAGAAGAAATGTGCGAAACCAGCCGAGACGCAGCTCGAATCAAGGCATTCAGTCGAGTCCAACAGACGGTGTTGCAGCAGTTACGGATTCATAGTCGTTGCGCTCTAAGAATTTCGATAGGGAATCATTCAGAATAGAGCAGTCTGGCCAAACGGAGCCGAGTAAGGCATCTGGCCTCGAGAAATTTAGAGAAACCAAAGTGGTGCCATTCTCTCCGAGATTTGGACAAGAAGAAAGTCCGGTCACCTTGTTTTTGAATCCTGCAGAAACTATTTTGGATTAAGTGACTTATCAGATGGTCAAGTGCAAGAAAGGGTAGACAAGGGACAAGCAGATGAATTGTATACTTGAAGAAGCATTAGGATGCGGGAAACTGAATAACTTCGGCTTGCTTATTGCGTGTGCTTCATTTACCAGTGCTTCCAGTAGGCCACTTTTTCTCGGCGAGGTACAGTCAGATTGCGATGAGACTGCTGCGGAGGGAGATTCACGGTAGGCATCCACAGACATAAGTGTGGATGAACATGGAAAACAGCAGTTAGTATCAGTTTCTGTACATTGGAATGAAGGGAGCTCCAACTCCGAAGCCCCGAGAATAGGACTAGGAGCTGACGATGTGCCATTTAGGACATGACCACCATGATTTGCGCCTCCGGAACTTTGTAGGGCCTTGCTCCGGTGATCAGGATCACAGGGATAACCCAATATGAAAGTCCTCTGTTTTTTCCACAAAGGTTCTAGCGCAATATGCTTGGGCTTGGAATGTTCGTCAGAGATGCTATCAGTGAAATCAGTGCATTGCTTCTCAGAGTCTCCAAGTCGCTTCATGTTAGGCAATGCTGGATTCCCCAAAATATAGTTTTGCGATCCAAACTGCTGACGGAGCATGCTACTAGCTCGTACATCTGGGGATGGTGCATCACAAGCCCCGTGATAGCAATAGAAGTTGTCAGCTACAATATCATGAATATCAGACATTTCAAAAATGCTTCCTCGAAAGCCATCATTGGGATGCTTGTCGCTGTACATATGCCCACTGGCATTCTTGTATTGCTGATTTTCCTCAGATGCTTGATAGCGTATATTAGGAGGATATAGAGGCAAACCGGCTCGTTGGTGTCTTTTTATTCTGGTATTCCAGTAGTTCTTTATTTCATTATCAGTTCGACCAGGCATCTGAAAATAATTAAATTTAATTATGGAATCCTAAAAGAACAATGTGAAAGAGAAAATCCAAAGAATAGGCATCTGAAAAAATAAATCATTAGGTATCAACATGCAAAGCGACAATTTAGGTAGAAATTTCAGATGAAGCAACATGCAAGTAGATACTAGTTGTATTATTGGATTTGTTATCGAACAGAAATCTGAAAGGATTATATGATATTGAAAGATATCCCATCAAACAATCAAAGAAATAATACTGGCAGTGGAATAATTAATGCCAAGGCCATGTGAATAGGATACATAGTTTTGTAGGAGTTCATGAACAAGCAAGCACACAATATGAAGTGTTTCATAAAACAATTAACAATTAGAAAATTTCACCAGTCAACAAATCCATGGGATCTAGAATTAGATGGAATTTTTGTTTCCTTCTTCATCTTGACATAAGCATTTAAAGTTTGTTTGGAAGGCTAAGAATAAATATATATTGATCTAGGTTTTTTGCATCTGATAATTCGATGGTAAGACAACTTCTCGATTAGCTTTCACCACTCTTAAAAGACATTCTATGAGTTGTCAATAACATTTAATGATATATAAATATGGTCTCATGATAATTTCCACTAGTGAAGATTATAATAGATTGGATATGAATGGATGTTACAATCTATTTAGATTTTATAATCTGTGTATTCTTATGGTCAGTGACTCACTAATGCCAAACTGATATATGAGATTGGACAATTTATGCATTCGCATATTGAAAGTAAGAAGAGAACAATGCAGAGGAACAGCCACAACAATGTAAAATTTTGAAAAAGAAAAGCAATAAAATTATAAAGAAATATTGAAAAAAATATCAAAATGCAATAAAACACGTAGGTAACTTACCATAAAGAAAGGGTTTATGTGTCTAAGTTCGGCATAGAGCATAGAGCATAGAGCATAGAGCATAGAGCTTATCCGAGTGAAAATTTTACAGAAAAAAATGCCATGGTATTTCAAACATCATAAAAGAAGGAATAAACTATGTAAATGCTACTATCTACATCACCCCTTTGCCAATGGCCAGTGCAGTACTAGCATATTATGAAAAGATATGCCTGCACTAATTCTAAAGGTATGTCAATAAATTATCATGAGAATATTCAACAAAAAAAAAAATTCAAAGCAAAAGCATAAGTAAATGGAGGTAATTAATTAACAGGTTAACGTGACACAGACAATAACCTTTCATATCAGCAAGAATCTGAAGACTTACAAGTGCAGCTATACGAGCCCATTTGTTTCCAATCTTAGCATGGAGTTCAATAATCAATTGTTCTTCCTGTGGTGTGAAAGTGCCTTTCTTTAAATTTGGACGGAGATGATTAGTCCACCGTAAACGACAGCTTTTGCCACATCGAGAAAGACTTGTGTGCTTCCGAACAGCATTCCAATTTCCCTCGCCGTGTCTTTTAACATAATCAACCAAAATTGCATCCTCTACAGAAGTCCAAGGTCCCTTTTTCAGACCGCAATTTTCTCCACTTAGAGAACCCACACTGATGCCTTTTTCTTTAATAGAAAGGGAACCCATCCTTTTTTCTAGAATCATTGTTTTCCTGCTCTCATTTTGCATCTGATTCATTCCCCTAATCAAAACAAGTTTGAATATTGTCAGAAATGAAACAATCAAGAAAAAAAATAAAGGTGAAAAGTAAATGAAGGGAAAGAACTAAATCACTGTATCTATATCCTCAAACTGTGTGAGGAGTGTATATAAAGCTGAAGCAACAAATCTTACCCAGTGAATGAGCATAATGATGGGAAAAAATTAAGTACGGCTTTTAATGTGTGCAGAAATCTAAAAGAATTTACTTTAATGAAGAATTAAAAAATGGCATGGATGCAGACTCAACTACCATATATCTAATTACCATCCAGTGAAGCAGCAACTCATATCCAAACATGTTCAACCAGAAAGAAAGCCGATCAATATCAATAATTATATTTAACAAGTTCAAAGAGAGGGACCATAAGCTAATCCAGTAAATATAACAACATTGCGTTAAAATACGAATAGTTTCTGGCTACTAAAACCTAGACGTGATAACGCCGAAAACAGGCATCCGTAAAGCATCTACTAAATTTCAAGAAAAAGGCAATCGAAGTAAAGAAAACAAGTACCTTTTTCACGTAACGAAGGCCAGAAAGCAAAGTACAAGGAGAACACAACAAGGGCGTTGGGAAAAGCAGATCAACAATGATCCAACATGTAAAAGTGTCCGCTTTCCCCAAATAAATAAATAAACTCGAACAGCACCCTAATCCTCGTGATTCAAAAAAGTAAGAAATGCACTTTCGAATATAAACGAGGAGAAGAAGCAAGAAAGATTAATGGAAAGAACTATATCAAAGATAGAATTCGCAACCAAAGCAGACAAACCTAGCTGGATAGACTACTCCAATCGAGAACCGGAAGGTGAAATTTTTCCAGGATCAAACAAATCCGCTCTGAATGGATAATCAAGGAACGCGAAATCGGAGGAATAGGAGAAGGGAAAACCTGCGGAACAGTGGAACAGAACAGCTACCAAGTTCAAGCCCGTGCTCGTTCTCGAGCTTTCACAGGCGAAGATGCCGGGGAATGCTGTGAAAGGGTAAAGATCCAAGCCATTAAATGCTTTCCCTAAAAGGCTAAAATAGCCTAATTTGGTTTTTTTTTCAAAAAAATAAATAAATAAATAAATAACAATTTAAAAAGTAATTCTCAAAAGTTGAACTTCTGGACTGAACTATTTTTTTTTTCTTTCTAAAATCCCAGGTTAGGTGTCATCATTTTTTTTTTCTTTTCTAAAATACCTGTAATTGAGAATTATTTTTTAAAATAAATATAAGAATGACCTTCTCAATTTTATAACTAATTTTTCAATTATTTTTTTTCACAATCTTTTTATAATTTTTTTAATCTGAGCTATTTCTTCACTGTATAATTGACCAAACGCATTTCAAATTATGAATTTTAACACTGTTAATTATTGGTCCCGGTGTGATGAGATAAGTAGAAGTGAATATTTCTAAAAATAGATTAGCTAAATCTCTTACTTTGATCTGTTTGCGGGCGTCTTCTATCAGTCAAGTTAAATAGTTAACCTTCAAAAAAAGGTTAATTTTTCCTGGCTCTTCATTTAACTCCGACTTCTTCTTAAGCAGTCTTCCTCCTGACTTTTCGTCCTTTGAATTACCGCATGTGTCCTTCTCACTCTATTAGTATATTCTTCTATAGTTTCTCGTCCTTCGGATATACTGAGTCCGTCGACTCACTTCACGTACCATCATTCTCGTCCGCTAGATTTCTTATTTTCATAAACTCCTACACACTTAGACACAATATTAAATATAACAAAAACTAATTTAATTTAATTGACCACATCAAAATTAATCCGGAATATTTACGCTAACTATTAACTTTTAAATGTATAAATGACACATTAATTTTCTATTTTATTTTTCTTTATCATCCACTGTGATATTATAATTTAAAAATAAATACCACTATGGTATTATTTATTTTTCAAAATAAACACAATAATTTTATTCTTCTTTATCATTCAATGTGATATTATATTTTAAAAATCATTATTTTTAAAAATAAACATAACAATATTTATATAATGCTTAGAGGGAGAAAGGACTTAAAATGCGTATGAAATTCATAACTCCTTCCTTGGTGGAAGGGGTGAAATAAAAAAAAAATGTATCATTATAGAAATTTAAAAGTTAAGTGCGTTTTTTTAGAGTTTAACAACTTAAAATGCGTTTTTTTGTTCAATTGCGATTATATATATTTGGAATTAGCGGAAATAATTATATCCATTGAAATCAGAAAGTAAGTTTACTGCAGTGGAAAATTAGGAAATAAAGATAGAAAAAAATTGACCAATTAATCATCACACATTCAATAGATCTAATAGACATTTAATCACAAATTCTCCCAAATGAACCTAATGGAAGTTCAATAGATCCAATAGAATTAGTCATCACAGATTGATTATGGGGCAGCTCTCAACAGCTAGGACAACAATAGTGCAAAACAGAGTTCTCAGTGCCCTAAAGCTAAAATTGTTTTTACTTCTTTCATGTAGTCATGGTTAGAATGGCCGTGAAGCTCCGGCTTAGATTCTTGCTCAGGCATTTCATGGGCGGCATGCGGGAGCTGGTCGACTATCCTTGATTCCTTGTAAGATGGCAGTTTGCCATGGGAATCGCAGATCGAAGGAGAATGACATGGCTTAATTGTTTTTTCTTCCAAGGACTTGGTTGTGCCATCTTGCTTCTGTTGCTCTTCAATGATCTTCTGGAGATATCTCCCTTGTGCCTCAATTCGAAGCTGCAACTGCCTTTGTACCTGAATGATGCACAAGAATGAGGGGGCCAAAAGTATCACATGTATAGAGCTTGAAAATCCCTCACTGATCAGTGTGTCTGCATTGTCTCAAGACTTGGCTCAATGATAAGTAAAGCTAACAATTACATATCCTATAGTTATGAGAAATGAGTTTTCTCTTCGATGCATGAAGTAAACCATGTTTTGCATCAACCATGAATAGCTGATAATCTGCAGTGAGGCTCATAACTCGAATGGAAGAAGTTACTAAAGGATTATCTATTCTTACCATGCATGCTAATGCAGAAGAAGAATGTGTCTCGAAATGAATAAGAACTGTCATGACACCACTAGATCATCTCCAACTCCAAGAGTCATAAAGATGGTATTCTTTTAGGCACTAATTTCTTCCAAGTTTTCGGGAGAAATTTTTGCAGTGTCCGTAAAGAAAGACTAATGACCAATGAAACACACCTCAACCTGTTCGTGAAGCCTTTTTTGCACCTCTATTTGCATCTTCAGAGCATCATTCAACTGTGTACCTCTGGAAGAAAGACAAGTTCATTAAGATGTGTGTAACCCACACCGGAAATAACTAGTAATTAAATATTTTATTTAGTTTAATTGCCCAAAGCAGTACGCAAATCCAATGATGTCTTAAGTAGCCAAATGACAAGACACAAAAACACAGGATGAAAAAAAATCATCTTACAATTAGTAGCAAAAATTCTTTTGGGCAGGAAACTTCAGTGTCTAGCAAGTGTAACTAAGGAATCATTTTGCAGCAAGAGAAAAGTTCCCTATACAGTCAAAGACAACAAATTGGACAAAGCAGAACATCATGCTAATCTGATGCAGGATATCCATGGAGAACAAGGGATAGGGTTAAGTTAGTAGGATTAATAATCTTAAAAATTAAGAGAAGCAAGAAGACATAACCAAGGCAAGCAATTGTTGCAATTAGGAGAAGACGGTCACAGTAAATCAAAAGCAAATTTCAAAGTTAATCTTTAACCTCCTTTCAAGTAATCTAGTTTGACTTCTAAACAACAATTTAAGGAAAGGAAAGAAAGAAAAAAAGAAATGTTCTCTAGTACCACCACTAAGAAAGGGTTGTAGTAAGAAAAAGATGGCATGTGAACATGGGGTGGAATAAGAATTTTCATCAGATGGCCACTACAGACATGAATGACAAGCAATCTATATATGTATGATACTCAATGGGTTTTTGCGTTGTGGTGCATTCATTGAGAGTAGAGAGATACTGAACAACTAGCTTCTATCAGGAGATTGTAGTAGTGAAGCCTAATTGAAATTCTATGCAATTTGATGGGCTAAAACGTGTAAGAATCCAAAGCAATTTCTACCAGTACTTTATACCAACCTGGTTTTACCTACGTCAATGCATGCCCCAAACCATCTTATGTATTCCTTATAACGTGATAGTATGTCTCCATACAAACCTCTGATGAATGCATGCATGTTGAACCAAGTTGTGTATCTCTTGTTTGTTCTTGATCTGTTGATTTTGTGTTTTCAGTTCTTCATGCTTTCATGTACTTGTTATTTCTTGCAATACTAAGAGGGCACTCAACTTTAACATCTACACAGTTTTTCTTTGGGTTAGTATTTGCATACCTAACAGTAAAAGTTCTTGTAGATAGTTAATCCTAAAGTACAATTTCTTCTTATCTGTGTTGAAATGATGCCAGGCTTTGTTATCAAACTATTCTTCATAGAACTATTGATTAGAGAACTGAAGGATGGAGCATTATCAAATAGAAAAATCTCAGATTAAGTGAAAGACAATATACATACTAGGCATGACATCTACAGTTACCTAACCAAGTAATATAGACCACACATCAATTCTGCTTTACTAGAAAACTAGGGGACCAAACAAGAAGTTCTTGTTGGACCACTAGAACAACTAAATATAGACCATTACAATAAATATAGAACCTTGCAGCTCAAATAATACAAGATACTTTACCAGCCTAACTCAAATAACCAACATAAGCTTTTGTCTAAAGGAATGGAAAACACTAACTTACAGTAGATAAAGATTAGACTCCTCATATTTATTCATCTTTCAATTTAAATATCTTTTTTATAATATTTTTTGAACCTTTGTGGCATGGAATTTGCATCAAAGGCAAAGGACAAGAATGCTAACACTAACAAATTAAAGAGGCCACTTACGGTGTAGAGTCCACATCAGAGAGTGGACAGCCAGAATCTTTCTTGTCATCTTTAGAACCTATAACCATCATTCATCCGGAACTTAATTCCCAACAAAGATAAATTTCCAGCAGCATATGTTGCATAAAATATTTTTATTTTTATTTTTTTAAAAAAACTACACTGAAGAGCCCTCCTAAGCATAAATAAAGAACAAAAATAACTTTTACCCTCAATTGGCAATTCTGGTAAATACTTTGCAAGGCGGTACTTCTGCAAAATTGAATTAAAGAAAACATAAAATTATGAAGTACAAAACTCCCGTTAGAAGGAACAATGCATACTTGGAGATGACTCTTCACATGGTATATTGTGATTCCTGGTACACCCATTACTCTTAAAACACCTTTTGGCGTTGCTCCTGTATCATTATTTAGTATATAGATTATCAGCAGCGATACATTGTTGCAAAATAAAAATTGGCTGAGAGAAACAAATTTGAGTTAAACAGCTGGGAAAAAAAACACGAAACAAAGAGAATCTCACTATCTGGTCCACCGAGTTGAGTGATTGCATCAACAAAGCGGCTATGAAGATCTGAAGTCCATCTCAACCTTTGCTTTCCACTCACTCCAGGAATACCAGAAGTATTTGAAGTTGGACAACTTGAAAATCCAGCATTGCCACCTTGCTTAGTGCCTTGGCTATTGATCGAAGTCATTGGAACAGCTGGAAACGTTGGCATGATATAGCTGCAACTTAAAGCAAGAGAAAAAAAAAACAATGTTTTTTTTTTCATCACACACACACACACACAAAACTGCAATAACATATTTCTAGATCTGTCTGTTTGTATAGGGAGAGACGAAGAGAAAGAGAGAAAAAAATCGATTTTTATGTAAAAAGGAAAATATCGCTCAAAAATCAAACAAGAAACAGAGGGAAGAGGTACCTTTTGAAACGGAGATTTTTGTAACAAAATCACGTCTTTGGAAACAGGAACCACCACCTAAACTTCTTCCCAGGTGGCTCGGCTTTGAGAGAGGGAGGAGGGCGGCAAATTGATGCGGAGCAGATGGGGTGGAGGCAGAGCCAGGCAAGGAAATCTGGGGGACCAAGGCATCGATCCGGAAAGGAGGGTCAGGAGAGAGCTCCGGAACTGGAAAGAGTAGGTGAGGAAGGATTCAAAGGAGACGGGTGGAATCCACGCGGAGAGAAGGCGGATGGGAAATCGAGAGGATCGGAGAGGAGGGAAACGAGATCCGCCATGGTTACGGCGACTGCCGCTGCTACTTGTAGGGTGGGGATTCTGGAGGAGGAAGGAATCCAATGGCTGTGGGGCTGCCTGCTTGCCATCTTCTTCGGCGGTAATAGCAACCATTTCGGTGAGCTGGCAGGTCCCGCTTTGTCAGCCAAGTGGGGCCTCCCTCCACGTGTCAATATCTCGTGACACAATTAATTTCTCTCGCTTATAAAAAATTAAATATCCAATAAAATTAACTTTAATAGTTTAATATTTTCCCTTTAAAACTGAATAAAACCGTCCGTCCGATTAAGGATCCAACGGCGGGATCCGGGCGCCTGTTCCTATAAGTAACCCCGCTTCCGCTTGCTTCCCCGTCGCTCGTGAAGGACGGAAACGGGGCGGCTCGATCGAGGTTAGGGTTTTTCGTCGCCTCTGTTATCTGATGATCTGCTGCCCTGTCTCTATTCCCTCTCATGGTTTTCGTCGGTGGTTTCCAGTTGTTTGTATTGCTGATTTGCCTGTGAAGAAATCCGAAACCAAATACCATCTTTCGGGGCTGATTGGATCATCGTATCCATGCTGTCATTCTTTTAATCCGAGGCATTTTAGCTCGCTTGATCTTTCAACCCTTTTTTTTCGTTCTTTATCTGTGATTTCAGTGCTAGATTTATGTCTTCGCCTGTGAGGAATCGCTTGTTTATCACACCATCTTTGGGACTGATTGGCCTCTTTTGGCCATGTTGTGATTCTGCAATTCTGAGCCATTCTCAATCTGCTCGTGCGCAAAATTTGTTCTTTTTTTAAATTCATATTGGTAAACATTTGTGATGTGCTCACTGATCTCTTGTTGCCTGTGATGAAAACTATTCATCAAAATACCATCTTTCGGGGCTGATTAGCTCTTGGGGCTGTGTTGATATTCTGCAATTCTGAGGCAACTGCTTTTAAGTTTATCTTATGCATTTTTTCTTGGTCCTTCTCACTCATTGAATCCACAACTGGTAGACAAGATGGAACGTACCATTCAACTTGTACATTCCAATTTGATCAATACATTACACTGTATGTTCTTTGTATGTGAACAATAAGAGTTTGAGTAGGCGATTATCAGTCTACAGATAAATAAGATTCTACCTTATTACGCCATTGCCGATGGTTGCGACCTTGCATACCCCAGCCGATGTTGTGAAGGGGACACCCCTGTAACAGGCCACCAGTGCAGAATCTGTATGCAAATCTGCCTGCACCCTCTCCCACACCTTGCTCTTTGCACTTAATATGCTTTCTGGTTCATTGGAGTATCTAGGGAAAGTCACTGGTTCGCCCACTGCAGCTGCCGCAGGTGGATCAACCAATTCCATCTGCAAGCCATCAGTCCAATTTCACGTATCAGTTGCTTGCTAGAGCATAAATGCACTTAAGTTGTAACTAATTAACCTTTGTATTGTCGTCGCTTGATGCAGTCAAGACCATGGCATGAGATTTAATGCCACGCATTGTTGCTGGTTTCAAGTTGCAAAGAACACAAACCTTGCGGTTCTGCAATTTAGGGAAGATAAGATCACACATTCAATAAAGGGTGCAGGGGAAAAGGTAGCATCAGACCTCCAATTGTTGAAGAGGAATGCACTTGGCTAGTCCACTAACGACTGTTCTTGTTGATTCCTCTCCCACGTCAATTTCTTCCACGTAAAGGTTGTCAGCGTCCGGATGTATCTGAGCTTTTCTTATGATGCCCACTCGGATGTCTAGTTTTGAAATGGATGAATCAGTTTTTGTAGCCTCTGCCTTTGTCTTGTGACCTGATTTTCTTTGATGTTTCTTTTCATTAGTTTCTGCAAAATAACAGAACTAGCTAGTTGTTTCATCGTAAACCATTTGCCTAGACAAAGAGATGAACAATACAGACTATTGGAGTGTTTATGGATCATTGATTCAAAGCTATGAGTTACATAGTTTCAGGAAAAAGGGTGTAAAGTTTTCATGAAACCTGTTATATTGGTGTTCCTTAGCTGTTCAGCTATCTTATTTGCATCAGCTTCTGCTTTCCTTCTTTCAGCTTGGCTACCTGAAAATCTTACCCTAAAATATTCTACATCTTCATCTTTCTGCACAGTGAGAGATAGTTTAGTGTTATCTACATATTTCCATCAACTTATGCTATCAGAGAATGAGGGAGATAAACACAGTAAGTAAAGCCGCATACAAGTTCCTTAAATAATGGCTCAGGTTTCCCTATACAGAGTCCAGAAGGTAGAAATTGCCAAGGCTTTGTCCCA
The DNA here is from genome assembly GCA_037833815.1 of Zingiber zerumbet. NCBI lineage: Eukaryota > Viridiplantae > Streptophyta > Magnoliopsida > Zingiberales > Zingiberaceae > Zingiber > Zingiber zerumbet. Next base: position 116,245 of record JBBMJZ010413099.1, on the reverse strand, counting down.
ATGTTTGATGCTCCAATATCGTCGTAGAATGAGAGAAGTGATCCAGGTGGTAAATTTAGTTGCCTTAGCACCTGATTTGCAAAATAAATTGCATTGTTAATCAACAGGGGGTGCTTAAGACTAATACAGTCAGTGCAAGGAAAACTTACTTCCTTGGAGAAAGAAGGCATGAAGGGTTCTAGCAAAGCTGCAAGAAGATAGACAAGCCCAGCAGATGTCTTCATCACAATGGCACAAGAAGTAGGATCTTCTTTGTAAAGCCTCCAAAATTGGCTCTCCTAAAGTGCAAATTCACAAATGACCATTCATAACATAATAGTTGCCTACTTACTGAAAATCATCAAAAAGAAAGAAAAGATGGATTGTATTGTACTTGCAGATATGCATTTCCTTCGCTAGATATGCTCATAGCAACCCTCAATGCCTGCTTTAACTTTACCTGCATAGGAAAATCAACGAGTAGTAGGTTTCATCTAATGCAAGCTACATAATGCAATTGAAACAAATAATCACCTTTTCCATAGCATCAAGATATTGATAAACCAATTTACCAACTTTTTCTCCTACATCTTTGGTTAGATCGTGTAATTCTGCATCTGGCGCATCAGGAACGAAAGAATTATATCCTGATCCTGCAGAGAAAGACGTATACTATGATACAAACTTAACAAAGGGTTACCAAAAAACTGACTGGCATATTAAGCATCTCGTTTCAACAAAGAGAAAAAATATAGCCACTACAATCTTGACAGGAATGCTGCCATTACAGAAGTATGTAGAAGAAACAATTTAAACAATTTTGGGCCTCTTCCATTTGTGTTGAAGTCACCAACTGTTACCTTCTTCTACACGGGAAGAATAATCTTGTAATATAGGAAATTATGCAAAGGACAAGCATAATCTTTGAGTGATTGTGATTGTGATTGAGCAACTGAATCATTATCTTTAATGAAGAATACTATAGTTCTAAGGTGCTGTATGTACATGATTTCAAACACAGGAGTTACACAGGAGTTGTCTAACCTTCAGGTTTAGCAATAAAGCTCAATACACGATTCACAAAATTTCCCAGGTTATTGAGCAATTCGCTATTCAGCTTAGCCTGCAAGTCTACCCATGTAAATAAGGTGTCAGATACCTGCATCATCCAAAGAAGTGGGGGGTCAATTCTAAATTGCAATACTATATATGAGGATTTTGATATCCGTGGTAAAAGATAACCAAGTTCTGACTTTCAAACTAACCTCAGGCCTATTGGTAAGTAAATAATATCTCCATACTTCTGCTGGAATATTTGTTTCCTTTGCATCATTACCAAAAATTCCTATGCCCTTGGTTTTAGAAAACTTTCCTGTCATAGAGGAAGTGATATGCTCAAATGAACAAAACACATGCATCTGCAGTTCTATTAATTGCAAGTAACAAATCAAACATGAGTATTACCAAAGTTTTAAATGCCACTTTTATAATGGTCTCAACAGATTGTTGCACTCAAATAGTACAACAAATAATAATAAATATAGTGACAATCTGGTATGCTAGTACTTTCCGGGATCTACAATCTGATAATATGGCTAGTACTAACTAGTACTTAAAACTATTGATAGCATAATAGATGATTCCTTGTAGCAGTGAAATAGCAAAGAGGCACCTATAATCCACATGTATTTTTTCTAGTTCTATTCTTCTTTTGAACTATTCCTTCAAGTGGTCGATCAATTTGCCAAACAGGGGACCATATTTGATAGATTATCAATTAACTACAAATTGTAATTCTAATTTAAATAGTGGATGTCACAACCCCAAGTATCATGCGAAAACAAAAGGTATAAATAATGGTACCTGTTTCATAATTTAAATATTCCGTCACACTGATGGTCTTCATCATTGTCCACTTTTCTCCAGTTCCAAGTAGAGTAGAAGGAAACATTACCTAAAATGAAGTTTAAAAATGTAAATTTTCATGAAAATATTAAAAACACATGTATCATGTCAAAAATGTGATTGAGGCATTAATAAAAAGGATTCTCATACACCAATGCCATAGCATGTTAACTAGCCATTTCAATCCTTTAGTGATATTTGATGGTAAAATTCATACATCCTATACAATTGTCTTGTAACTGCCATGGAAAAGAACATGTCATTCTGGCTTGTACTTTACTGCCACAAATCTAATGATCATTGTGACCAAGTTCACTGCTAGGCAGAAATCCTAATAGATGTATCATATTTTTTTTATTCCAGAGTGATTTAGATTTAACTATCCAAAAAATGGCATATATATAAATACACACTGTGGTTCACTACAAGTGTAGAATGATTGGATAAGATTAGTGCATAATTATCAAACATATAGACCACATTTGAAATATATGTAAATACAAAAACAAATACAATGATAAACTTGCTAATGAATAAAAATATGACAATTTCTAATTTCCAGATGGCAATATAAGAACAAAAAGTGTGATGCTAGAATCTTAATGCAACTAAATTTACAAAATTACAATCCACATTCAGAAACTTGGGAGTATCAGAAGTAAAAAAAAACTAAGAGATTCAATTAGGTAAAGCTCCAAATGCTATATGATATAGTTAAACCTAAGTTTTTAATAGGAACAATCTATACACGAGCAAAAAAATGTTATAAGTATTAGTCAAGTACCTAAAATAAAACATAGAACCATTATTATGGTCAATCAAATAACATAGTTAGTCTCAAGAAAATAGAAAGATCTACCGTGTGAAATGGCACATTATCCTTCCCCATGAATTGATACAACTCCACATTTTCAGGATTCTTCCACCACTTCTCCCACTCAGAAGTGTAGCATGCAGTGATTGAGATATATCCAATTGGTGCATCAAACCACACATAGAAAACCTAGTGATGAACAAATTAGGTGAATATGAAGTAATTGCTTAATTTGAGATGATAATCCAACAATTTAAAATTTCCCTAGATGTATAAAGTGGCCTACGAGTATGGGGATAACTTCATTTATAGGTAAGTTTTTTACCTTATCTTTATATTTTTCATGTGGTACAGGAACCCCCCATTTTAGATCCCTAGTGATGCAGCGCGGTTTCAAGCCCTCCTTCAGCCATGCATTTGTTGCTTGAACAGCATTTTGGCTCCACGAGCCAACTACCAACATAGCATCAATATATTCTTCCAATTTCCCTCTTAATAAGGGTAGCTCTAGAAACAAATGGTTTGTATCACGTACACGTGGGGTATTTTGGCAAACCTAATGACATAAGAAAGTTAAGGTAGACTTCTGTATAAGGCTTGAACATGATATAACAATATTTTCACCAAAAAAAGGTAATAATTGAGAACTGAGTAGAGAAAAAATATTAAAGTATAATTTACCTTGCATTTCGGATCTATTAGTTCAGTGGGATTTAATAATTTTCCACACTTTTCACACTGATCACCACGTGCAGACCCATAATGACAGTCTAGTGTAGGACATGTTCCCTCCACAAGACGATCAGCTAAGAAACGTTGACATGAATCACAATAAAGCTGCAATAGATTTCAAGATTATATTTCAAAAAAAAGAAGTAAATATGATCTCTCATCTCTTGAAGGATGCTATATGATTCAATAGAAACTCACACAGAAGCAAGTAAGTACCTGCTGTATAGTATTCTCGGACAACCAGTTATTCTCCATCAGTTTGTGGAAAATTGATTGACAGACTTGGGTCTGCTGTGGAGAGGATGTGCGCCCAAACTCATCAAAGCTTATGTCAAACCACTTATAAACATCCTTATGAATTGCATGGTACCTAACGTATCAGTGGAATATAATAAAATATGTACAAAAGTGTGCATTTGAGTTAAGAAAAAATAAATAAATAAAATTGAGCAGTCAACCCAATTTAGACCAATCACATACTACTTTTCATTCTTAAAAAACAATGGAAAGAAGGGCTCTATCTCACTTATCTATGAATCAATCTTGCAGATGCTGATAAATCTGGATTATAAAGGGAGCTACGTAATCTCTGCCTAAATACAGTCCTATTAGTCTTAGGTTCAGTAGGCAAAAAAAATTTGATGCTATCATATCCAAAGATGAAAACGGAGGCAGTTCTTGCGGAAAAAAGAACCAAGTTTTCTACTTCGAGTTGACAAAAGTTCCTTTGGACAAGAAAAAAAAAATACAAAATCAATGCAATTAATTTCAGCTCAAAGCACAATATTAATAAAAGTACCTAAACTGGCATTGGTTCCATCAAAGGAACCTAAATTCACATCTAGCAAGTTCAGATCACAGGAATAAAGCGAAATTGATATAGCAAAATAAACAAAGCAGAACATAGATTATTAACAAATTACGAACTTATCACAAATTTCCTCAGGAGAGCAATTCTCCTCCATAGCCTTCGTCTCTGTTGCGGTCCCGTACTCATCCGTGCCACAGATGTATATGGTGTTATAACCCCTTAGGCGGCAGTACCGAGCAAACACATCCGCGCTCAAAACGCCTTCAACGAAAATCCGAAAAAGACTCATGTTTCGTCCATACAAAAGCAGAAAATCTCCAAACGTGAATTCGAACGAAAAATAGATAGGAAAAAAAGGAAGAATCGAATAGATGGATTTAGGAGGCAAGTTACATCCAATGATGTTGCCGAGGTGAGGGACGTTGTTGACGTAGGGTAGGGCGCTCGTGATGAGGATGTTCCGGCGACCAGGGATCGGCAGCTTCGGTGAATCCGGAGCTGGAGTGTCATCCATCGCCGAGGGTTAACCAAGCTTGATTGACTTCCGACGACGGAGACCGAAGCTATAGACGAGAGATATAAAGGACAAGAGAGTGGGTTTTTATTCGGAAGACCACGAGCACAGCGCGGGCGTCGGCGTGCGATATTTCTGCGACAACGCGTGTTCGCCGTTGACGTCGCTTCGAGATTCGAAATCATAAAATCAAACGGTGGAAACGCGCTCTGCACCGGACTTCTAATAAAGGCGATGCCGTTGCAAGACTTGCAACTGTTCGGATTCATCATTCTCGCATCCGGTTCGTCGGATTCCCTCCAACTCCTCCCGCACGAAGTGAGAGCAGACCCTTTACGTTGCCGACTGAAGAGGTCGCGTACTCACTTTCCTATCTTCTTCTCTATTCGTCGTCCAACGGTGCCCGCCGTGGGGCCCGCGTGGGGATCGAATCACAAGTCCGGCTCTATAAGAAGAGCAGTCCCGTATGCCATCATTGTAAACACGCACTTTCGACCCTTGTCGATGTAAACGACCGAAATCCCTCCGCGGACCCAACCGTCAGTCCCGTTTACCTCATGTTAGTCCAACTGTGAGAGAGCTCATAAATGATGAGCTTATAATTATACACTGCATCACTTTTAGTTTTTATTTTGATATTATTAAACAGTGACTTCTACTAAAGAGTTATATATATATTCATACATGATGACCCTGACCGATTTGCGGCCGGATTATAGCCAGATTCCGGCCGAAATTAGCCTCGATCTGGCAGGACACGATCCGGCTGGCATACGGCCGCGATCAGGCTGAAATCCGACCGCGATCCGAACGAGGCCCGGCCTAGGATGATCCGTTGGCATGACCCATGGCGAGGCAACGTGAAGACGTGAGAAAATTTTAGATTTTAGAGAAAAAAAAATATATACATATGGACCTGCCACGAGGGTAGGTCTGCAGCAGTCCACAATTTTTGTTCCGTAGCAAAGTAAATTGATACTCTGCACCGTCATAGACGACTAAGTGTCAAGCCGGACGCCGAGAAGCCCGTCCGGACTTCCCCGATCCTCAAAATTGAATCAGGGCACCCGAACGGGCTTTCAAATTTACACTCAGTCATCCATGAATATGCAAAGTAAGATATGCAAATAAATTTCCATATATATATATATATATATAACACCATCACAGTTCTTGCATGCTTAAATATCACAATGGAAACAGATGCATAGAACTACTTCATTACAACAGGACCTATGGTTCATAGTAAACGTAGTGCTTAACATGATTCCAAAACAATTTGGACCAAAATGATGAAGTTAAAGATTGAATGAAACTAACTGATGGAGAAAAATACGTGTAGAATCAATTGGCAGAGCAAACAATAATAAACTGACCTAGCTCTCTGAACGGGAAAGTTCGATATCATACTTGGAAGCACCACTTTCCTTGCCCAAAAGCCTTGCCTCTTCGCTTGCCAACATGCTGTCGATTCTTGCATCTGAAGCCAGCTTAGCTTTCTTCTCATGCTCCACTTCCCAACTGTAGAAGACCATGCCGAGCACCGCAAGCAACATCCCGAGAATGTTCTTCAGGGTCAGAGCTGAGTCAAATAGTAGCCATCCGAGGATCAAAACACACACAGTTTTCATGTGCCCTAAGACCTGGAATGATGTCGCAGAGAATCGGCCAATGCAGAGGTATTGACTGGTATTGCAGAAGACGGCGAGGATACACGAGAGAAGTATGAATAGCTGCAAAACAGTAGAATTAAATAGGTTAGTCTGCCAGGAATTCAGGGGAGTTGCTCAATATTACTACACTTATCGACTTGTAAAAGCCCTGTAAAAGTTTCTTACAAACAAATCTTTTCCTTTTCCATGTACATTGATAACCAAACTTGTTCTAATTAAACACATTGTTGTCAGATGTGTTTCATGAAATGTTGATATACTGGTGATTCATGATAAGAAGTTTCCACTTCCACTGATGTTCATTCATGGTCTCTAATCTCAAAAACCTTAATGCAAATAGATTTTGATTAGGGTATTACCAAATGTAGACGAGAGCTCCCTCGTTAATTGAAGCAAAACAAGAATTATCCATTACATTGACAATTGAATAAACCAATGTTTTTAGTTCCTCCTTCCTATTTGAATTGCACTTGAACCAAAGAAAGAATGCAGACTCAAATGGGAACAAGTCTCTAGCCAAATTAGCCTGGACTTGGCTAGTCGCGCCATCATCTGACAATCTAGAGCATAATAATGCCTACTTTTCATAAATCATTCATCCTAAATGCTTAGTTCATTATTTGTGACCTTTGTGATTTGCACCAGAAAGTATATAAAGCTTCCACATTGTTGTTTCCTCCTTAAGCTTTGTTCCATTGAGAAATTCAACTTGCTCATCAAGGCATTATGAATTTTAAAATTCCTAAAAAAGTCTATGTTCCTTCCATGTGTCAACAGTCTGGCGAGCCTTGAGCGTTCTTGAAGCTTAGTCAGCGAGCCAAACATCAGAGGCTGAATAATGCCTTCCCTTTCTTGTTCTTTGGTAATCTCGTTCGTTTTGTTTTGTTCTAACACTTCACAAAAGGGTTAGTGAGAGAAAATTGTGGATGCTGTATTTGCTTTTGTTTCTAGTTATGACTGAGTTCATTGTTATAGTTTTGTGTGCTTGCATCGGTAGGCTCTGGACACCACAATTGATTTTGCCAAAAACATTTGTGCTTGTTTGAAGCCCTCATCTTTGATTGACTAGTGTGGATACTTCTTTCTAACCTAATCACCAACTTTTCTCGTGAGAAGGCATACTTTGTTTACTGACCACAAGCCACTCTTCAAGGTAATCTCGCTAAGATGAATTGCAAGTAATTGGAATTCAATAAGGTAAAACTGGATATGTTTACCATACCAGATAAATATTTATTTATTGTTATTATTATTGGTCAACTAGCAAAGTCACAATAATCAATAATGTGCTAGGAAAGTAAGAAAAGCACAGGTCCTGGATAATCAGTTATAATTATCACATGAGCACATATTTATTTAACAGCATATCACTCTTATTCAATATGTCCTGGATAATCAGTCAGATATAGATTTAGAGTTTATCAATGTGTCATTGTTTCCATGCAAATTTTGCCTACCTCAATGTGCACAATTTCAAACAGAACTTGAAGCTAAGGTCAAGCAATTTTCAGTTAAAAAAGGTATTTTGTATTTTTGGAACTTACAAATGCTCCAATAGAGTAATGGTACTTGAAGATCAAGTGACCATTCAGATAGTAGTCTGCAGTTGGACCGAAGAGGAGAAGAGAGATAGCTTGAATTGGTGCGGTTTTACTTAGAAGCTCAAAAGAACCAATGTCATACTTTTTCTGAAGAGACCCAATTGTCTGAAAAATAAAATTACTTAAATCAGATGATTAGATACAACAAAGTTGGAAAATTTAGAATTACATCACAACCTAATCCATTGTTCTCTGCAATCAGCCAATCACATCCTAAAAACTATAATTGACACTTTAACAGAAACAAATTCTCAAGGAGGTTCAAGAACTAAAGATATCGTATAAACCAGTCTACTGAAAAGTCTTGGATCACAAGTGTGTTCTCCTAAGTTAGAATCTATAAATCAGATTTATTTTTTCATGTGCCAGGCTCATACCCAATTGGTAGAATGGTAGTAAGTAATTATTCATACAAAATTCGTATGTTGCAATTTAAATTGATAGAAAAAAGGGAACAAACAAATTAGAATCTCTTTTTTGGTCCTCTGAAGTCTGAACAACCAAGAACATGCTCCAAATAAACTCTATAAAAAAGATGATCTCCATCTTAGTGATGTGACCTAGTATAAGGAAAAATGAGTAAGAGAAGCAACAAAGAAATATTATGGTGATTTAGTGATTCTCTTTTTTCCTTCAAGTCAGGTCCTCTTGTATTGCCAAAAACAAATGACGGCTCCTGAGAGCACACATGAATGAATCTACAAATGATCAAAGTTTGTGGTATTCATAATTTTAAATTTATAGGTGCCAAGCCTTGAGGATCTTGAAAATTTTATGTATGAAATTGGCCCCATTAACTATCAAACTGAGAAACATGAATGAATTCTTTCTATGAACAGAATGGAAAGAAACAAAAAAGTCCTTAGATAACAAAAAAAATGCAACTGGAATCAGAATAAGGGCAGATGACCAAGAAATTTCTTTATTTTTTCTTATCAAATACATCCCAGAAAAAAAACAAAAAAATTCTTAGAAATCAACAAATGAACAGGAATTCAAATATATCTTCACGTGACCTTTACATTCCACATGTAGCACACATAATTAGAAAATAGTTTAAACGAATAATAGAGTTGCTTTTCTATTCATCAAGCGAGAGTATCCAGCACTTGTTAGCTTTTGTACATAAGAAACTAGACAACGTGAAGTAAACCTTTCAAAAGTTAAATTCCAATTGATGGATAGAGAAAGACATTGCAATAAAAAATAAATTGATCAAATGTATAGCAGAAACTATAGATGCTCACAATCTGCTGCAATGATGTGCAGAATACTGCTACGCAGGCACAAACTAAGCCCTTTGTTTTGACCTCTACATCAGTGACCGTACAGATACCGACACCTAATGCCACAGCTGTAACGGCCATTATCACCCTAGATGAGTAGTGTTTACTGTGCAAGAAAAATTCCATCAAGCATACTACTGGTATTATGCTCAACTTTGATATCTGCACATTTTGAAGTCCAAACTGAGACACATTTGTGTAAGAGGTTATAAATGAACCTTTGTAAAAGTGCACAAAAAAAAAATGACCTGATAAAATCCAACAGAATTCAACATGAGACTAAGATTCATCCCAGTAATTGACATATTAGCAACAATGGAGAACCACAAGAGCTCCCATAAAGGGACATGCTTGGAGACCGATAATCCTGTTGCATTTGAAATCCAACCAACAATGGCCGTCACAGTAAAGTGGAACCCAGTTAGAGTGGTTGCTGCAAAATTCCAGATTGATGTCAGTAAACTCAATTAGAGTTAATTTCTTGACCTAATATCAGATTCTACAAATGGTGCACATCTATTTCAGTATAAGATGGTGATGTTATATCTTTTGTAGTTTTTATAAGATGTTAAATATTTACCACAAGTAGAAGAACACACAGATGAAGGTCTTACAGATGATCTTATGCCTGTTGTAGTTTGTATAAGAATGTTAAATAGTTATCACAAGTGGAAGAACACTGATGAAATAGAATATCTTTTTTTCTATATAAAGCACCCTAACCCTATAGGCCTAAGAGAACTGTTATAACACAGTGCTTCAAGAATCCATAGTTGATAAGTACAAGGTCCATCTTTATGACTTACCAAAACTCCACATTGAATCTCATAACAGATAGATCACACACTATGTGTGGCTCCTTAACTATATCGTGTCATAATCTTCAGATCTAGAGTCAATTTTAACCTCCCAGATCACCATAAGGGCTTGCAGCAAAAGTAGCACTAGAAATTATTTTAATAAATTTTGAAGCCCCAAAGTCACCAGCATGGGTTCACTTTAATGGCCTTGTCCGAAATGAAAATTCAACATGAAAAAGAAAAATCTCAAGTTCTGCTAAGTGTTTCCCCGCTATTGCTAAAGAAACCTACAAACTGTAGCGATCTTAGAGGATTGCACATCTTTGTAGATCTGAAATAAGTTCAACTCAACAAAGGAAGTATCAAAACGTAGATTTTAAGAGTATGTTGCTCGCTTTTCCAGACATACTAAAACTCAAATCCAATTAAATCGAACAAGCTCAAGAATATCATAGATCTGATCGTACAATAAACTTGGAAAATCTCACAGACAGCGTCCGTGCGTTTCCAATTCGACCCAAAGCTCTCGATTATTGACAGAACACCGTCACACTGACGTCGCCTTTGTTTTCAAGGATAAATCATCGAAAATCGCAAATCAAAATCCAAATCCCGACTCTACCACAAAAAGAAGCTTAGAAACTCGACTCTTCTGCTCAAACTTCTCCTCTCCGGTCCCCAGGAACTCCATCGAGCCAACGACATTCTTCATCTCACGATCAAGAAAACGAACTCTTTAACGAGCTAAAGAAGCACTAAATCGAGGAGAAAGAAGAGTGGGGGAGGGAAAGGGAATACCGAAGGAGAAAGCGTAGCCACTGTTGGACATAAGCCGCTTGTTGGCCATGATCAGGCCGACGGCGCTGACCACGTTCATGGCCCAAGCCCCCGCGTCCGACACTATGGGCTTCTTCTTCCCCGCATCCATCGCTGCTCCCCGACGGCGATGAGCAGCGGACAGAGAGAGAGAGAGAGGTCAGCGGAAGCTGCAAGCCCAGGAGGAAAACAAACCCCTCAACTCTGCTCGCGAAGTAAGTCACGAAAGAATGATTGGAAACTTGGAATTGTCAAATTGGGCCCGCCGTTAGCGAAGCACTTTATTAATCGTGACCGAAATCGCATCTTGAAGTAATGGTGCCGGATTCGCTGTGCTAGTCAGGACAGGGTTGGACTAGCGGTCGAACCATGGCTCGCCAACACGCAATGGAAGGGGACGGAGGAGTGCAGACCGTGCCTCGAGCAAGGGAGCTGACGTCAACCGCCGACACTGTTATAAAAATTATGATTTTATATTAATTATACCTAAATGAATTGCTAAATGTATCTCAAGCTTATCGTCTTATCGCTTTTAATAAATCATCCGTGCCTGCCATATTAAATTTATTGTGCACACATCTCCTAGGTCATTTTTTTTTTTTGCTGGTTTAGGAGATGTGTCACTTCTATTTACAGTCAGATTGTGGGCGTGATTTGATCATAAATAGCTGTGATCTTTTCTTAGGTTCATCGTCCCCACCAGATTATAATTTTCGTTCGGAGCGGGCGGCCGGAGGCCACCCGGAGACCTCCGATGGTGGATAAGTGGTCAGGTTACTGGCCGCCGAACGAGGGTGTCCTCCGAGCGACCTCCGCCCGTCTGCTCCGAATAAAAATTATAACATGGTGAGGACGGTGAACCCAAAAAGAGATCGCAATTATTTGCGGCCAAATCGCACTTACAGTCCGGCCACAAATAGAAGTGACACGTCCCCATAACCATAAAAAATGGTTCAAAAGATCCTGCCCTCCTTCTCGTGACAACTTTCTCATTCGCTATACCTTTTCCATTCATAAATTCCTGCACTCAGTTAATATCAAATTTATTCCAAAATACGTAAAGTTAGATGATATCTTAAGTTTTTTATTTTCTTGACTTCGTAATTTTATAAACTATCATGATTATTTTTATTCTTTTAGTTACGAAGTATCATCTCGGTGACTTTTCAAAACATCCGTATATATTTTGAAAGAGAATAAATCATGACAAACATTTATCCTAATATAACTACCTTAAATATAAGAGAAAATAAATACCTAACCATTTATTATAATATAACTACCTTAAATATAAGAAAAAATAAATACCTAACCAGATATTTTTACATCCACTATAAATGGACCCTAACATGTGGTAAAAGACAAAATTACTCACCTCCAGCGACTCCTCAGATCATCACGATAGATGTAAATTACGGTAGCCGAGAAGGCAAGTAATGATAGGGTGAGATGCACAGGTTTCGAAGATTTACACCCCGACAATCCTACGATTTAATTCTATGACCTTATGTGACAAATATACCACCATTTACCATCCCGTGAGGTCACAAATGGATCCCAACATGATTCTCTTCGTTGATGTTATATTAAACAAAACATCAACCAGTAATTGTACTTGTGTTATGTCATGATCCTCATTGCTTTGAGGCACTCGTGGACTTCTGAATAAAGTACGTGTCCACCAAAATTTTTTATAATAGATTCAGATTCAATCCTATCACATGCCTATTCACAACATTTCTATCGGGGGCAGGTGGTTGAAGATCTCTTTAATCCCTTCTTTACGTACATTTGTATTTTTGTCATTCTAATTTACCTTCCTTCCTGATGAAATCATCATATAGAGATCGTCGAGATAACAATTTCACTTTTTACTATCAATATTAGTGGCGTTGAGGTCTCCACAGATTAACACGATTAGTACCTACATGAGTAGGTACTCTAATATATTTTAGGGTCAATTTTTAACAGATATAAAATATTTTGTTGGAGGTATGACCTCCCCTATGTAAAATGTCATTGTGCTATGTCAAAAAACTGATGATATTGAACTATTTGGGACAAATGATATCACCTTTTTACTCAAATATTGATGTCATTATGCCTGTATCTAGCCTTACGGTCAATGATATGTCACTTGGGACGGACAATCTCACATTTTGCTCTAATATTGATATCAATGTCTTGCTCTAATATTGATATGGGCCCTCTTGACACAACATAGCGATAAGAGATACTATAATTTTACCTATGCAGCAGGGTTCGCAAGGGTGGAGGGACTATGACTATGTTTGGTTGGGTGTAATGTAATCGAACTTGTAATGTAATGTAATCTTAATTACATTACTACATTTGGTAATATAATGTGTACAATATTTGATTACAAGGATGATTACATTATTTTGTTTGATGTTCATTATTATTTTATAAGGATAAAATAATAACAAAATGATAAAAATATCTTGCGACTTCTATCGATGGTTGTCGCACCTTTGTCGGAACTTGCGGCAGCCACCGGTAACCAACCGCCGCCGCCGTCGGCCGACGACTTGCAGCAGCGAGCGACCGACAGCAACGAGTGGGCGGGGAGGGCGACGGTCGAGAGGCGGCAAGTGGGCGGCCGATGACGGGGGAAGGGGGCGACGACTGACTAGGAATATATTAGACTTTCAAATCTTAGTTAAACAGTGATCTCGTAATGTAATCGAATTATATAGTATTTACTTTGTAATTCAGATTATAAAACTTTACTAGCTTTTATAATTGAGATTGCACTAGAAACTTAAAGTTAAATAAAATAAAATAATCAAGATTACATTACAAGATAAATACAAACATAATCATTTATGTATTGAGGGCCCTGACCCTCTCTCCTATTTACAAGATGGGGAAACTTCCGCTCCCACGGGCTGGATCAGCTGGAAGGGTGCCTGACGCTTGCAACGGAGGTTCAGGGGTCGAGGGTCGCTAGTTGCACATGGGCGTAAAATCTCGGTCTGCTGTGCTTTAAATTTCACTCGACCCCCAGTCACTCCTCCTGTCCAGTTTAACTGTGATTTAGGAGCTACTAAGATGACGATTCCACCTTTTTACAAATACGAGGAAACTTCCTCGAAATATGATCGCCTCATCGACAGCGAATCGATCACATCTCCGACCAACGTGGTCTCGCCGGTCCTTTGATGAAATTTCCTTTTATCAATACACTCGCCTCGCTTGGCGCAATGCATAAGCGGTCACATCGCCGACCGGTCAAAAATACGACCGCCTCGCTGTTGTCCTTGGTGCAGTGCATTTTTCCTTTTAGCAAATATAATATATTTAAATTTTATTGTTATATATAATAAATAATTAATCTTTTTCAAATTCATTATTGGCCCCCTCGGTGCCAAGCTCCGCCAGTTCGAATTATTAATTCTTTTATATTAATATAAATAAATGTGTTATTTATTATATTATATTTGCTTATTTCTCCTTGGAAACAAAGTAGTGATCCCATTGTACGATACTCGAATTGTGTACCTCGACAAGCCATGGCTGTTATCCCGTATCGGATGCATGGCCCATTGCAATGGCCAATAAACGCGAGGTATGAAAGCATTCCAAACACTGATGCCACTCCGCTCGTTTCCCTCTGTATATCCGTTCCCCTGGTTAAGCGTTTCCTTCCTCCGCAACCCTGAACCACTTCTAAAGATCTCCGCCGTTAATCTCATCGAGAGAGGGTGATCATGGCCGTGGATGCAGTGGCTCCTTCCGAGGATCGCGGCGAGACGCCGACACCCGCAGAGACTCCTCCTCCTCCTCCGCCGCCGCCAGCCTACCAGTTTGGGTGGCGGGCCGAGGGGAAGCGCTCCTGCGCCGACGATGAGGTAGCCTCCGATGAGGAGTGCCTCGCCCTTTGCCTCTTGATGCTGTCGCGCGGCGTCAGAGGATCGCCTCTCCTTCCGGTGCCCAATCGCAGCTGGGCGACGCCTCCCGACTCGATGTCGCGGTGGCGGCGGCGGCTCTGTCAGGGAGGGCGGGCGGCGAGGCGGCTGCCGCTTCGGCTAGACGGGCGCAGGAGGCGCCACTACGACGGCGTGATATATGGCATCGCCGCCACGGCGAGTGGGGCTGCGGAGTTGGCGTCCTCCTCCTCCGGTGCGGCGAGCTCCGGGAGGAACCTGCCGCTGCCAGCGACGGCGAGGGCTGTGGGCGCAGGACATAGCGAGGCTCAGAAGAAGGGGAAAGGAGAAGGAGGCGCTCAGCCCGCTGGCGTTGAACGCCAATTAAAGAAGCCGCCGTTGACTCCCTCCGGAGGCGGCGTGGTTAATCTAAAGAAAACGGAAGACGAGGAAGCGGCGAGCCCACTGGCGTTGACCATGCTGTCTTCGCTCTACATGGCCAAAGACGGCGGCATCAAATCGCCGTCGCTGGCCGTCAATCTGTTGGTTTACTTCTGCTTGTTTACTTCAGCGCGATGGCTTTGTTTCGATGGCGAAGGAAAATCGAAATTTGAAGATGTAGGGAGTTTTAAATGGGAGAGATAGGAAAAAATTTGGATGGAAAAGTAAAAAATATTAATGTTTGGGAGTTTTTTTGTAATGTAAAGGAAAAAAAAGTGAGGGAAGGAAAAATTTTCCTTTCATAATTAAAAAATTTTTCATCTAAAAATAAGAGGAAATTGAGGGGGAAAAGGAAATTATTAATTTTTATACCAAATATATCCTTCAAAATTAATACAAAATAAATATATCTCTTGATAAAGGTTATAAAAGTCAAATGAATATATTATTAAGTATTTTCTTTTCACTTTCTTACAACTTCCAAATAAAAAAAATAATTTCCTTTTTTTTCTTTCCTCCGCTTCCAAATAAAATTGTTAATCCGTGGTACACAAATTAAAATTAATTTTGAAATGTATTTAAAATCCTAAAGATGATTAATTGTAATTTGGAAACAAATTATATATAGTAATTTACTTCCTAAAAAAAAAAAAAGTAAATGTAAACCCTCACTGAGAATAAAAGAAACCCGAGAATCACCCAAAATATTACCTGAATAATATAGGGCCGAACACGTTTACGTGGGGCACTAGTGACTTCCAACGGACACGTCATATGCTGACTAGGCAAATTCTAGGTCCGTTGGATCAGCGAGCGAATCCATGCGGATCTGGGCGTGGACGGGACACGGCGCGAGAGGAGTCGACGCTTGAAACCCCTGTTCAGTCTGCGTGCGTTCGGGAAGGGTAACGTCGCAGG